>JAEQBA010002823.1:0-166588 GCA_019434445.1 Phalangium opilio
TTATGGAGCGAATTGTTAATAAAGGCGGATATGTGTATAACTTTAACAGCTTTTTGTTTAACCTTAATAAAATGTCGGCACAACTTACTACTATGTTTGTAGAAATAAGGCATGCAACATAAAAGTAACTTCTTTCAATGGAATTATTCAAGGTTCTATTCCCGTTCACCCTACGCACGAATCGGATATGAAAATCATTCTTACTCTTAAAAGCCAAAGCTAGTATGCTAACAGAAATTGACCAATCATCCAGTAGCAGAAAACGAATTCGCGACGTCTTCACTGATGTTTGCACCGAGGCAAAGAGGAAAGCTATGTCAAATGGTATTGCAGAATTGGTAATTCAAGCCATAATACCTGAATTTAAGTCTGTTCGCACTGCTCTTTATCGTCACAAAAGCAAAAATATGCCTCAGAATCCATAAAGTAGGGAAAATGTAATAATCAATGAACGATGGCAGAACGTCGGCAAAACGAACGAGCCTTTTCTTCTTTTTAACGACGGAACCAAAAAAATTTTGGCCCTCGCCACCAATGAGTTTTTCCTATTACTGTCAGTCTGAGTCGGTTTTCATGGATGGCACTCATTACTCCTGCCCGAATCAATTCAAGCAACTGTACATCCTACATATACCTTACAGTGGTAGCATGTTGGCCTATCGTATATGTCTTGCTACCCGGTCACTCCAAAGGTGTATACTCTCGAATGTTTTATTTAATTTCCGCCGCAACAACCACCAAAGGGTTAGTTTTTTCGCCTAAAACATTTCAAGTAGATTTTGAAAGCGCAATGCTTTCAACGATAAATGGACTTTTTCGTCAAGCTAAACAAAAGGATGCTTCTTTCACTTCAAACAATTCGTGTGGAGAGCTGTCAATAGCAATCATCTCTCGGGACAGTATAAAAATAACAAAAACGTTAGACTAATGGTTCGCCAGCTCATTGGATTATCATTAGTTCCACCGAGCGAACTCGACGAACTATGGTTAGTGCTGCAAGATACATTTCCAACAAATGACCCAAGTGTAACGAAATTTCTAGATTATACAAAAACGAGTTTTGCTTCGCAGTCCTTAAAAAACTGCATTTACACAATCCGCGACACTTTTTCAAACCCACAAAGGGCCAGAAACTAAAAATTATTATATGTATTGCAATTTGAAATGAAGTTTAATGGTTATGAGAAATTTGTTATGATTAGAAATTTTACAACAAAAACGGGTATAAATGCGGCGTTTCGAGATAAAGAGAGCTTAGATTTTCACGTATGAAAATATATAGAATCTGTTCCCGTAAAAACTTATCCCTGTCAAATAATTAAGGCGAAAAAATACAAAATGAGCTTTTAGCATTTTAATTTTTCAGGGTGGAACAGGTAAGAAGAACGCTTATTTCGAGTAAAATGTCGCTTTACTACTCCTTAAATGAGGTTCCTCATTCTGATTTGTGGCTTTAAAAGCAGTGTCGTATTTCTGACATTTATCATATATTCAGAAAAGGTGTTCATATATGTGTGTTGTTACATCTTGTATAAGTTTTAAACTTCAATTCGAACTCGAGAAATAATCGTCCTTGATTTGTTCCGAAACGCCGCATTTATACCCGTTTTTGTTGTAAAATTTCTAATCATAACAAATTTCTCATAACCATTAAACTTCATTTCAAATTGCAATACATATAATAATTTCTAGTTTCTGGCCCTTTGTGGGTTTGAAAAAGTGTCGCGGATTGTGTATAAATGCAGTTTTTTAAGGACTGCGAAGCAAAACTCGTTTTTGTATAATATCTGTCCCTTTTTGGGGAGAAACGTTATTTGGGAATAAATTAGTTCTGGAATAGTCAAACTCAATCGTCCAATTTTTTAAGACTACTTCTATAGTATTTCACTAAATCGTAACTTACATTTGGAAATTGGAATGGTCGGATAATACAATGCACTGTATAAAAACACACTATGCTAAATATTCGTTGAAACCATGTGAAAATCATAGAAATTCTCCAACTATTTCTTTGTGATCATTTAACCTTAGGCTCAGAAAGACAAAAAATAGGCCCAAAAAGTTTTAAAAAAATCACGTGAACTTACTTGGAGAATCAAAATGGTGAATTTAACCGCCAGATTTGAATTGAAACTTTTTTTGAAATTCAGCGCGTGGTGGCGCGTGAGCTAGCGCGTGTTTTAAAAATATTTTTTTTTTGAAAAACGCCAAGTTAACCTTACACTACGAGAAATGAGATACCATACCTTTTCAGCCTTTGCTAGTGCTGTAAAGTTAGGCTGTGAAAAAAAGTACCCCTTAGTCGCGAAACCTTGGGTCTAACTCGCAAAAATTTTTCCACCTCATAATGTTAAGCTCCATAGAGTTTAACATTACGATTTCGGATTGAGTATAAATAGAAAATCCCTGACGGGATTTTCTTAATTATTTTGTAAACACTTGGATGGAAAACACCCTGCATCCACCGGAAACGTGGAATCACTTCTCATGCTACGAATTACGCACCAACAACCATTTAGAAGGACTGCACTTCAAATTAAATAGCAAGTTTCCTACCAAGCCAGCATTGTTTCCGTTTCTTGCGGAAATACAAAAATTATAAGTCCATTTTCGTGGGAACAAACTTGATATTGATGTCGGAAAACCTCCAAATCCACCCAAAAAAAATTCCTCAAATTCAATGAAAGATACAAAAATGCTGTTTCACTTTATAATACCGAAATTAAGAACCCCAATTTAAACGGAACTCAAGCCGCATTAAAACTTCTAAATGCCATAGCAGTGAACGTAGATTTTCATATCTAATTGAATTATATTTTGTACCTAAATAAATGAAAAATTAATGGTCATATTGGACTTATAACTTTTTGGGTATTAATTAATCGTAATTAAAACGGAACAAGTCTTATTATACTTCGTTCCCTCTTGCCTTGAAACCTAACCTAGCCTAACCTAACCTAACCTAACAGTAATGCTTTGGAAAAGGCATATTATTTGAGAAGTCCAGGAAGCTAAACATCCATATTTTGGAAATGGCGTAACATTGATAAATGATTTATAAAACTAATATACTAGCTGGGAACTTTCGGTTGAAGGGAATTCGTTCCAATGGGATTCGATTGAATGGGAAAATATTCCCTTTTTTATAGAAAACCGCCATTGGGCTAGATTTTAAAATACTGGCTAGAAATTTTCGGACGAATGGGATTCGTTCCAATGGTATTCGGTTGAATGGGCAGACTCCGCTAAATCAGCTTGATATCCGCAATATGGTAGTTAAAAAATAAGTACACGATAACATTTTCATTCTCATCTTTCTCGTCGTGATCCGCCATTTTTATATAGCAAAGAGGAACCTGTAAACCGGAAATTTAGTACCCCCTAAAAGTTTCCTCAATATACCGCAAGGATCGCTAGGATTGCGCGTAATAGAAAACAATGAATAGTAGAAATCTTGCGTTGCGAATCCTGGGGGTTGTTAATGGTCTTAGCACCCACACACGCAACACTAAGCATGTCGTAAGAAGAGTAGAAATAGAGAGGGAAGCCCGGAAAAAGAGCTTAAATCTATGGAAATAGTTTTTAAATCGTCGAAGGCTCCGACTGGAGCAGTGTCGAACGTCAGATGTTTTGCAGACAGTAATCTTTGTTGGTCGTACATGAACGGCACTGTCGATGTTGAGAAAAAAGACAAAAAATATAAAAGTCCGTAATTCACTGGCTCGGGTAACAGGTCAAATTTCTGGAAATGCGTATGTGAAGAATAGTTAGTAGTTAGGCGGTAATGGGAGCATGAAGGGTTGAAACAAGTTGTACTCAGTCGCTTTAAAATTATACTATGAAATCAAAAACGTTAATGAAATACAATGCGTTTATTATTTTTAACAATTTTTATGTTGCTTGTTTTCAGAGTTGCTCTCTTCAACCTTTCACGCTCTTTTTGAAAATTGTTAATTGATTAGCGAAGTGAGAATAAAATTAGTAGGCCTGTGCGAGTACTCGAATGAAGGCGAGTACTCGATCGAGTCTCGAGTCGAGTACTCGACTCGAGACTCGAAAATCAAAATTTTAGGACTTGAAAATTATTTCGAGTCCTTAAAATCTGCACTATTGGACTCGAGGAGGACTCGAACCGAGACTTGACGCCTTATCAAGTCCAAAAATATTTACTTTGTGACCCGGAATTTTAAGTAAAGCGCCGGATTTAGTGGGGTTTAATCGATTTAAAGTTTAGAAAAGACAGGTGATAGGACAAAATGTTTACTTCAGCTAAAGGAGTTAAGCAAACCAGAACCAAAAGTTAAAATTTTTGTTACTCCGCGTCATTTTCGTCGTGAGATTTATACTTTGTGAGTAAAATTTATCCTTATTAGAAATTTATTATAATTCTTGTATTATTAATTATTTAGAATTAAACTAAGTAAATTAAATTAAAGTTAGTATTAATAGAATTAATTTAATAGGACTCGAGTGGGACTTGATATAATTTATCAGGACTCGACACTGGACTTGAAACCCAGTTCTTAAGCTGACTTTAGGACTCGAGGACTCGATACCAATTAAAAGACTCGACTCGAGATTCTATAAGAGCTTTTTTAAGGACTCGAGACTCGACTCGAACCCTAAAAAACTGGACTCGCACAGGCCTAAAAATTAGTAAATATTTTAGCACTAAGTTTATTTGTCAAGGCGTTAGCACATGGGGGAAAATGTTGCTGGTTGCAATCTCTATATGGAAAACGTGTTATGAGGACACATTGGGGGGGGGCAATTCTCTATTTTTTTAAGCGAGTTATCGCGAGTGATAACTATCGTCTAAAGGGTTGATGCCAATCTCGTTCCGTGGTCTATGGCAGTGCAATATGTAAATAGGTGATTAGTCTTAGGTTTTATCAAACCTTGAACAAAAAGCGGCGGATGTCTCGCGTATTCCCCTCGTGCGAATAAAAAACAAGGTGGTCAAGTTGAAATTTACTGTCTTTTGTTAAAAAGCAAGCGATAACTTATCGACCTGCTTAACCCTTTTGGGCAATGAGAGGGCTGACATGTATGCCAAAAGATAGGCTGAGGCGAAGTTCTTCGGACCTGAGCCTGCGGTTCCCATCCCCCATGGCATCATTCGCCATAGGATTCACTGCCGGATGTCTGCACTACAACTGCAGCTCTGGCTTGAGATGAATGGGCAGAGACAAGCCAAGGAGTTTGTCCCGGGTCCTTCCATTACTAGGGCAAAGGAACTGCTTGCCCTTAGCAAAAGCAAAATTAGGCTGGTTACCAGTTTCTTCACTGGACACTGCCGGCTGAATAGACACCTGCACTTATTGGGCATCGTCGATGACCCACTTTGTAGGTTCCGCGGGGGGCAGAGAAAACCTCCTCTTATATCCTCTGCAGCTGCAACTACCTCGCGGCCATGGGGTTTGAGCATTTTGACATGCATACTATGGAACCTCACCAGTTCTCTACTGTCTCGGCCAATCGGATTCTCCGATTCATCGAGGCGACAGGACTCTTCGCATTGTAACCAGCTCGGGGTGCACAATATACCTCTGGTATCGGTGCTCGACGTGGCGACGCGTCACCCCCTTCAACATTAACATTAACCCTTTTGTTAAGTTATCACTCTCGTGATAATGATAAACGGTAAATTTTAATTTGACCACCTTGTTTTTGTTTTTTATTAGCATGAGGGGAATTTGCGAGACATCCACTGATTTTCAATCAAGGTTTGATGACACCCATGACTAATCACCTATTTTCATATCGCGCTCTCATAGACTGCACGAGGTTGACACAAACCCTTTAGACGATAGCTATCACTTGTGATAACTCATTTAAAAAGTTAGAGTATTGCCCCCTTTATCCTTGGCCAGAATTTAAAGACAGATTTGCTTGGCAACAAGAAACTGAGGGTGGAACACTTTTGTCAGACTTAGAACTAAAATATTTTATGTATAGTTTCATACCCAATCGTTAGTGTCGATTCCTCCATCATATTGAACGTTTATGTATCTTATAATATAAGTTTAATTAGGAAAGCGTATTTAATAACATCAAGAGCAAATCAAGCAGGAGTACCCCAATATGAACTTTGAAAATTTTTAAATATAATACAAATTTTATCGAAATTTAAGTTTGAATTATTTAGATACAAATTAAATTAAATCCAATTATACTTTTTATTATAAAATTAATTTCAATTTTTAGCACAATTCAGTCATTAATTGAAATAGTTTTCTCTTACGAGACAACAGGGTTGGCAAGTTTTAAACAATTTGTTTTAAACTCTTGTTTAAAATTTGTTTTAAACAGCCATTAAAAAAAAACAAAAATTTGTTTAAAATAATTTAAACAAAAAGTTTAAAACATGTTTTTTATGGAGAGAAATTTCGAATATTTTTAACTCTTTTTATTTGAAAATGAGCGAAAAGATAATATAACAGAAATAATAAGATTCAGTCAAAACTTTCCAATAACTCGACTGTTTCACATGTGTGCTTAATTGTTTGGAAACCCTATCAGTTGATTTATTCGTTACCAATCTGTCTTGAAGATTTATATTCAAAATACATGATTAAGGATAACTTATTTTTTCGTCTACTTAAAACAAAGCAAGAACGTTTCTCCTATGTGGTTTCTTTACACTGTTGGTACATTTTACTGTTCTTAAGTGATTACGCATAATATATAAAGCCAGGCCCTTGACAGTGCTAAAATTAATACGCTTAATCCGTAAACGAAAAACATGAAGCGCTTACAAAGTAGTAAGAGGTGGTGATGTTTCAAATGTATGATGAGTTCTGACCAAGAAACTCTGAAGTACGGAAGCAGAAATTCCTTAATAGTGGCCACAAAAGAAATCAAGCATTTAGGCATTAGAGGTTAAATGTATAAATTCACGCATCACCCTCATTTTGTATCCGCTATATAAAAAATTACATTTTCCTTTTGAAAAGATCGCTTGCTCCTTTTAAACAGTCAGTAGAATATTTCAGATATTCAATATTGGTATTTCTCAACACGTACTCCCTTATAAATAATTAATTTCATGACAAAATATTTTCGGAAAATCTAATTTTAATCGTGATTTTAACAATAAAAACTTTGTTTTTAAAAAATTTTGGCGAATCCTGGCAACGACCCTTTCTTAGATCTTCAAATTCTAAATTTTAGGAGCTCTTGATTTTCGCGTTTGACTTCGCAGTACGTGTTCGTGGTCCATTAGTCTAGAGGTATGATACTCGCACTGTGGTACCGGGTTCAAATCCCGAAGGCTCCAGTCTTACAGCTTTATATTAGGCCTATAAATTTAGGAGTTTTCGATTTTGGTGTTTTTCTTCTCAATACGTTTTCGTGGTCGGATGGTCTAGGTGTATAATACTCGCTTTGGGTTCCCTGGTTCTAATTCCACACGGACAATTTCTGACACCTTTAAATTCTGAAGTTTAGGAGTTCTTGCTCTTTATAAACAGTCAGTAGAATATTTCACATATTCAATATTATTCTATCAACACGTACTTCCTTCAAAATAATATCATAAAATAATTTCGGAAAATGTAACTTGCTCTTGAAAAACCGTAAATATGTAATTTTTTCAATTAATTTGGAGGGAATAAATCGATTAATAATTAAATGAGTTGATTTAATTAAATAGTGATTAAGGATTAAATTAATATATTCAAAGAAAAATTGATATATTGGAACTTCAGTCATTTGATAAACGTCACTCTCATCGTTTGTTTTTTCTGTCTTGGTCCTAACCAAGACCTTTTTTTCAATCAGGTAGGCTGTGAAAATAAGTGTCCTGCGCTAACAGCAGTAGTGGCATAATTAGAGAGCCGCAATATATAAAATTTAGACTATTGGAACTGGAAAAGTGATTTTAAACATGTTTAAAACTAGTTTTTTTCTGTTTTTTTCTACTTGTTTAAAAAACAGTTTTAACTAACAAATAGTGTTTTAAACAATAAAAAACAAAACTTTTGTTGTTTTTTTTTAAAAAATTAATTTTTGCCAACCCTGTTTCGTTCCCGTTGACAAATTGCAAATGGTAGCTTTCTTGCGAGAGAGAGAGAGAGAGAGAGAGAGAGAGAGAATAGTGGCGACAATAGAACACGTACTCCCTACAAAATAATTTCGCTGGCTTTATCGAAACTTTTTCGTAGTATGTATTATTTTGGTCTTACTTATAAGTTTTTAAATGTAATACGCCAAAACTTTGTTCCTAACTTTGCTAGATTTTTATTTCCACACTATCGGTTTTCCCTACGCTTTGCTCGCGGGCGCTATATCTATCTTAAAGCGCATCCTGCTTACACATACTGGTTTTCTAAGCAGTGGAAAAAGAGAGGGCAACACCTCCAGAGCGTTTCAACCAATCAGCAACGATTGCTATTCGCATTGTATAACCTTAATTAAAATGGTTAAATCATGGCAGTAATCAGTCTTCTCTCGATCAAATAATAACTCACGAACCTGTGTGGTTCTTTTTTTTAGTTCTATTTCTACGAAATAAGTATAAATAGATGTAGTTTGACTATAGTTTACATAAAAACTATGAAAATAAGACAATTGGTGCCCTTTTGATTTGTGTGCTCACGTGATTGAATACCTTAATCTGATTTGATGTAGAGCCGTGAGTGAAGTGAAAGTGTTCCAAAAATCGAAGATTGGTTTTTGACTAGATGTATTTCTCGCCAGAAACAAACGAACTTGCGAATAAAAAAAGTACCGTAGAGTGGACTACCTTTAAAAATAACTTTAAACATAACTTACGAATAGCAAGACGACTTTCATTAAAGTTGTAGAATCCATGATTAGATTTTGTACCAAAGGCGAAGAGAAACCAGCTAACGCCAAGTCAATGTTAGAACATATAAAAGAGAAACATGCACTACCTACCAAGTTTCGCTGAAAGATTTCACTAACTAAATTAATGTTGTAGTTTAGACCAAATTTGCTTTCAACTCTCACGCGTTCATAGAACCTAAAGTTAGATTTACACTTTATGCATTAGCTTAATGGTTCTTTGTTCGTAGCCTTAATGATATCCAAGTATAAACTTTGTTCGCACCCTTAATGATATCCAAGTATAAACTTTGTTCGCACCCTTAATGATATCCAAGTATAAACTTTGTTCGCACCCTTAATGATATCCAAGTATAAACTTTGTTCGCACCCTTAATGATATCCAAGTATAAACTTTGTTCGCACCCTTAATGATATCCAAGAATAAACCTTTTTCTTACCCTTAATGATATCCAAGTATAAACTTTGTTCGATTACTTTTTAATGTTCTTGAAATTTGCACTTACACTATTGTAACCACGCTTACGAGATTTATAAACTCGCCCCACGTGGCCATAAAAGCCTTGGCTATAACTAAGAATAAACTACACTGTTCCTTAGCTTCAATCATACTTTATTAAACAAACTAATTAAATAATAATTAAATGCCACTTGCATTATATAATTAAAGAACTTAAACATAATTACTATTTAATGATGAAGTCCAATACTTGGGCGAAGACGCCCTATGCTCGAGCATACTACTACATCTTAGTAGTAAAGAAGAACTGACTTAATAGTGATAAGCAGTCGATGCTTATATAGTACGGGGAAAGGTCAGAGGTAACTGTGTGTGTTAATCCTCTATGTAACCGTACACCCCTGGAGTGGAAACCCAGGAGGTCCCTTAATTATTACGGGAGGTTACATCCCCCCAGACGACAAGATTTGGACTTCATCGGTAGAAAATTTAAATACATAAATCTTTCAAAGTTAAACATAATAACATAGTAATTAACTTTAAATAATGTAACAGATAGTTAAAAGATTCCAGTTAACTAGCATACTAGGTTAATCATTTAAAGTTATAAGTAAATTTAACGAAAGCAGGAACTGTAGCATCGGTTGGCTCGTCCTGGCTTTCATCCTCCCATCTAGTCAGATCTGAAGCAGCCGTATCAGACGATATTGTTGAGGAAGTCTCCGCAGTAGGGTGGTCGGCCGTCCCACCGTTCGTTGAAGAACTTGACTCAGAATCGTCCTCTGTAGGCGTTGATTGCTGACTGTAGATTCCTCTCCGTAGGGAATGTCCCATGGAAATAAGCCAAGTAATAACTTGCTTCTGAAGAAGTTGAGTATGAGTTGAACTTTGTGATCGCAGTGAATTGTTGTAAAGGAAGGTTTTGAGCTCTCCCCAGACTCAATAGTGCTTGTTACGGCTAGTCCAATCCGCAGTGCGGAACCGCAACGTTACTACCCTAACTTTACTCTAACAACTAATTACTACAAACTACGATTACACTAAGGCTTAGCATAGCCAAAGCAAAATCTAAATGGACCAGGATTCTTCGTGTCCTGGCAAGCTCGCCATTTATGTAACCACGCTTACGAGATTTATAAACTCGCCCCACGTGGCCATAAAAGCCTTGGCTATAACTAAGAATAAACTACACTGTTCCTTAGCTTCAATCATACTTTATTAAACAAACTAATTAAATAATAATTAAATGCCACTTGCATTATATAATTAAAGAACTTAAACATAATTACTATTTAATGATGAAGTCCAATACTTGGGCGAAGACGCCCTATGCTCGAGCATACTACTACATCTTAGTAGTAAAGAAGAACTGACTTAATAGTGATAAGCAGTCGATGCTTATATAGTACGGGGAAAGGTCAGAGGTAACTGTGTGTGTTAATCCTCTATGTAACCGTACACCCCTGGAGTGGAAACCCAGGAGGTCCCTTAATTATTACGGGAGGTTACACTATTATTTTAGAAATTGGTTTTGGTTAACTTTGCACTAATGGGCAATAATCCAAACACAGTAGTTAAAATTATAATATTAATAGTTCAAGTAAAGATTCGACCTAAGAGTATCTTTTATCTTATATTGTAAGCGAATTTTAACGAGCAGTCTCGTCCCGTCCACATGTGAACCAATTTCCAATTTACAAAGGCGTTCGGTCAATCCTTATAAAGGAGGACCGTATTCAAAACGCTAAGGTCATTTTTATTTCTTGATTTGGCCGCTATCTATCGTCCTTAGCAGGAAGACTTACTATTTCTTAGTTTATATTAGAACACATAAATTGGTACGTCAAAACTTATTGAACTTTTATTAATATAAATTATGAAGAAATTAAAAAGAGGTGAACCTGAACCGCGCGGTTCATCAAAATGGTGAAGACTACATTCTCACTGAATGTGAATGCTATTGTTTTCATTTATTCATTCCCTATGGGATACTAACTCTCTTCCGCAAAATAGGAAAGGGTGTTTGGGTTTGAGGTAGTTATATGACCGAAGTGGCTTGAGCATTAACCAAAAGGTTTAAAAAATTAAAGCTTTCTGTACACTGTCGTCTACAACGGTAGACCTAAACCATTGCAATATCATAAGTTATTGATAAAAATGAAAAAACATTCTCAAATATGAAGGGGTCATGGACTCTCTTGCCGTTCTAATCACGAAGACTTAGATATAAGTGGAATGGTTGTTTTAAACTTATACAAGTCGTCCACTAGGCCTTCTGAAACCGTATCGTTAACGTAACGTCACGAGTCCAATTACGGACGTCTCCCGATCGTCTGCTACCTCAAAAATAAAAACATAAATGGCAAAGACATTCAAAAATCTAATACCAGTAGTATATAAATGTTTGTTTTGCAGACTCACAACCTGGTGACTCTGGTCGAGACCATATTGGTTTTTTGCACTGCTCAAAGCGGGGATAGATAAGAAATTTTCGAAAAATTTTCGGGGTTTGTAATATGTCCGGCTCATCTTGTTTGATTCCGAAGCTCCTCGATAGCCGGAGAAGACAATAAGATATGACAAACCCTATACGCCGTTTGCATGAATTCGAATTGCGCGGTGGAATTTAATATGGTCTTGGTCGTCTTGTTTGTAAAAGATTAGATTCTCGTCGAACTGATAAACGCGTGGATATTATCATTTTTCGTCTCCGTTTTGACTCTTGCTATTCGTAGATAAGATAAGGGAGAAAGTCTAGATTACAAAAGAATTCTAGAAGTTCGAAACTACGCGATTAATTTAAAAACATATCCTAGAAAAACTCTTTCTTTAGAAATATTTGAATTTTGGAAGTAAAATTACCACAGAATATCGCGTCAACCGTGGAGTAAGCGATATTCAACGTTTTGCGGGATCTTTTTTCAAGAGTTCAACGACATTTGAACGAGAAAAAGGTAATACATGATTTTGTTTTTCAGAAGAGGACGTTATTCAATTTTTGTTTATACTCAATTTGACTGAAACAAAGAACCTATTTGGTGCTAGTATACTTACGGAATAAAATCGAAGTTTCGAGAGAAAGAAGTTGATTGGAGTTAATTAATCCAGTGTATTCTGGAATAATTAGACGCGAAATATATTGAAGTGACTCTCCCAAAATCTGGGGCACAAATGAAGACAAATTCCTACTGACATTGTCAAACACACCCACACACCCAAACACGTCGAAATTAGAACCTCTCCGTGACATACGTCACTCGGAGAGGTAAAAATCGTGTTCGATAGCGCATCGCGATAGAAACAAGCTGGTTGAGCAACCAGAACATTTTTGCACACCCAATCAATTTATAGGACATTGGTCCAGTGAGGCAGTGACCCCTATAAGTGTCTCAAAGTTATCTTATTTCCGTCCCTGCTTTAAATAACCGACGAAATAAATCACAGCTAGAAAAGGTTGAATTGGGGCGGAAATAAGTCAAATACTCTGAGCCTCCTGGAAATTCGCGAGAGCGGAAATAAGCAGAACACTTGAAATGTATCCAGGGACACTATTCTCTAAAAATTTCAATGATTAAATACCCAAATCCAAATGTAAACATTAGGGTTGGTTCCATAAGGAGAGAGAGCTTAAAACCTTATTCTTTAACCCAAATCCAAATCGACATTTGAATCTCCCGCCAAACATTTCACCATCTCAAATTATTCTCTTATTTCTTTAACCCAAATCGACATTTGAATCTCCCGCGAAACACTTACCCAAATGTACGTCACTTCCTCTTTCATTGCATAATTTTATTTCAGCATAAATTACACTAAGGCAGTAAATTAACTACCTACGATAAAATAATTTATTACTTTAAAATTAGAATTTTATTCATTATAAAACTAAGCTTTTCCTGGAGGTTTTGCACCGTTTAATTGAAATTATTTAAACTATTAGTGATGATCAATTGGCCAATATCGTAAATTAACCGATGTCAATACCAATTTATTTAAAATCAATGAAAAGAAAATATCAAAATCAACTATACTGGTTACGGCAACATTACCATCAAATTCGATGGAAAATAAATGTTTGGTGTGGCATTCTGGGGAACAGAATCAACAAACCTTTCTTCTTCGAGGACAACATTACTGGTGACCACGAGTTTAGTGATGCGATAGACGCATTACCGTTGGCAGTGATGCGGGACCTGTGGTTCCAGCAGGATGGTGCGCCACCACATTGGGCGGTCAATGTTCGCCAATGGCTAACTGAGCACTTTCCAAACCGTTGGATCGGTAGAGGTGGACCAATTCCGTGTCCAGCAAGATCCCCTGACCTAACCCCACTTGATTTCTTCTTATGGGGATATGTTAAGGGGGAGGTGTATGCAACAGAACCTTTAAATGTAGACGACTTGAAGGCCAGAATTCGAAGCGCAATTGAACGAATCACTCCTCAAATGCTAGAAAACGTAATACAAGGCATGGACAATCGTCTTGAAGAGTGCCTACACCACGACGGTAGGCACATCGAACATTTTACGTTGAACAGCCCTTTAATTTTTAGTGCGATGCCTTAGTTCCTAAGCTTAATCGTAGGTCTTTAACGTTTCAAAGAACGTATCATTAAACGATATTCACTATGATACTTGTTGCGCGTTCTCATTTGCATACAATGACACATGTCACACCCTGTATACGAGCTCGAAAATGCACTGCAGTGAATTAGTCCGTCAGGGGTTTTGGGGGTTTTCCACAAAGGTAGGTGTTACTCTGATCTTTTCCACACTGTATATTGAAATAAAAACTGTAAAAAGTAATCCCGAGTGTATTTCCGCGTTATACGGCGTAATACGCTTCCCATCTTACACCCTCAGAAAGACTTTAGTACAGAGTGGCTTCTCCCTCGTCAAATTTTCCCAATGGAGTAAAATTTTTGCAAACGCCATCTAGATGTCGTGTGCAAAAACAAAAACCTTTCGCGCCGGGATAAAAAGACTGAGCAGCAGGCATCAGGGGGAGAGTAGATTTTGTCAGCGTATCGGGAAAAATAACGTTAAACTAATAAAGCATTATTCTATCTCTTACGAACTGCGTTCTTCTTTTCTTCACCATGGATTATTTGGTAATTATATTTAAAATCAGTCATGGACAGTAAGTCCTTTAAACGGGAACATGGCAATTTCTAAGTTTAAATTCTTTGTGAACGGTGAAGTAAGTCCCCCTTACGTTTCAATTTACGGTTACATAAAGTGGTGAGCTTGCCAGGACTCGTTAAGACTGACATTATCATTTGTGCTTACACGCGTACTGTGGGACCCTCGTATTTTCGGCTTAAAATGATACCAAATGTGGATGAGAGGGAAAGTATGACAATGGCCATAAAGCCTGTGTTAAAAAACGCGGACAAAAAAGTTTCGCAAATAACTATTTAGTTTACTAGTGACTGATGGACTTGCAACTGAAAGTAGTTCAGCTATTTATGCTCCTTGGTTTAACCATAGCCCACTCTATCACGCGCATCATGACGCTAGCTGCTCGCGCTATAGCTAAATTACCGAGATTTGATTTAAACGTATCTAGTTTTATGTTTTCTTCAATTGCTCCGATAACCATACTTAAATCCATATTATACCTTGAAATACCTATTAAAACCTTACCAGCTATTCTGTCCTGACTACAAACAGATATCGAGGAAGTTCTGGCATACACAATAGCAGACGACGGTAACCGCGTAACCGCGAATTAACACAAGACCTACGCCAATAAAACGGTCAACTACGGCGAAACTTTGATGACTCGCGACTTTTGGCCATTTTCATACTTTTCCTCTCATCCACTTTTGGTAAGACTGCTGTTTTTATTTTGGGGCCTAGAGTAGAACAATTTATCTGTTTTATAATCGTCAATCGCCGTGGTTTGGTTTAAATTTGACATTGAAAGTCAAATATTTCTATTTTTTTATTTAAACAAAGCGAGACTATCACCGACTACAGCGAAGAACTAAATTGCTTAAATACAAGCTAAAGTAAATGAAGCGAAATAATAAAGAGCATAAAAATCTAAAACGCGTTAGATGTAGTGTTAAATCACGATGAGCATATGGATACATAATGAAACTTTTTTTTTTAATTTGATTCCATTAAAAACTTTTTGATTCCATCTTTTAAGGGTGTATTATTAACATAATTTTCGATGAAAACGTTTAAGAATTTGCTCCCAAGGATTATAGATGTCTTAACTAGTTGAGACAACTAAAATGTGCTGATTGCTTAATAAAGACCATTAAGTGACGTTGATATATTTGTCACGATCTGTACATAACATTAAACTTTTTTAATTTTAAAGTGATCTAGATTATTTTGGCATCTTTCGCCAAATCGTAGAACATAGATTGCTCGTTCTTCAAGAGAGCAGCTGGAGAGTCGAATTCCACAATTCGGCCCTGATCGAGAACCATCACCCTATGAAGAGTTAAGTAGCATAGAATTAGCCAACCATTTTAAGCCGTATAAATAGGCAGGTAAACCAACTTGTCGTAGTCCAAGATGGTGTTTATTCTGTGGGCGATGGTGATGATGGTAGAGTTGGTGAATTCCTTCTTGATGGTCTCTTGAATGAGATCGTCGGTGTCCATGTCGACCGAGGCCGTCGCTTCATCCAAGATCAGGATCTTGGTGTTCCTCAACAAGGCTGGAGCCAAGCAGACCAACTGACGCTGACCGACGCTCAGGTTGTTACCTCCTTCGCCCACGGGGTGATCCTGTCCCTGCTCGACTGACGTCACGAAGGATTTCAGGTGCGAGTGTTCCAGGGCGGCCCACAGTTGCTGGTCGTCTTTTTTCCCGAAAGGATCAAGGTTGAGTCTGAGCGTGCCCGAGAAGAGGACGGGCTCTTGGGGGATGATGGTCAACCGCGAACGCAAATCGGACAAGCCCAATCCCTCCACTTCCACTCCATCCACGACGATCTGACCGCGCACCCCTTCGATGAGACGGAAGAGCGCCAGCGTCAGCGACGACTTTCCGGCGCCTGTCCGCCCCACCACGCCCACCTTCTCTCCAGCCTCAATACTGACATCAATGTCCTTCAAGACCAAATCCAATCCTTCGCGGTATCTGGTGCTGTAGTTCTGGAATATGATTTGTCCTCTTTGAGGCCAGTCAGCAGGTGGTTGAGATTCTGGTTTCTCCCACTCGGCCTCGGACTCCAAACGACAGTATTCGTCAACTCTTTCTACGGAGACGACATTTGATTCAAAAACCGTAGAGCCAGCGATGAAGAATTTCAGGTATTGAACAAGCTGTTAGATCAAAATATTAAATTAGTACTTAATTTGTAGAAAATGAATAATTTGCGCAATTTGGTGATTTACTATCTAAATTCAAGAGAATTTTTCGTTAGACATTTAAATTCAAAAAATAATATATTTCATAAATATGACCTGACAAAGCCTTAAGTGTAAAGATAATGATATTTCACAAAAAGTATACAAATTAAAACGAAAGTTCCGATTAAGTAGAGGATAGGGTGCCTGGTCATGCACGTTTCCTAAATTTCGTACCCTCTTTCAAGAAGGTGTTACCATCCCGACAAAACACATGCATTATAGTACCTCTCCGTGACGTTATCGTCACTCGGAGAAGTAATAAAGCTTGTCAACGCCATTTCATGAAATGACAATTAAACGGTTTCTTGAAAACGTATCAGAATGTTATCCAAACTAGCTTCTACACTTTCCAAAAATACGGCCCTAGGTTTAAAATTACATTGTCACTAAAACCTGGTTGCTGTGATATTTTGCTCATTTAATCTGTCATTCAAACCCGCGCATGCAATTTCATCTCTTTGTTAATTAAGTCATTTTTTTATTCGTCCCACTTTGGAGATGTTTCACAATCAAGCTAGTATCAAGAGTTAAAAGAAAAACCAGCGAGGATTTTGACTTACTGGCTTCGTCTCCACTTACCCGATCGGCATTAGCCAAGATCAATCCTACAAAATCAGGTGACAGAGCCTTTTTGCTCAAAATGATGAAAATTGCGGTGCAAAACATCAAGCAATTGCTCAAGATATTGTGTCGTACTGTCAGCCATCTGGAAAGAAATTGTACTTTATTGAATGCCCGAATTGCTTTGCATCCACATTAAGGTTTCAACCCAAAGGTAATAATGAAGTGTAGATGCTGATAACAGGCTGTCATCCCAAAACGAAAAAGACGCGATTGAAATCGGGCTTTAATGACGCAATTGCAAAATTACCTTTGTGCCATGGTCATCATGTAGTTAGCGGCAGTGCTTTCGTCGATCAGTTTTAAAAAGTATCCTTCGAAGTTCTGTCCGGCGTCACACGCTCTGATGACAGTGCTGCCAGCCACTGATCCTCCTACATGCGAAAACAAGAAAGAATTTCTCAAGCAGGTTATCCGCTTGAATTGACGATTGCTCGACATCAAGAAACGCTGCCAAATATATGGGAAAAGCTTCGGTTTAAATGATATATTTTGAAGTAATTCATTCCAGAAGTGGGCTCGAGCACTACGCCGTTAAGATGCGGGTGCCCTCTACAACATGTTGCAATAAAATACGTAAGTGCCAAAACATTTAAAAAGATTTAATGATTCAAGGAATTGTATTTCGCTGGGTTAAGAAGTCGTGGAACCAAGTCATCTTTCCCGTAGCTGTTAGGAATTTTCTACGCCTAATAATACTTCTCAAAAAAATCTTATAATGACTATTAAGATCATTAAATGTCCAAAATAATAAAGCCTTTTTTCAATGTTTATTTATATGTTTTCTATTTTACCATACCCTCTAATGCAACCAACTCCCAGATTATTAAAAATCAAAAGTGGCTACCCCCTAATCGTTACGAATTCTGTGTTTAACCACAACAATTAATAATTGAGAGTGATATTGGATAATTACGTATGACAGGAGACTAAAATCGAGATCCTACCTGAAGTAAAAGGTATCCAACGAACACGACAATGCAGGGAATTATGAATAACGGTAAATATACTGCAATAGCTAAGGTGTAAACAACTAAAAATATCAATCCGACATTGGTTGCTCTTAACATCGGAGAAAATTGCTGGTCAAGGGCGTCGATATCTTGGGAGAAGCGATTGAGTATCCTTCCAAGGGGGGTCGTGTCGAAGAAGAACATGGGAGAGCGAAGTACGCTATCGAGCATTTTCCCATGTAAACAGTTTGCAGCTCGTAGACAGCGAAGAACGCTGATGATAACGTACAAAAATGTTTGAATGGCTTGGGTTAGACCAAGAGCGACTAAGACCGCTATACGGGTTGCCTTTAAGTCAGGGTTTGCTTGAAAATCTTTCTTGGAGTCTGCGCACCACAAAGACAGCCAGTACACTGACGTGAAATTAAGGACTACTACACCGGTGATTATTGCTTCGAAGATCGCGTAACATGTTATACCGTAGGCTTTAAAATATTGTTTGTATTGTGATACGGATATCTGTAAATACGCAATAACATTATCACTAGGAAAAAATATCTCTGTAGAGAGTTTTAGTTCTCAAGAAAACAAGAAACGTCCAAACTCTCCTCGTATATTATAGAGCGGATACGTTTCCTTCTTTGAGTGTCTCTTTAGTCATGAGCTTTGCCTCATCTTCATGTGAGGCGTTTCCTTGGGTTGCACGAATTAACCTCTCAGCTTTGATATTTGAAGTTCCACTAAAATTGCGTTACCAAAATTCATAAATTAGCAAGGCTTGTTCAACTTGAAAGAAACAATTCCAGAACTTTAAAATAAGAGATATCTCAACAAATAGTGCAGGCCAAAGGGCTGTTGTTTGGTACAGTTGATTGCTATGACTTAGGCCTAAAGTTCATTCGCTTTTCTACTACGTATTGGCTATAGATAGTGTAGATAAACTGCAAATTTACTCACGACGCTTCAACCTTGTCATTGTCGTTCATGTGTTGACTGAAATAATCTCTGGCCATTCCCTGACCACTCATGATTTCGTCATAGGTTCCCCTCTCGATGATTCGACCGTTGTTCATGAAGAAGATCTCGTCCATTTCTCGAATGAAGCTCAAGTTGTGCGTCACCAAAACTCTCGTCTGCAAGCGATTGAAATAGTAATTGTTGACCAAAGAACTACAAAACAGAAGCAGCTTTCAAAAGCAAAAGACTCAAAAGGGTTTGTTTGCTAATCACTTACCACATGGATATGTATAAATACAGGGTCTGAAGAATTTCCATCGCTTACCTTCCACAAGATATTTTATTTAGGCGCTGTTGAGGAGAGAGAGAAATTACTTTTAACCCTCCCCCCAACCTTGAGTGAGTAGTAAATTGGTAACTTTTCCCTCTGCGCATAGGTGAATTTTCAAACCCACCACTCGGGATTCTACGGGGAGATATATAGTTCCTTTTCGCCACGTGACATAACTACTTCGGAATCAATTTAGAGGCATATTTGTTGACCAGCTTTTTGGCCTAGTTGAAAGTCCATAAATCGTAGTATTTATACATATCCATGCTTACAGCATCATATATGTTTATCACTCTTCGAGCTGCTATTATTGAAAATGGACGGATTTATACCAAAATTTAAGCAGCTTAAATAAATATTGTCAGATATTTGTTTCGAAGTAAAGAAACGGAACATTTCCAGGCCTCCATATACAACTGCTACCGGGATTTAAAGGAAACGTTATATCGACCATACATTAATGAAAGCTTAGCGTTTTCATGGAAAATATAAGAGTAGCGTTAT
Organism: Phalangium opilio; assembly: GCA_019434445.1. Taxonomy (NCBI): domain Eukaryota; kingdom Metazoa; phylum Arthropoda; class Arachnida; order Opiliones; family Phalangiidae; genus Phalangium; species Phalangium opilio. The sequence goes on from JAEQBA010002823.1 coordinate 20,010, forward strand.
TTACTTTATTTCGAAGAAATCCCTTTGGTCCGATGACTTCGTCGAAGAGATGTTTGGCCACGTGCGAGTCAACCGCCCCCAAAGGGTCATCGAAGAGATACACATCGTCATCGCGATAAATTGCTCTGGCCAAGTTGACCCTTTGCTTCTGACCGCCACTCAAGTTGATACCTTATCATGGAAAATTTGTAAATGACCGCATAACTAATGAAAGCAGCCATCTATATATGAGTAAAAACAGAAGTAAGATAAGGGACTAGAAGTAAAGTGCTCTAGCTTTGGTAATAGATCCTGGCACTAGTGAACAAATTTGAGGATTTTATGCCGCTTCCATCGCGCCTAAACTAAATTTCCTACCCCTTCCCCTCAACCTAAAGCCGCGGTACACGGACGCTGTTGCTTGAATGTAGTTCGACCGTCTACCGCCGCGAGCGTCTCACGTTTTGGAGGGACAACTCAGAAACAGCTACCAGAGGGCCAACCGTTGTTGCGTTATCAAGAATATTCACTTTCGCTAAGTGAAGAATTTGGTTAACTCGATACTTCTAGTACCTTATCTTCTGGTAAAAACAGAAGAGGAAGAGGACAAGAAGTTTTTAGGAAAGAAATGAGACACAACAAGAGGAATATGACCAGACTGAATGAGGAACAGGCTAATTTTGAACTAGTGGAATGTTCATTTCTCATTAAATGTTCTAATTAAGTAGGGAACGAGTGGCTACTATTATGGTCTAGACCTCGGTTCATCTTGTTGGTTTCAATAATACATACTCTTTCTCCAATCTCCGTTTCATCGTCAGCGGGTAGCTGGCCGAGGTCCGGTTGTAGGTCGCATGCACGTATGACGCTGTCGTATCTTTCCCTGTCCATGTTGTCGACGAAGAGTTTATTCTGTCTGAGTGAAGCGTTCTGTATCCAGGGTTGTTGAGTGACGTATCCCACTCTCCCGGCCACTCTCACCTCACCCTCCACCTTCTTCATCTCGGACACCAGAGCGGACAAGAGGGAAGACTTGCCACAACCAACAGGACCCACCACGGCCACCAACGACCCGCGGGATACTTTTAAATTGATGTTGCGAAGAGATGCTGACGCTGGATCGTCCAAGTTCCATTGATACGTTCCCTTCTCAATCATAATCGCTGAAATATTCACAGAAATAAATTGGTAAAAATAAACCAATTGTGAGTTTAAAAATATCTTCAAACAATCTAAAAGCGAAAACAGGCTTTTCTCTTTAAGAACGGCATGTTGATTGACTTGTTTTACAAATAGATTGTTTAGTCACTGCGGGGTTTACATGTAAAATTGATTATTGTGTTTAGGCAGAATTCCTTTTGATCAGCGGAATAAACCAACTATAGGATTTAACCTGATGATTATAGTAGGATATTATCTTTTCAAACCAAAGGTCCTTCAATTGTCTCTTTCTCCTCGCTCAAGTTCTACCTTTTAACCACAATCATTTTGAACTTAAATTTATCTGCTTGTGTATAGGAATAGCTGCCGAAAACAATAAGCTACACATCTCGTTTACTCAATTCCATAACAAATTGACATACCATATTGTGCGTCACCAGCTATCTTCTCCACGTAACGCTTGGCTTCCCCAAGACTCAACAAGTTTGCAATTCTTCTTACCGAGACTTGTGTCTGTAAAGAAACTTTTTGTGGATTTGCGTTTGTTTTTTAGATGTTTTAAAGGCAACAATTCCGCCAAAAAACAATACTTCTTTGTTGGGAAAATGTTTTGCACTAAAGCTTGAAATTAGTTGCGGTTATTTACTGACGCAAACTATAATTTCGAAACTTTCTTCCTTTGTAGCCGCGCTACTGTAAAAGAAAGTTTCGAAATTATATATTTATAGCTGGCGAAAGAGTGTCAGATCATACCCTTGTCCCAAAGTTCCAACTCCCTTTTAAAGCCGTCCTACTTCGAGTCGCTCAAGAGGATACAATCTCAAGAGCCTAGTCCTATTTACTGTACCTACGTTTTCATGTATTTTGGGAATACTTGTGCCGTCTGGTAATTAGGTGGCAACCACACAGTAATGAGGGAAAATCGAAACTTTTCGCTATATCAGCTATTCATTTGATAATATTCAAACATATGTAGCAAAAAAGGCCTAATAGTTTAAATTTCTCAGAAGTAATCTAACTTTCAAATCTTTAGTCATTAGGAAACAACTAATATCAAGAACGTATTCATGAATTTGTTTTAGCTAATATATATTTAGTAGAAGAAACAAATTCAAGATTTATCTTTTGACCCTCCCTGATCCCGTTCTTACCATAACTAGTGTATTTACTAAATCCGGAAACGTGACCATTGACATCGCTAATAATCGTCCCAACTGCCAGGAGACGAAAGCTTTTCTCGAGGTCAGAACGTTATCGTTGTCGATTAATACGTACATGGAGAAACACGGGGTCGTAATCTGAATATGTAGAAACCATAGCTATAGAAACTCAAAATCAATAAAGAGTTTGCAAGCCCTGAAGATGAATAGTTTACAAAAACCAACAGCAAAACCGGCTTCATCGTGTGTTCTCCGTGTGCTTTTAACATTGCTGTAATGTTGCGTTATCCCCTTTCTTGGCTCTGGCGAAAGCGTAGAGATTTCAGGGCCGTCTGCCTTTTTGAAACGAGTGAGAACGCTACGAGAGGAAACTAATACTACCAAAGGTGTATAGATATAAAAGCAAAAAGTACACTTCATTGACAATTCCCTGCCCTTGGCTGTAGAAAACAAGTAAAATGAGAAGCAAACTACCATCCTCTCAACCCAATTCACGAATTGACCAATCGGGAAAGATCTTCTTCACGTCATATAGCTTTATAGAAAGTATTACATGATGCCGGCGATCCAAACGTTAATTTTTGGTACTAAACTAGCTACTTTATGAGCCTATTCACGGCTTGTTTCCTGTCCCACGGTCGGGAAGGTAATCATACGTTGTGGGGGTCGACACTATTCTGGGATAGAAGAGGGCTTCTCATATTAAAAGGCGCGAACAAATTTCAAGGAGGTCATATTAAAAGGCACGAACAAATTTCGAGGTTTACTTTTTGTTTTTATAGCTATATACTTTTGATACTGCGGAGCTGAAATCTCTACACTTCTATGAGCCCCCATCATCGATAATGATATACTTCTTGCAATATTTGCGTTCGTACCAAAACCGGTATGAGAGCAGTTATGAATTTGTTTATTCCTTCGAAGAGGGCTTGTTTCTTCATGAGTGCAGTTTATTTCTTCCTGATTTCAAGAACGATTCTTTGGAACGATCTCTCCCAGGCGTACAACTTCAAGACGCGGATTCCGTTCAAGATTTCGCTCATCATTTTAATTCTGTTGTCTTTCAGCTTCATCAACTCAATCTAATAAATGAGATATTTAAAGAAACCATTCACAGAAACTGTGGGTCGCAAAATTGTAGTAAAAGTTATAGTCGTAACCAACACGTGAGTTTCATAAACGTACATTGCGGCATAAATTCTGCCCTTCGCAATTATAGGTACTTATACTAGAATCAAAGCCACTACTGCTATACCTTCCACACTTGCTTGGAATTACTATCTATTGTGTTATAGAAAGGTCAAGAAGAATTAACTCAATAGACCTTATATATGTAGAAAAAGGGGGTAGGCAACCCTCAGTATCGGGACATACAAGAGGTTGATTCCTGCGCACTCTCGTGATCCCCGAAGCCTTCAGAGCAAGCGCCAAAAAGTGATATGGTAGGTAAAGCTTTATCACCGTGTCTTTCTCCCTTAGATACATTGAAATGGTCTATGTAGAAAATGTAACCCACGTGACAAGAAGTAACCAAATTTAACATCTTTAACCTCCTTTCCTTTCTCCCACTGTGGGAGCTTAGGCTTGCATTGTAGAATACAAGTTTCATAACATATACCTGCAATTCTTTGTATTTCTTGGTGCTGAGATAGTTCAGTGGAAGAAGAACGAGATTAGGTACGATGCCAGCAAAGGCTGAATAGCCCGGTTCTCGATTCATGAAGGCGAAGCTCAGTACTAATTGTACCGGGACCGACCACAAGAGACTCAGTTGCGGCGACAGAATTTGGAATCTGTTCGTGTCGACGTACATCGTGTTCAGTGTCAGGTCACGTCGATCGCTGCTCGTCAAGCGAAATGTCTGCTTCGACGAATCTCATTAATGAACTATTATCACGACGAACCCTAACTTACTTTTTTGTACAGAACGTGCATGGTGGCGGATTTGAGTCTCAATCCTAGTTTAGTGTGGAAAATGGCGCAGCCTTCTTGCAACAAAGATTGCGCGAAACTGGCCAAACCATAAAGGCAAGCGTAGAACATCCCCTTCCACAAAGGATCTTCGTTCGTCGAGTAATCAATAATGGAACTGAAAACATAAGTGAGTAAACTGGTCAACTCGGTTCCCAAGTTTACTTGATCTTGGGCAAAAATCTGAAACCTCAACCTCCGTAAGAATTAATTTTAAACAATATTCAAAGAAATGAAAACATTCAGACACCCGACCCACGGAAACAGAAAATGCCATTGCTCATGTGATTTGACAAACTGTTAGCAACAAAAGAACTCAATTTCACGCTTTAAGTTAAAATCATTTGAATTGATTTCCCATAAATATTCACTTAAGATGCTATGACGTTTTTTATGATGGTAAAAAAGTGTAATTGTTTACCCTGTCAAAAGGGCAGGACCGATAGACACAACGTCGGACAGAACTTGAAAGACCACTCCTGCTATCAAGCAAGGCCCGACTGTTCTCAACAAGGGCCAAGCGATGGATTTGCCTTGATTTTTGGCTCTGTTTCTTTCTTCCGAAAATCGTTTCATTTCTATTTCATCGCTGTCACCTTTGGTCTTGGTTTGGGGTTTCCAGTGTTTTTCAAAAATACGCGAGACAGTCAGCGCTCGCTCCGCGTCATTCAAGTCGTACACATCCGACGGCTCCAGGTTTTTCTTCCAACCATTCCACAGGGCGCTGCAATTCGTTAAAAATAATGAGCTGCGCTGTTATAACTTCTTCAAGTAAGTGCAATTTATAAGGATGCAAGGCCGGGAAAAGACTTAGACCTGCCTGGTAAGCCATGAATGAACCATTCTTGAACAAAACGATGCATCATCTTCCCTTGATTTCTTAATGTTTGAAAATATTTATCTCTTAAGGAATTTAATAGAAAATTTTGGTTTAGATGCGACATAAGCATGACACTAAAACCTAACTGAGAGCATAATTAATAATTACAAGCAAAAACAACCAGAGCTCCTAGTCACCAGTGTAACTTAAATTATTTAAACATCAAAATGTATGGAGCATTACAATTTTTTGAGTGAAATGCGAAATTTTTCACTTCTAGGACGAGGTTAAAAATGGCTCTACACTTCTACTAATTCTTATAAGATACGGCTCACAATTCGTTTTAGAACCCGAGCTTTATGGTCAACTTCAAAACCAACATCCTGCCACGATTTTTAAACTATCAAAGCCGTATCTTTTACAGTCCACTTTACGATTGCAATTATCCATGACATTGCGTTCACTGTCCTTGTACGTTTACAGTGAGTGGCACCGTGGCCAGTTATTTTAATTAAAATACCTAGGCCACAGGTCCAGTTTTAAAAAATACTTATTTCCAACACTGATCCATCTATCCTTCAAGCTTTTACAATGGCCCATTGCATAGACTCACTCAATAGTCTGCCTAAGCATGGATTTATAATAGAAGCTTACGCTTCCTTGATATTTCACTCACCTTAAAACGCGCACAACATTTATTTCTCGTCTGAAATTGTATCAGCCTGGCAAGCGCGTTTGTGACGTAGAATTTGAGGCAAATTCAGAGGGGGGGTTGTAGTTTTTCACGTGATCGAGTAGTAATTTTTAATAGCGCGCGCGCCGAAAGAAAAAGTTTGCCTCAATTTCTACGTCATCAGGCCCCCCAGTCCCCACCCGCGCGAATTTTTATGACATAAATGTGTTTAAAATCAAAATGCCCTACTGAAGGCTACAGTGAAATATCCATGAAGCGTAAGCTACTACTATAAATCCATGGCCTAAGTAAGGCAACATAAGCCTTGGTCGAAACTAACATCTAAAATATAAATTAAAAAGGTATCTTCAGTGTTGGATTTCAACCGAGACACATAAATAAACGAAAATTAGACCCGCCAGAGAAATTTTTAATAAATATAGTGTTATGTTTATTGAAAAATATCAAGTTAAAGTTTCAAGGCGGTGAAACGGCAAATTAGCGTCGTCTACTGTAGAGTAATGAACAACTAGCGTCGTCTGCTGTAGAATAATCTTTTGAGGTACTTACATTTTTAATTAAATTAACATACGTAGACTTAATTAATTTTGATGAAACTTGAAAAAGGCACACCTTGAATAGTTACTTGTTAATTTGAAAGTATTCCGAAACGTAACTTCGCTTTAGTTTTTAAATGATTCGATGTGCAGGAGCACCAAAAACCCCATGTTATTCCTATGGGAAAATCGCCGAAAATCTGTGAATTTTCATTTAACATTACGGGAGGGTGTGGGATCTTATCTAGAAGGGCCTACCGGCCCTCTAGAATAGTGTAAACGCAACTTCTAACTTTATTACATAATATGGATTTTAATACTTTGTCTCTCTGTAAGTGTTGAAACGATTGGGTTTATGAAATAAGATACCCTAGATTTAAACCAGAATTGACCTTGTTTCTTGTCCTCATATAAGAGGTGTTAACGATTCAGAGTGAGCCGAAAGTTAAATACATATTTAAGTGATAGATATTAGGTCCTCATTAGAATTAGTGAGGATACATAGGGAATTGTTAAACGCTTAAACCTTTACAAATGACCTTGGAAATATCCCGCCAGTTTGAACTACGTATTTCCGGTTTTTCTCACTTGCTGGTGGACCAGTGTTTAGAAAGTAAATCCGTCTCGACTCGGAGAGGTTTATTTTGGTTTCCCAACTTGTTGTAACTGTTGTCAAAAAAAATTAAAAGAAAAACATACCCAAAATGGAGATACACAAAAGTCATCCAAAATAGAGGAACTCATTTTAAGATGATTAACACTAAAATCCTTGCTAAAATAAATTAATTCGAGCAATTTGTTTAACAGCCAGTCACTGTCATGTTATCGGGCGACTAACGAATACTTTAAACGCTTTGCAGTAAACCGTTATGGTTATTTTTTGAAACAGTACATTAAAAGACCTTGAAATACGAGTCTCACTAGCATAACACAAGTGGTTTTAAAAAAGAATTTGTCTACATAGGAGCTGAATAACAAAACTTTAGGCTATAAAATCGTTCTTTTAGGAACTGTACATTTTGTCCTTATTGCTAGGGTAGATTATATTATAATTTTGAAACGCTGATTACAGACTATATTTGTATAACTTAATAATTTATCCTTGTAACGATAGTCTAATCCTTAAATGAATAGAAGAATTCATTTCAGTTTGACGAAAGATAAGAGATGTCTAAATCTCAAAGTACAATGAAGAAAGAAATGCAAGACGGTGGACCTCAATTGAACGTTAGGGTTCTAGAAAGAATTAATTTACTTTAAGAATGCCTAAGTCACAAGATTTTACGCTTCTACTCCTACGTCGGTGTTAGTGGACATGTAAGCCCCACCCTTTTCATGTCCGTCATTGCTCTGCGCTTTCCTATTGGATCCCGTGGGGATAGGTCATACAGACACGATTGACGTATTCCGAATAGAGAAAAAACAAGTTGGGAAAACCAAAATATTACCTCTCCGAGTCAAGAGGTCTACTACTACAAACTTATTTACCTAGATATGGAATTATTTCTTTTTTTGAAGTAAAATTTATGAAATATTGAAGCAGTATTCCAAGCATAGCGAATATACAGTAAAGCAGACGACATTTTACATCCAATGAGGATAAATCTTGGACACATGGAAATCAGTCAATGGGGAAAAGAACAGGAGATGAAGTCTACGCTTCAGCTGTTTACCGTTTGTTCTGATAGCTACATTCACAACTGGTTTGAGGTGTAAACACTATCGTCTCGTCTCACCTCAACAATGTTCTTAGTTTGCCAACATGAATGTTAACGTTAAATAACACCAAAGCTAAATTGTAGCTAGACGCACTAATAGTCAATGCGCACCATAAAGAGAATAAAAAGTCTGTACCCGTTTACCATTAGCCCTTTTACTATTCTAATTGCCACCATGATCTTTTCTTCTATTATAAAATCTTAACCTGATTATTTAAGAGTGTATTTAACTTTCGGCTCACTCTGAACCGTTGATGTCTCTTCATTTCAGACACGAAAATCAGAACCCAAGGTTTACTTCACCACAGGCCTCAATTATTTACTCTTTGGTTCACTAAGCCTATTGCGGATAATACTTGATATGCCCGCCGGAGTTTAGGTCTTAGCTTTCTTCATGAAATCACTAAACCACGGATTATTCTATATACAGATGTAGTATAGCTTAAGTAATATATAAACAGCCATTTCAAATAACAATATTAATAAAAATCTTTGGAATATCAAAAGGAACCAGAGCTTTAAAGCTACAAAAGTACTAAATGCAACATAATTACGAAACATATTTCCACATATTCTCTTTATATTATGGAAAAACGGGAAATGAAGAGATAAAACTTTGGAGGGATATTACCTTTACGTGTTTGTAAAGGCCCAATTTTCTACTCCTCAACTGTATACCCTCTATGTTCAAAGCCATATTCGCAACAGGGTTGCCATGTAAACACTATCCTCTCGTTTCACCTCAACGATTTTCTTAGTTTGTCAACATGACTGTTACCGTTACATAACACGAAAGCTTATTTGTGGCTAGACACTGAAAGTAAATGCGCACTATTAAAAGCATGAAAATACGAAGATATAATCAGACCTTTTAAGGCAAGTTTCATATCCCAGATATTTACTTTTTTCAAAACCAATTTCGAGTCCAAGATATTTCTAATATTTGCAATTCAAGACATATCTAAACTAGATTAAATTCCTATTTATTTGCAATATCAAAAACTATTCTAATCCTTATATCTCAAACAAGTCTAGTCATTAAAAACATTGCCATGAATCAAAGATTTTTAAATCGCAATTTATATTTTTCAATCAAATAGGAAGGGAGAAGTTACGACTGGCGTGGCTTACAAAGCCAAATCTACCATACCACGATTTTGAAATATTAAGTTCTTACGAAAATACTTTCCTTGTTACATTGCCTCCTATTCGTTCTACAGTAGTTAGTATGTTTGCACATAATGTTGAATTTGTTAAACTTCCATCGACATTTTCGAGTAACAAAGGTTTCTGTGTTCTAACTAAGAAAGCCGTATTTACGTTCCGAGAGCGCATTAAGACTCCTCAGAGAAGTCCGCACTTGTCTCGGAACTTCATACTTTTATTACGATTTCATTTTAAATTTAATCAACTTAAAGTCACTTTCATTACAATATGACTTAAATTCAACCCAGGTTAAGCGGCCCAGTGACTTTCGAGTACCACGCCAATATGGCGGAGGCCCACAAGTCGATCCCGTCCGGTTTCTCGGACGCGTTGGACTTTTTGCCATTACTGGAGGAGGAGGAAGACCTTTTCTTCCCAGCGTTGGATTAGCACTGCCCTACCCATTAAGTATTTTTTGGGTGGGGGAGTTGTAACGGCCATATCGCAAACGCGAAATGGCGTTACTTCTGGTAGGCCGTTGCTCCTCATAACGTTAACATTAGCGAGCTTGGGGTGGCAGTGGAACGAGCATACGCTTGTAAAACTATCAGGGGGTTTAGGGAAAAGGGGAGGACCAGTATGGTGCAGCGAAGGCAAGAGCCTGAATTTGGGGAGAGGGCCAATATGGCGGAACGAAGGGAAGAATCAATTTCGGGAGGAGAGGGCCAATATTTCGGAACGAAGGGAAGACTCAATTTCGGGAGAAAGAGAGGGCCAATATGGCGGAGGCCCAGAAGTCGATCCCGTCCGGTTTCTCGGACGCGTTGGACTTTTCGCCATCGGAGTGTCTATTTGTGCCCGGGTTGCGGGCAGAAATAGCATAAAGGGTGGTAAATTAGCCCGGATTCCGGGCAGAAATAGCGGCCGACTAATGCGAGGCTAAAAGTGCCCGGGTCCCGGGCAGAAATAGCCAGCCCACAGTGGACTGTCTCTATCTGCCCGGGTTCCTTACTGATGCAAACCCGGGCACAAATAGCGGGCCCACAATAGGCCGTCTATTTCTGCCCGGGTTCCCCGTTGCGGTAAACCCGGGCAAACTTACCCGAAGATAAATTTATGGCAAGTTGTGCCCGGGTATTTTGCTCATTATCAACCCGGGCAGAAATAGCGTGTCCACAGTGGACTGTCTATATCTGCCCGGGTTCCTTACTGATGCAAACCCGGGCACAAATAGCGGGCCGTCTATTTGTGCCCGGGTTCTCGATTTATGAGAAACCCGGGCAGAAATAGCGAGTCCACAATGGGCCGTCTATTTTTGACCGGGTTTATATAATGTGACGAATACCCAGAGTAGAGGAAATTTGACAGTTCTGGCGCACTGCAGGCCTGCAGCCTTATCTTATCTAATCAGTACTTATCTTATCAGTTTCACTTATCAAAAACGTTACCGTTTATCGTTCTCCTGCGACGTCATCGTGCTTATCTTATCACCTATCAGTGACGTCATCGTACTTATCTTATCAGTTTCACTTATCAAAAACGAGCGTTTATTGGACGAAGGGACTTGGCGCACTGCAGGCCTGTGACGTCGCAGGAGAACGATAAACGGTAACGTTTTTGATAAGTGAAACTGATAAGATAAGATAAGTACTGATCAAAATTCCTCTACTACCCAGGAAGAATCGTTGCGTTGATTTTATAATGTGAAAAATACCATGAGAAGAACTGGTAGGAAACGTGTTTTTAGCGGACGTATCAATCGTGTTCGGTTGTTATGATGTCCTGACGGCTATAAAAGCCGGGTTTCCTTGTTGGTAGTGTATAGCGATAACATACATACCTATACCATAGAAAATAAAATATAAAGAAATTGAAACTAAAGAGGCGGGCTAGGTCCATTTCCGGAAGTAGGCTTACGTTGTAACCGGAGACGGAAGTGAATCTTCCTTCTAGCCTTTCCATGTTCAAACTGGGGGTAGCCTCAACGACGGCTTGCACAGTGGAAGGAAGGTGCTTCCATTCCTTTACATTATTTTATATGCCTTACAGTAACCATATTGGACTTTGTCTAATCTCGCAAAGTCTTTCGAAAACCACGGAGTGTTTAATATCAGGATTTGAAACCAAAGAAATAGGATGTCTTCCAAAAATCATATGCCATGAAAAAACCAGTGGCGTCGCTAGGCCTTTTTTTGGGGGGGGGGGGCTATAGCCCCCCAAATTCCAAACTTAGCCCCCCAAAATAATGCTTTGGTCCCATTGAACCGAATTCCCATTCGACAGAACGGCTTTTTTTGCGGTGTCCCATTCGACCGAACGTAGCCAAAGGTGCGATTTTATTATAGTCCCATTGGACCAAATTCTATTGAACTGGAAGAAGACATACTGTGTGGTTTTGCATTAAATATATTTTTAATTTCACAACTTATTATTGTTAAAATAAATGTGAGTTGAAAATGTATTACTGCACTTATTTTAACAGCGTTTTAATTACGGCGAACCATGAGTCACCTACCCTAGCATAACCTAACCTAACCTAACCAACCGTAACCTAACCTAACCAAACCTAACCTAACCTAACCTAACCCAAACTTGTTTGAGGTAAAAAAATTATTTATATCTGTATTAAAAGCCCGCCTCTTACCACGAACCATTTATTAGCAATAATAGAAATATTTTGTAAAAGATGTCAGATAATTAATTGGAGAATTTTTGGAAAAGGTGGCAGCTAATTAAAAGGAGAATATTTTGGAAAATGTGGCAGCTAATTAAAAGGAGAATATTTTGGAAAATGTGGCAGCTAATTAGTAGGAGAATGTTTTGGAAAATGTGGCAGCTAATTAGTAGGAGAATGTTTTGGAAAAGGTTGCAGCTAAATTATGGGAGAATATTTTGGAAAAGGTGGCAGCTAATTAGTAGGAGAATGTTTTGGAAAAGGTTGTAGCTAATTAATAGGAGAATATTTTGGAAAAGGTGAAAGCTAATTAAAAGGAGCATATTTTGGAAAAGGTGTCAACGAATTATCGGAACCAAACCTAACCTAACCTAACCTTACCTTATCTAACCTTACCTAACCTAACCTAACCTAACCCACCCGAAACCAAAATATTATAATTTTAATTTAAAACTTAAAGACATTGATGGAACTACCATTAAGACTGTACTTCATTTTAAGCACAATTTGTTTATTAATTCTATATATCTCTTGCCTTGAAAGGAATGAAAGTGAGCGTTTAATTAGTATCACGAATTATTTACTTTTAATATTATTAACATACCTTTTGGAGATTCGAACCAACAACCTATCGCTTCTTAGTCCAACACCGTTTCCACTACACCACCGAATTGCTGACGGCTACAGTGTTTCAAGTTATAATGATGTATTTTTAGGGGCATATTCGGACGATTGGGATTTCGATCCATCGGGAATATAGCCATTGGGCTGGAAATCTAAAATCAGTGCGGGATTTTCGGTCGAATGGTATTTCGGTCCATTGGGAAATTGGTTGAAAGGAACGATACCAAAATAATCGGTAAACCCTACCAAAAAATTGACGTTAGCAACCTAAAATTCTGTATATAAAAAATGTTCAATATCAAACAGTAAAATTTTGTAGAAAAAACAGATGGATACAAGTAATATGTTTCATGTTCTTTCGAAGGGAGTGCCAATAGTGTGGTCTAAAAGCTAATCAAAACTAACAAATAAACCTAAGACGAGTGAATTCCTTCGTAATCGGTTCCCTACTCTTTATCAATAAAAGGTTGTATATCTTTAAAATACGAATAATTTCACGTTGACACAAATTTACGGTTAGTTTTAAAGGTATACACATTTTGCAATGCAACCATTATGCAATTTATAACTTTCAAATAGTTTGCCCAGATTCAGCCCCCCCCCCAAATTTCAAACCCTAGCGACGCTACTGGAAAAAACTAACACAAATTATGCCAAAACGTAGCGTCTCTAAAAGAGCATTTATTCACTCAAATTCTTAAAGGCACCAAAATTTAAAAAATAATTGGTGGTTATATAGAAATTATAAACATATCGTAGACAACAACGGTAGGAATTTGTCAGCCATTACTGTACTAATTATGACAAACTGAATAAATGGTAGGGCATAGGGAAATGAGCAAAATATAAGGGGAATCTCATAGAATATAAAAACGTTGGTAAACAGGAATAAGAATTTACATTTCAAGACAAAATACAATAGCCGTTATTAGCTTTATCTAGTTTTTTTCACTTTTTATCGATACTTATTTAAGATAAACAACCTAATTAAATTGTAGAATTGTCAAGGAATGTTATAGTTTAGGCTGAAAAATATACCTAAAGAGAAATACCTAAACTCTCCATTTTATTACTCGTTTTCAAAGGTAAGCCTTTCAAGTATCTTCTCTGTGCACTTGTACTCGCACCTCCATTCATAACCCTTCTTTGGTTTTAATTTTAGGCATGCCTCGTTATACCATTCATGGCAAACGTCGCAACAATACATTTTTTCCCATCGTCGGGTTTGCGACAATAGCAGTAAACTAATTCATACCCTCCTTGGTGAAGAATGGTTACGGATACCATGCGAATTATGGTGTGAGTTACAGTTTCTTTGATATAAGCTGATACTCCATATTGTTTTCGTCGAGACTGACGAGGAAGGCATATACCATTTAGCTCCGAAACTCCAGGAATTTTAAAATTGTCAGTTTCTTTGGCCCAGGTTTCCACAAGAAATATCATATCAGATTCCATTATCTTGAGATCCGAGGTTACATCTTGTAAATGACAGTTTAAAGACTGTACGTTATGCACATAAATAGACATTTTTTGATCCAAAATAGGTAGCATCAACGGGCAATCTTTTCGAAGTCGCTCCATCTCTAAGGCAACAGAGTCTTTACTTTTAACCACTGGGCTAGGCGCCGTGATCTTTCCCACGATGAACAAACCGTTTGAAGTTTTTGGCTCTACTACAAGCGACGCCATCTTTATAACTGAGGCCTTTTCATCTTTCGCTTTTGATTAAGATGAACAACTACTTCGGAATAGGTGTCTCCTTGGCTCTTGTGTACAGTAATAGCTTCGGCAATTACTAGAGGATACTGCTTTCTTGAAACGTAGATGTTTTTTGTCCTGAACGTCTAGTGAAACTTCTGACAACCTTCTCAACAGGCGTCCATAATTCATTAATATTATTGGCTATCATTAATCCTTGAGACTGGGCTCTAGTCTCTTTTCCAGTCTTGTTATCGTTAAATTCAATCCAAGTCAGCAGTGACTCGAACGGGGACTTGTTCACCTTTTTGAGTTTGACCATACTAAATTTTTCTTAACCTTCCAGTTGCACCATTTACTAGACCATCGGCGGTGTTCAAATTATTGGTGATCATGTACCTGATTCCAACCATTAGAGTTAATTCTCTTGGTAAACCGCTGGTTTCTTGGGGTTTCAAGGTTTTTACGGCTTCAAGAATTCTTGTTTTGATTTCATTGCTAGCGTCACCCGTAGCCGAGTCAAATGCGACAGAGCATATCTTTTCAGCATTCCGTGAACATAACTTTGATTCATTGAACGCATTTACTTCATCATTTGTTGCAAACAAATGAAGGGCTTCCACAGGTAGAGGCCTTGAAATAGATGTTTCCAGATTTCTAAACAAGTCAACGTCGGCGGGTGTCATCTCTCCCATGGACATTCGATTTAAAGCCATAGCGAATATTTTGTCATCTTTCTGTCTCATAATTTCGTCAAGCTCATAAACTTAAATTCTTCCCACAGTGGACTTCCAATTAGGGCCACATAGGGGTTGTTCTTTTCTTTTAAGGGCATAAATGTGTAATTATCCCCAACAGGGGGTAACCGGTTGAAGTTTCCCACGAGAACAACTGAAATACCACCAAAATGCTTTGGAGATCCGAAGATTTGTTGGGCTCTTACATTAATATAATTGAAGATTTTGGCTCCACACATAGATATTTCATCTATTATCAGAAGTTTCAGGCCTAAAAGAGAACACCTTTTTCTGTTCAAAGTGTCATTGTCCAAAGGATTCATCTTGCCAGAAAATTGATTTGTTGGCAAGTTAAAAGCAGAGTGAAGAGTGACACCATCAATATTAAAAGCCGCTTTCCCGGTGAATGCCGTTCTTAGAACAGATAATCGTGATGGATCGGCACCGGGTTTATTCTTTCCATGCCTGGATACGGCTTCAAAAATGGCTTGAATCAAGAGACTTTTCCCAACACCAGCACTGCCTGTTATCAGAATCCTCAGAGGTTCTTCTTTAGAAGTTTTGAAATGATCAAGTACGTAGTAGAAAATTTCTCGCTGCTTGAAATTTAGTTTTCGAAGCATGCTGTAATATTCTTCATTGTTGAGAAGTGTAATTGTTGGAGTGAAGTCGGCAGAGCTAGACTTTTGAATATCAGAAGTTATGACACAAACGGCTTCTTGAAGAGAGTTGATAAAAAATTGCGGGTCATCCAATGTAAAACTTCTCTCACGCTCGTTTTGATGTTCAATCATAGGTTGAATATTTTGAACGTCATTTGAGTGTTGGTTTCCTCTTACTTCTTGAATCATTTGGTCCCGATCCAGATCATCAACTTCACTTATAAATTCCCTTCTAGCTACAGATATTTCCTGCTTATGTGCTTCGTAAATTTGTTCAACGTTAGCTTCTAGCAATTCGGTTTCCTCACAACGCCAAGGTAAAAATAACACCATTTCCACTCGACAGTAGTTTTTGAGATCTTTCACCATACTGTTCTTTTTGAATCTGATTACTTTGGCCTGCATCCTTTTCCTGACGTATCCTGAAGAATCTTTCAGCTCAAGAGACGTTTCCACAGAAGTCGTTTCAATTACTTGGTCTTCATCTTCGTTCACATTTTGGGTTCTCCTATTGCGTTTGGACCGAGAAAACTCATACCATGAGGACAAAGCAGCTAAACTGAGATTTTCCAAGTCATCAGGTCTCACAATGTAGTGCTCGATGATTCCATCGAAAAAACGTTAGTACTATCATCAGGCAATAATTCCAATTCAGATGGTCTTTTCAAAATGTGTACCCTTTCTTCAGGGGGTGAAGTGTTTATGAAAATATGAGCACGACTGCTCCGGCATATTGGAATGGAAAGTAGTATGTAACAGCATTCTTGGGCGCTAATTTCTTCACAATGAATAAACTTATTAGCAATAACTGTTAATCTCTCTTTTATACCACTGCCTTTATTTTTCGCTACCTGATTGCCTCCCTCAAGAGCTGTGACATCCCCTTTTGGGCTTTGCCGATGTAGGAAACTATATACATGAGACAGGCGTACGGGTCTAGGACGTATTGAAGATCCATATTAGCGTTCCATAACTTCAAAATCTTCTTGTTGTATGGATTAATTCTTATTTCCTGCGGCGACCTTTTCAGAAGGACAGTGAGCCTTCTAATTGGATAAGTTATAGGTGCAATATATTGCTCTTCCGTTATGTTCAGCGTTTCCAAAAATTCTTCAAATGTTTCCGGTGCAGTTTCAACTTTCAATTTCTCGATAGCATTTCGCACCAATTTGCTTAAGGCTTCAACCTCCTCAAGGCTTCATCACGCTTAGAAGGGTCGTAAATAAGGGTTTTCCCATTGGCGGAAAAGGTATGCCAAAACGAGACGATGACTGTCCACTATCGTTCTTCTTACAACAGGTTTTGGAATGCTTGTGAGTTTGCAGCTTGAAGAAGTTGTTCCATTTTTCACTTCCATCCCCTTTTGAGCAGGTAATGTTGGAATCAATGAATATGATAACCTCTTCTAAATTGGAGTTATCGCTTCTCAACTTATTCGTTGGCATTTACCCATAGATTCTAACACAACTTTTCCAACACCAAAGCACTTATTTCTGAAACATTTTAAGGGTTCTGGTTCATTTGTTGAATCACATTATTACTGTACCAAATGTAAAGATAATTACTTAGGTCAAATCAAAGAAGATGAGGAAATATATTGCAATATTTGCAATACATCCTTTAAAGCTGACCAACTGATGAAAGAAGGCAGCTATTTTTTAGAGTTTGACATAGAAGGCCAAATTAAAAATTTACTAGAACTAGTTAATCCAGATTTCACAAAAAATGTGAACCCTTTTGACGTGGCAGATTTTTCGCAATCTTTGAGGTATCAAACCAAAAACATGGGAAAAAAAGACTTATTGGTTACATGGAATACAGATGGTGTTCCAGTGTTTGGGTCATCCAAATCTGATATTTGGCCTATTAAAGTATTAGTGAACTACCCTTTAAAATAAGACAAAGAAATACTTTAATTGGGGGCCTTTGGTTTGGTTATAATAAACCTAACATGAATTGTTTCCTAAAACCTTTTGTTAAAACTATGAACAAGCTCTCTCGTGACGGTTTGATTTGGAGAACAAAAGAAAACAAGTCGATAAGACCAAAAGTATTTCTTGGGCTTGGTTCAGTTGATACCATAGCTAGATGTTCAATGCTGAACATGACCCAGTTCAATGGCCAATTTGATTGTCCGTGGTGCTTACACCCAGGAATCGTGGTCCCTCGATTAACAAAGGGGGGCAATGTCCGATCTTACCCATTCATTAATTAGGAAAAATTAGAAAAACGTACCCATGAAAGTGTATTAATCGATGCTAGGAAATCAGTAGCAAATAATGAATTTTGCAATGGCATTAAGGGTCCTTCTATTCTTTTAGATTTAAATAATTTTGACGTTGTTAAAGACGTAGTGGTAGATTATATGCATTGTTTGTGTTTAGGTGTTTTTAGGAACACGTCTAATATGTGGCTAGATTAAAAAAAACCATCAACACAACTATTATATTGGAAACAAACTCCCTCAATTAGATGATAAACTTTTGAGTTTCAAAGTCCCCAAAGAGTTTTCTCGTAAACCTTGATCGTTAGAAAACCGGGCATATTGGAAAGCTTCTGAATGGAGAGCCTGGGCGTTATTTTACTCCCCTATTATTTTAAAAGGAGTACTTCCACGACCGTATTATGACAACTGGCTGAAATTAGTGGAAATTACCCTGCTTTTGCTTTCAGAATCAGTCCAAACAGATTGTTTGTTTGAAATTAGAACAAGTTGGGAAAACCAAAATATTACCTCTCCGTGTCGAGATGATTATATAAACTTAAGTATCCAATGAAAACGTCGATCTTTTTGCCCTCATCCTTTCCCGAGCTTTGCGCTTCCGCATGTCATCCTTACTCTCAACATTATCTTCCTCCATTTTACATACAGAAATCGAATACTAAAAGAAGCGGCAAAAACCTGCTGGCTCTTTACAACCACTTAATTTGACTTAATATCCAACTTCCAAACACAAATATTTTCTGGTAGATAAATTAACAACCTACAAGCAAAGAAAAATTCTCAAGAATGGCTCCCGCAAATTTAATTTAATAGGTCTATTTTCAACTAGGTCAGCGTATCTGATTAGATTTAAAATATATATTTTTGAAATTTTTGGTCTGGCTGTTATCTACACCTAGATGGTTTTCAGTGAAACAAACAAGGAGCATAAACACAATAGTGGAAGCTTCAGTCTTATTTAAAACATGTTAAACAATTATCATCTCTGCAAATAGCTTACACATGTCTTTTTTACCAATGCCTAACCGTTTGGATTTTTCTAAAGCAATCTCAGCACCAAAAAATATTTTTTGATACAAAATAAATGTTTTATATTCTTATTAAGAATAAAACAAGAGGATAAAAAAGGTCTGTCCTCTCGTAATTTTTTAAGCTTTTAACATGATTACTCTATACAACAGTAACAAGGAGTATAAATCCATTAGTGGAAGCAGTATTTTTTTTTCGAAACAATCTCGCTTATGTTTATCCTCTCTAGACTTCGTTAAAAACGTATTACTCCTACGTAAAATATTAATAGACAGGCAAAGATTCATACCATTAAAGAAGGAGCGCAATATTATCCATATTTTCATTTCATATACAGAGAAAAGAAATTATTATGTTTGGTTGTTGTTTTGAAAAGTGTATCGCAATGCACGGTTGTTGATAGATATAGGAGGCAATGAAGGAAATATATCGCATGCACGGGCCTTGGTAAATATAGGAGGCGATGATAATCTGTCTCTTTGCACGAGAGGTTTATCTTTAATATTTAAATAAATATAACTATTTTTAATTATTGTAATCTTCAATAATTAACATTAATAATAGTTAAATCGTTTAAAATAAAGTTATACCTATTATCATCTCAAACTTTGCTAATATTGACGTTTAAAGTGAAGGGTACCCCTCTTGCCCGCTTTCTTCAAATTTTGGGGTATACAGGGTGTTTCTGAAAAGTCTGGCAAAAATTAACAGGCATGTTCCTTGGGTCAAAAGGAGTCCGAAAGGTCCTATGACGTTTTGGGGTAAAGCTCTCCGTTGCGACGTTATGGGCTCTCAAAAGTAGGCCGAAAAACAAGGAGATTTTTCAGAATTATAGCACTAGTATTGTGGTTTTGACCCAATTGTTTTCGATTATTGAACATAAGGAAATGATCGAAATAAGATTAAACCTAATGGAAGACCGTGAACGTGTTAAACGGCCAAAAGCATTAATCCCTTTGTTTTTTTTAATGATTGAAATTAAAGGTAAGGAAAGTAGCTCAGATATCGGTTACTTGTTTGTTCAGATGTACTACTAACTGACCAGTCTTTTATTCTTTATTTCAATTAGACACATTACTTTTACAATAATTCGAATGAACCCTTTAAATTTTACAATAAATCGAATCGATTCCATTGATTTTACAATAATTTGAATCGAACCCATTACATTTACAATAACTCGAAAAGGACCCCATTACTTTTAAAATAATTCGAAAAGGACCCCATTACTTTTAAAATAATTCGAATGAAACCCAATTACATTGTTCTACAAAAATTGTTCAAAATGGGCACCATCAACGTTTAAGCAAACTTGCGCGCGTCGTTTGAAAGATTCACGAACACGTTCGAAGATTCCTGGCGTGTTACGGATGCTATCACATCCATCAATTATCCTTTGTCGTAAGTCTTCGACATCGCGAACGTCACTTCGGTATACCAAGTCCTTGAGATGGCCCCAAAGAAAAAAATCGCATGGGTTGAGATCGGAAGATCTTGCTGGCCACGCAACAGTTCCTCCTCGACGTATCCACCTCCGTTAAAAACAAATTATGCTGTGTTGGTCTAAACATTAAGGTAGTTTTCAACGTCAGAAGTTGTAGCTTTTTTTACAGACGGCTTAATTGTGTGTACCTTAACGTGCATCATGGCGTGCGTGCACATTTGGAAGCTTATCTGAAACTAATCATGGTCTACTTCACGAATGAAAAGTACTCAGATATCCATCTTATGTATGGAGTGGCTCGGGGAAATGCTGTGGCAGCTCGGCGCTTGTACCAGGAGCACTTTCCTCAACGACAAGTTCCCAATCGACAAACATTTACGGCAGTCGACAGACGCTTGAGAGAAACCGGGAAACTTCAACCGTCGGGAGCTGAACCTCGTGCGGGGATCGTTCCCGAGGATGTTAGACCAAGAGCCAGTGACCTGGATCTTACCTCATAAAGTACAAAAGGTCTGACCACTGGAATGAGTTCAGTTTTGATGCTCATTAATAGATTTGGCCGTCTTACGCGTCACAGCTGGGGCATTTGAGGGGGGCGGGGTCATTTTTGACCCTAATGAGGTATGATTTCTTACCTCATGAGGTACATGAATAAAGAAGGTGGCAAATGATAGAACTGGAAATGGCGATTCCAAATATATGAAATCTGACGTCATCAAAGGGGGCCATCAATAAATCAGACGGGGATTAAAATGGTCGAATGAGGTATGAATTCTTACCTCATGAGGTACATGTATGAATCCGGTGTTGTTTGATAGATCTGGTCGTGCTAAATAACAGAATATAAAATCTGACTGGAAAATACGCGGCTTAGGTTTAATCAGACGGCCTGATTCTTGCGTCAGACTATGACAACTTCGTGCCTCATAAAGCTAGATTCCCACTCGACCGAAAAAAACCAGCGCAAATCACGCAGCATACGGTAGAAATTTTACCTTACGATGCAGACTGTTCACACTTCGACTGAATTTTGAGTTTGAAGGTAGATATTTTTGGGTCACGTGAGAGATTAGAGTGATTTCCATAACAATTATTTCGCACTCTGAATTGGTATCTCTGTCCCATTGTCGCTTAGATCGTACAAGAAAGTATATTTTCTAACCTCCTCAATAACGACTTCCTTATTAACATCTTACCTCTATATACTTCCATTAGATACATTTTTCTTTCTTCGTGGCATGTTTCCGACCAAAAAAAATACATGGCGGCTATCAATCTATGTAACGTATGCGTGCACTCTTGAAATTTATGACGTAGTCAATGGGATAATTTCATTGGCTGAGACGCCGGCGTAACGCCGAACACGACCGAAAAATAGAACACAACTTGCGCCCGGCCGAGCGGAAATTTCGTCGGGCTCGGCGTAAAGATTTTTCGGTCGAACCCCTTTCTGCCGGGTCTCCGTCGTGATTTCCGTCGAGTGCGAGTCTAGCTTAAATGTAGCAGGTGATATATTGTAAAACCAACCCCACTGATGTCAACTACATTAAACTTAACTTGTTTGAGCGAGTTGCCTCTGTTTCTATCGAGGTAATGTGGTGAAATATTTTTGACTGTGATAAATGAGATGAACTTAAATTGGCATCATTTAATAATAGAGCTATTTCAATTCGGGTGTAAGAAGAGTTTTTGAGTCGGGATTTTGTCAGTCCCCGCCTAGGTGCCTTATTGTGCGCGAAATTTAGCATAGAGTTTTACAGTGGCCCACACGGAGGGAGGGTGACTATGACGATGAAACCCTATATATTGATTATCAGACTGATTTGGATGATGAACTAGATGACGTTTAAAATGTAACATTTTTGTATCTCTATTTGCATTAAATAATAATTTAACGTTCGTTGAATGAGTGTGAAATACCATGTCCCTGCATAGAGCTATATCAGTTGAAGGGGAAACGTCAAAGTTGGCCCTGCCAATAAACGGAGCCGAATTTCACCCTCCCTCCATGCGGGCCACTGTAAAACTCTAATCTAAATTTCGCGCACAATAAGGCACCTAGGCGGGGACTGACGAAATCCCGACTCAAAAACTCTTCTTACCCCCGAATTGAAATAGCTCTATTATTAAATGATGCCAATTTAAGTTCATCTCATTTATCACAGTCAAAAATATTTCACCACATTACCTCGATAGAAACAGAGGCAACTCGCTCAAACAAGTTAAGTTTAATGTAGTTGACATCAGTGGGGTTGGTTTTACAATATATCACCTGCTACATTTAAGCTAGACTCGCACTCGACGGAAATCACGACGGAGACCCGGCAGAAAGGGGTTCGACCGAAAAATCTTTACGCCGAGCCCGACGAAATTTCCGCTCGGCCGGTGGCAAGTTGTGTTCTATTTTTCGGTCGTGTTCGGCGTTACGCCGGTGTCTCAGCCAATGAAATTATCCCACTGACTACGTCATAAATTTCAAGAGTGCACGCATACGTTACATAGATTGATAGCCGCCATGTATTTTTTTTGGTCGGAAACATGCCACGAAGAAAGAAAAATGTATCTAATGGAAGTATATAGAGGTAAGATGTTAATAAGGAAGTCGTTATTGAGGAGGTTAGAAAATATACTTTCTTGTACGATCTAAGCGACAATGGGACAGAGATACCAATTCAGAGTGCGAAATAATTGTTATGGAAATCACTCTAATCTCTCACGTGACCCAAAAATATCTACCTTCAAACTCAAAATTCAGTCGAAGTGTGAACAGTCTGCATCGTAAGGTAAAATTTCTACCGTATGCTGCGTGATTTGCGCTGGTTTTTTTCGGTCGAGTGGGAATCTAGCTTTATGAGGCACGAAGTTGTCATAGTCTGACGCAAGAATCAGGCCGTCAGATTAAACCTAAGCCGCGTATTTTCCAGTCAGATTTTATATTCTGTTATTTAGCACGACCAGATCTATCAAACAACACCGGATTCATACATGTACCTCATGAGGTAAGAATTCATACCTCATTCGACCATTTTAATCCCCGTCTGATTTATTGATGGCCCCCTTTGATGACGTCAGATTTCATATATTTGGAATCGCCATTTCCAGTTCTATCATTTGCCACCTTCTTTATTCATGTACCTCATGAGGTAAGAAATCATACCTCATTAGGGTCAAAAATGACCCCGCCCCCTCAAATGCCCCAGCTGTGACGCATAAGACGGCCAAATCTATTAATGAGCATCAAAACTGAACTCATTCCAGTGGTGAGACCTTTTGTACTTTATGAGGTAAGATCCAGGTCACTGGCTCTTGGTCTATGTAGAGGACACCGTTTTGACAATTTTCGAAGATGATCCAACAACCAGTACCAGGAACGTCGGGCGGCAATTGTGCGTTAACCATGTACTCGTCTGGAAAATCCTTCGAGGACATCAGTTCCACCCATACCATTTGCAAAAGGTACAAGCTTTAAATGAAGCTGATTATCCGAGACGGGTCGATGTTTGCCAGTGGTTTGTGGCACGTGTAAATGACTTAGACTTTCCGCGTTGCTAGTTCCCAACGAGGCCAATTTTTGCGACAAATAATGTGGTTCATGCAAGATGGCGCACCGCCCCATTTTAGTCTTCAAGTTAGAGCATATCTTGATGTCGCGTTTCCCCGGAGGTGGATAGGTCGAGGTGGAACTGTTGCGTGGCCAGCAAGATCTCATGATCTCAACCCATGCGATTTTTTTCTTTGCGGCCATCTCAAGGACTTGGTATACCGAAGTGAAGTTCGCGATGTCGAAGACTTACGACAAAAGAAAACTGATGGATGTGATAGCATCCGTAACACGCCAGGAATCTTCGAACGTGTTCGTGAATCTTTCAAACGACGCGCGCAAGTTTGCTTAAACGTTGATGGTGCCCATTTTGAACAGCTTTTGTAGAACAATGTAATTGGGTTTCATTCGAATTATTGTAAAAGTAATGGGGTTCGATTCGAATTATTGTAAATGTAATGGGTTCGATTCGAATTATTGTAAATGTAATGGGTTCGATTCAAATTATTGTAAAATTAAAGGAATCGATTCGATTTATTGTAAAATTTAAGGGGTTCATTCGAATTATCGTAAAAGTAATGTGTCTAATAGGAATAGAAGACTGGTCAGTTACCAGTACATCTGAACAAACAAGTAACCGATATCTGAGCTACTTTCCTTACCTTTAATTACAATCATTAATAAAAACAAAGGGATTAACGCTTTTGGCCGTTTAACACGTTCACGGTCTTCCACTAGGTTTGAACTTATTTCGATCATTGCCTTATGCTCAATAATCGAAAACAATTGGGTCAAAACCACAATACTAGTGCTATAATTCTGCAAAATCTCCTTGTTTTTTGGCCTACTTTTGAGAGCCCATAACGTCGCAACGGAGCGCTTTACCCCAAAACGTCATTGGACCTTTCGGACTCCTTTTGACCCAAGGAACAT
Source organism: Phalangium opilio (assembly GCA_019434445.1). Classification (NCBI taxonomy): domain Eukaryota; kingdom Metazoa; phylum Arthropoda; class Arachnida; order Opiliones; family Phalangiidae; genus Phalangium; species Phalangium opilio. The sequence goes on from JAEQBA010002823.1 coordinate 44,764, forward strand.
GCCTGTTAATTTGTGCCAGACTTTCCAGAAACACCCTGTATATACGATTCGTTTCCATTATAATAGTAAGAAAAAGGCGCAATTGCGAAAACCTTTGGTGGCGATCCCACCTTAGGGAGGCTAGACGTTTCTCGTAACCCTAGCTGATCGCCGCGTATATCCTAAAACCAAACGATGATAATGGAGTAGAAGCCAATGATACAGATTGGTGTCTATGTGGAATAGACGGAAGACCAGTGGATGGTGGTGTTAGAAGCCAGTGTAAGTGCAGACTGGTGTCAATGTGGGATTGACAAAGAACAGAAGATGGTGGGGATTTGAAGCCAGTAAGAACAGACTGGTGTACGTGTGGGATGGACAAAGACCAGAAGATGGTGGTGTGAGAACTCAAGTAGAGGAGCCAATTCCGTGGCTGTGAAAGCAGTTCCGAAATGGCGAACACGTTTGCTCCGATAAGCAAACTGCGAACGCGGTCACGTGGGTGTAACAACGGACAGACAGACAGACGGACACGGCCGTTACAGAACCTCTCCTTGACTACGTCACACGGAGATGTAAAAATGACCACAGAGTTTTTATCAGGCTATGAAGAGAACTACGGATTAGAAAATATGTCAAATAACGTGCATCTAGTTTCTCATTTGTGGGAATGCGTTTCAAATTGGGTTCCCATGTGGTCATATAAACAATGGGCGTTTGCTCAAACTCTTCAACGGAACACAGAGTATTCACTTGCAAATTAACAAAAATTTTCAACATTTACAATTTTTACCCACACTTAATTAATGCATTCTCAAAGAAACCCGACTAAGAAAAGTTTTACAACTTTTTAACCAAATATTATAGTCTTTTTCCTTCGAAAAAATTTGTCAAGAATAGCCAAATAATTTTTGGTAAATCAAACCCACTTTATAAACAAGAGCTGTTCGGTGAAACTTTATTAATTGAGCGCAGAATTGATCCGTCCAAGTTGCTTGTTCATAAAAACATGACTTTTCAAGGAAATTATTTTAGCCCAAAATGTAGAAGTACAAAAACTGAAAACCATTACATTTGTGTTGAAAAACCTGGGGAACTGATGTACGGCAAAATATTTAACATTTATTCTACAACGAAAGGCAACGCAATCATATCCGGGAAAATTTTAAAAGTTGAAACTTTAACGAATAACGATATACTAGGGCAAATATTTCAAAAGTTTAAAGAAACGAAAAAAATCTTCGTCGTTTCAGTAAAAGAATGCAGCATTAAAAATGCATTAGAACTTATTCTGATACTGAAAATTATTTGATTTTAATTAACATTATTTTAGAGGGCAACTAAAAATTTAATAAATGCAAAGAAATGAACTGTGGTGCACATTAACCCTTTGTGATATAATTTAAAACGTAAATATTCTAAAATTTAAACCGCATTACCTGAAAAATTGACCAAATGTGAATATGTGTCAAAATGTATAGGAAATTTATGATATATTGGTTTTTAAAAGATATTTAATTCGTATGGCTTTTTGAAAGATGACTCCATGTGGACAACTCGTAATATTTAAGAAAATATAAAGCGAAAATATAAAGCATTTCAATTGAATTTTTTGGTAATATTTCTCTTTAAATCCTTTATATACACTTAAGGAAATCTATGATGCAAATTCCGTAGAAAATTTTATATTAAGCCACCGTAAAAATTCTGAAAGGTTACTTAAGAAAATAGGCGGAGCATATTCCCTAGACAATCCTATATAAAGCCACCGTAGAAATTCTGAAAGGTCACTTAAGAAAATAGGCGGAGCATATTCCCTAGACAATCCTATGGAAAGCCACCGTAGAAATTCTGAAAGGTCACTTAAGAAAATAGGCGGAGCATATTCCCTAGACAATCCTATGGAAAGCCACCGTAGAAATTCTGAAAGGTCACTTAAGAAAATAGGCGGAGCATATTCCCAAAATAATCCTATAGAAAGCCACCGTAGAAATCCTTGATGGTCTCTTAAGAAAATAGATGGAGCATATTCCCTTGATAATCCTATATAAAGCCACCGTAGATATTTTTAAAGGTTTCTTAAGACAATAGAAGGAGCATATTCCCTTGATAATCCTATGGAAAGCCACCGTAGAAATTCGTAAAGCTTTCTTAAGACAATAGAAGGAGCATAATCCCTTCATAATTCAATGGAAAGCCACCGTAGAAATGCTTAAGGTTTTTCAAAAAATTAAAGAAGCATATTCCCTTGACAATCCTATAGAAAGCCACCGTAGATATTCTTAAAGGTTTCGTAAGAAAGTTGAAAGAGCATATTCCCTTGACAATCCTATAGAAAGCCACCGTCGAAATCCTTAATGGTCTCGTAAGAAAATAGAAGAAGCATATTCCCTTGACAATCCTATAGAAATCCACCGTAGATATTATTAAAGGTTTCGTAAGAAAGTTGAAGGAGCATATTCCCTTGACAATCCTATGGAAAGCCACCGTAGATATTCTTTAAGGTTTCGTAAGAAAGTTGAAGGAGCATATTCCCTTGACAATCCTATGGAAAGCCACCGTCGAAATCCTTAATGGTCTCTTAAGAAAATATAAGAAGCATATTCCCTTGACAGTCCTATAGAAAGCCACCGTAGAAATTCTTAAAGGTCACTTAAGAAATTCTATGGGGAATATTACTAAGAAAAATTTCTTTTAAAATACCTTACACATTTCCTAAGAATTCTTAAGGCAATTTTTCTTTACGTAAATTTCCTTTGACCCCCCTAAATTTCCTTTGACCCCCCTAAGTCTCCAAAACATTTTCTTAGGAGGTCTTAAGAAAGTTTTTGTAAGGGTATTTCTGTTCGGTGTTTCACTATTTCTGTTCAGAGTTTCACTATTTCTGTTCAGTGTTTCACTATTTCTGTTCGGTGTTTCACAATTTCTGTTCGGTGTTTCACTATTTCTGTTCGGTGTTTCACTATTTCTGTTCGGTGTTTCACTATTTCTGTTCGGTGTTTCACTATTTCTGTTCGGTGTTTCACTATTTCTGTTCGGTGTTTCACTATTTCTGTTCGGTGTTTCACTATTTCTGTTCAGATTTTAACAATTTCTGTTCAGAGTTTCACTCTTTCTGTTCAAAGTTTCACTATTTTTGTTCAGAGTTTCACTATTTCTGTTCAGAGTTTCAGTATTTCTGTTCGGTGTTTCACTATTTCTGTTCGGTGTTCCACTTTTTCTGTTCAGAGTTTCACTATTTCTGTTCGGTGTTTCACTATTTATGTTCGGTGTTTCACTATTTCTGTTCGGTGTTCCACTTTTTCTGTTCAGAGTTTCACTATTTCTGTTCGGTGTTTCACTATTCATGTTCGGTGTTTCACTATTTATGTTCGGTGTTTCACTATTTATGTTCGGTGTTTCACTTTTTCTGTTCAGAATTTCACTATTTCTGTTTAGAGTTTCACTATTTCTGTTCGGTGTTTCACTATTTCTGTTCGGTGTTTCACTATTTCTGTTCGGTGTTTCACTATTTCTGTTCAGTGTTTCACTATTTCTGTTCAGAGTTTCACTATTTCTGTTCAGTGTTTCACTATTTCTGTTCAGAGTTTCACTATTTCTGTTCAGTGTTTCACTATTTCTGTTCAGTGTTTCACTATTTCTGTTCAGAGTTTAACTATTTCTGTTCAGAGTTTCACTATTTATGTTCAAAGTTTCACTATTTTTGTTCAGAGTTTAACTATTTCTGTTCAGAGTTTCACTATTTATGTTCAAAGTTTCACTATTTTTGTTCGGTGTTTCACTATTAAGTTAAAAGTTTCACTATTTCTGTGCGGTGTTTCACTATTTCTGTTCAGTGTTTCACTATTTCTGTTCAGATTTTCACTATTTCTGTTCAGTGTTTCACTATTTCTGTTCAGTGTTTCACTATTTCTGTTCAGAGTTTCACTATTTCTGTTCAGAGTTTCACTATTTATGTTCAAAGTTTCACTATTTTTGTTCGGTGTTTCACTATTTATGTTAAAAGTTTCACTATTTCTGTGCGGTGTTTCACTATTTCTGTTCAGTGTTTCACTATTTCTGTTCAGAGTTTCACTATTTCTGTTCAGTGTTTCACTATTTCTGTTCAGTGTTTCACTATTTCTGTTCAGAGTTTCACTATTTCTGTTCAGAGTTTCACTATTTATGTTCAAAGTTTCACTATTTATGTTCAAAGTTTCACTATTTATGTTAAAAGTTTCACTCTTTCTGTTAAAAGTTTCACTCTCTATGTTAAAAGTTTCACTCTCTATGTTCAAAGTTTCACTCCTTATGTTCAAAGTTTTACTCATTATGTTCAAAGTTTTACTCATTATGTTCAAAGTTTCACTCTTTATGTTCAAAGTTTGACTCTTTCTGTTCAAAGTTTCCCTATTGTTCAAAGTTTCACTATTTATGTTCAAAGTTTCACTCTTTCTGTTTAAAGTTTCAGTCTTTATGTTCAAAGTTTCACTCTTTATGTTCAAAGTTTCACTCTTTATGTTCTTTATGTTCAAAGTTTCACTATTTATGTTTTAAGTTTCACTATTTATGTTTAAAGTTTCACTATTTATGTTTAAACTTTCACTATTTATGTTTTAAGTCTCACTATTTATGTTCAAAGGTTTACTATTTATGTTCAAAGTTTTACTATTTATGTTCAGAGTTTTACTTTTTATGTTCAATTTTTCCCTGTTTCTGTTCAGACATTTCTTATTTCTGCTGAAACGGTTTTTTATTACTGTTCAAACTTTTGTTATTTCTGCTGATACGTTTTTTATTTCTTTTCAAACTTTTGTTGTTCCTACTGAAACGTTTCAAACTTTTCTTATTTTGTTGCAAGTTTATTTATTCTTTTTCCCAAAGCTTTTCATGTTTCTGTTCTAATTTTTATTATTTCGGCGATTAAAATTACTTTTTTCGAAATTCTACATCGCTTTACTAATTTCTATGGTTTTGAAATCGAATTTCAAAGTTCCATATCCAAAATTCCCATGTGATATAAATGTGATGAATACCTTATTACCTAGTAATGTATGAATTCCTAGAATATAACATTAATTCGTGATTTTAAATTACTTTAGTTTTGTGAGATTTAGAACTCTAGATAAATTCCTAATCCAACTGCAAAAGTTTATATGGAAAAAGATTTTTCAAGATGAAAGATGCGTAGTGTAAAACGGATGATTTCGAAGTTCAGACTAAATAACAGAAAATCAATGAAACACCATCTCCCCATTAACATTAATTTATGTTTTGATATTATTGCAGTTTGGTTTCTAATAAGTTTATAGGTATTTACGTAACAGAAAACGTTTTCAAATGACAGAATTGCGATTAAGTTTTCTTCACAAAAAACTAAAAAAAGTGGTTGAAAGTGACATGAAGTGTCTATAATTCATTTTAAAGTATCGGCAAAACACTAAAAATTCGTTAAAGTTTCGCTAAATGTTTAGTAAACGATTCGTTATTCGACTTAAATATATCCGATATTGTTAATATATGACTATTATAAAACAGATAATGAAGTTGAATGACGAAAAAGTGGTCGCAAGTGTTGTTAATCTACTAAAATTCGGATGAAACTGATGTGAAATGAAAGCATTCGATTGGAAGCGAAAATACGACTAAGAAAGTGGATCAAAGTTTTGTTAAACTACTAAAATGTGGTTCAAATCACATTCAAAGGAACTAAAAAGCAGTTGAACGTTCATGAAATGACAAGTAATGTGTTTAATATTTTTATAAATTTTGCAAGGATATAAATACTTCTCGCGGATCTCAACAGTGTGTGAAATTTGATAACACGAATGTTACCAGTAATTGGTCCATTAACGCAACAAATGTGGATGATTACCAAGAAATAAACCCATTTGATTTCAATCGTGATTTGATACTATCATAACCAAAACTTCGGTTTATCACGACGTTTCGAGGAGACCTTTAGACACTTGATACTAGTCGAAACCCATTGGTGAGAAATTAACAATTGCTAATTTTGTTTGCAATATAAACCAAGGCTTTGAACGCAGAATTTATCCCAGTTTGTTTATTTTATCAGTATAGATCTTCTCAAGACACACTTTCTTATCAGTTTGATAAATGGAAATTTAATTGGTGATAAATTATAAAGTGCAACGCCTAATAAATCCGCATCTCTTTTATCAGTATCATCGTCTTTTCGATCTTACGTTGAAATTTCAAAATATCATTTAACCACTTTGGAACAGAAAAACTCCAATGCAAAAACAGATGGACACGCGTAGTTTCAAAAGAGAATGATGTACCACAGTCATTGGATGGAAGTGTCAAGGTTGGCAACCTCAAGACCGGGGGAGGGCCGCCACACGCGTATTTTTGTTTCCCCGGCGCGTGTTTTATTAGGCGGTTCTCCCTCCAGGTCAGAGTTCTTTTCAACAATTTCTTCCAATATAGCTCTTTGTTGAATTAAAAAGATATGCATGTCCCTATGGAACATTTCCACAAGCCACGTGTAATTGTCATATTAAAAATTGTGGTGTAACACCAGCGTTCTCAACCTTGCCTCTTGGGTTCTAATAAATGCTTGTCCCTTTCGAACTGTTTCAAAATCCCCGTAGTTCACTCTTCTTATCTCCAGTTCGAATTGTAAAAATTGTATCAAGCAATTTTCAAAGCTTTCTCTCAGCTCTTGTGAATCAATGGAATCTCCAAAGGTATCCCTATTTCACTTTAAAACAAAGCAACATTTTGTTGAAGAGGTCATCTTTTATGATACCATAAGTAACATCCGAGGTATCATCAGAAGGGACTTTAAACAATAAGCATACTACATCATTTTAAAACAACAAACGTTTAAAAAATGGCCATTTGATCAACGATACATCTTCTTCTATATATTCCTGCTCCGATTTCGTTTTTGAAATTAAGTGAACATGTTCCCGAAAAAGGTCTTTAAGATACTTCCAGGAAGCTTTGGCATCTTTTTCTGAGGAAAAAATGTAAAATGAAAGTCGTTTAAGATTTTTATTTCTCATAAAAATCTACTTACTTATCATTTTGGTTTCAATTTCCCCTTCATCCCAGGCATTTTCTAACTCATCTCTGTCTCTGTATTTTTTATCAAATTTATTCCAGACTAGCTGTGGCCCGCGGCGTCGCTCGCGTGTAATAAGAACTTCTATCAAAATGATATAAAGAATGGGTAGATTTTACTGATGACTGATATTTTTGTAGCACCCTAGGAGCTAGGGCACTCGGCGTTGCCCGTCAGCCCGTCGGGACATATTTTATTATTTTTCACGCGGACATTATTCTATAAAGAAGGGTTTTAAGATGGCAACAAATCGAACCCGAAAGACCATTCAACCCGCCTATAGGTCAAAGAAAACCAGTGTACTAAAAATTTTCGAAATCGTTTGAAACGCGCGGACTCTGTTTGCATAGAGAAGATTTTTTACATTTCTGGTCGCCATTTTTTAAGATGGTGGCGGATTGGAAAAATCCTTCTTAGTACGCGCCTACTACTTATGAGTAACGTTCCAGCAAATTTTCAGCCTTCTAGGGCAAGCGGTTTGGGCTGGGCGTTGATTATCAGTCAGACTGTCAGTCAGTCAGGACTTTGATTTATATAGATATAGATAACTTCTTTTCTCCTTATAACTTCTACCCACCAACAAACCGACTTACCAATAGCTAAAAAGCAGAAAAAAAAGAAGAAATAAAACATACTGAATAATTTTCTTTGTATTAAATTCTAAAATATTTTTTAAAAAGCAGTTGTGATAAACCCAGATTGTTCTTGCAAATTAATCTAAATGGAAACAAAGTCTCAACAGCATTGAAGAGACACCAAATTCTAGCGGATTCCTTAGATTTAGAGTTTGTCCAAGAACCTTCTTACCTTTTCGATGGGTGGGCTTGCCTTGAGCACCAGAGCCATTTATGCGTCTAGCATTGCTAAGGCAGCCATTTTATGTATTAATCCCCAGATTGTTCTGTTGCCCTTAAAATTACTGAACACAATGTAATTGTTAACATAACATACCTAAGGAAGTAATTCTAGAGGGCCGGTAGGCCCTTCTAGATAAGAACCCACACCCTCCCGTAATGTTAAAGAAAATAATTCACAGATTTTAGGCTTAGCGTTCCATAGAAAAAGCATGGGATTTTTGGTGGTCCACTCCATCGAATAACTCAGAAACTACTGCGAAGTTAAGGTTCGGAATACTTTTTAATTATCAAGCAACTATGGAATGTTGAACTTCTGAAGTTTGATTATGAACAATTAATTCTAAGTATTTTATTTTAATTAATTTATAAATGATGGTAAAACCGTTACATATATTACACTGTTTGCATAGCATTTTGTTCAGCCTCCATCGGGTTTGTGGCGCATAGGATAACGCGTTTGCCTATAAAGCAGAAGATTGCAGGTTCGAGTCCTGGCAAGCTCGGTGTTTATTTTTACAGATCTTTTATTCAACATAAATGAAATAATCCTATATATACAATGTTTGGATAATTTTTTGTTACGAAGTACGGGCTTGTGGCGTAATGGATAACGCGTTTGCATTCGAGGCAAAACATTGCAGGTTCGAGTCTTGGAATGCTCGTTGTCTATTTTTGATGATGAATCTTAGTATATATAAGGGAAAATTCTTAAACAACAAACTTTCAATGAAATGTGCCCGTGCTGGCGCGTGGTTTAGAAATAACTTTTTTTTTAAATCTATACAAAAAAGTCAACTAAACTTAATTGAGTCACCAACCGCCTTTTTATATGAAATAAGTTACCACCCGCCTATCTATGGTGAATTAATTTACCACTCGCCTGCCAAATGATTTAAAATTTTAATCTTTCCCATAAAATAATGAGAGGCACTTGGAGTGAGCCAATATGCTCACGAACATCTTACTGGAACATCGAATTAATGAAGTTTGACAAGCATTTTATTATTTTATAATAGATTCATACAAATTAAGACTGAAGGAACAGATATTATATAAAAAAGACTTGGTTTGCCCAAGCCTTAAAAACAAAACGATAAGAGTTTTTCCAGTTGTCTGAAGCGCGGATATTTTTTTCTATTGAATTTTAAAGACAATCCGTATTTTACTACTCTTTAGAATTTAATTCAATCACCTGATTTGACTGCTAATGGATTAGTTTCCTATAAATTAATTGAAATAAAAAATTACTTATCTCAGATTTTTCAACAACAATTCCATTTTCCTGAAACATTTTATCATGCATTTATTATTTTGAGGGATATCGTGTAAATTTAATCAAATTGACTCTTTCTTTTTTAATTTCCGAGAATTTTGCTTTCAAAAGGTTTTAAACACATCAAGTTTTCATAATGTTGTCAACTAAATAGCAACTCAACCAACACTTCTAAAATTTTCCCACAAGCACTGATATACACAGTTCAATAATTGTGACTGTGCTTAAAGAAGAAACACCTTTATCAAATATAAGAAAGGTGATAACAGCCCCCTTTTGTATTCGAAAAGACCGCATATAATACATTATTAATGAGAGTATTATTTGAAAATTAAAGTACGTTCTCCATTGAAAAGAAAAATTTCATGATAAAATGTTTCAGGAAAATGGAATTGTTGTTGAAAAATCTGAGATAAGTAATTTTTTATTTCAATTAATTTATAGGAAACTAATCCATTAGCAGTCAAATCAGGTGATTGAATTAAATTCTAAAGAGTAGTAAAATACGGATTGTCTTTAAAATTCAATAGAAAAAAATATCCGCGCTTCAGACAACTGGAAAAACTCTTATCGTTTTGTTTTTAAGGCTTGGGCAAACCAAGTCTTTTTTATATAATTTATCATGGTGTCAGTATATGCCCTACCATCGGAAGCAAAATATCCGTTGCTAATAGACATTCTAAGTGATCTTACTCTCCATAAGCATCCCAATACCCTTATTTGTGGGTATTTCAACGCTAAGCATTCCCTTTGGTGTTCTCCAAGTACAGATGATAGGGGGAAATCAGTTCTTGACCTTTCAAATAACTTAGGATTTCATTATGTAATGATCCCAACTCCATAGCTACCTTTTCCACTAAGAATGGTGAAAGTTGGATTGATCTTACCATTGTTTCTGGGACTTTGTTAGAGTTTTTTTATAATTGGGACGTAGTAGACGAGATATCTTGTTGTGACCATCGGTATATAAGCTTTAAGATTAGTTGGGTACGACATAACGAATCGCCAGTCTCACCAAGATTCTCGACCCGGAATACCGACTGGGGAAAATTTATAGATTAGTTAGCCTTTCAGAACTTTGTTATTTTCGACTTAAATAAAATAAAACTAGAGGTACCTGTTGGGGAATTTATGAAAAGAATAGGGCTATTTCCAAGAATACCACCCACCTCTCGGATTTTCTTCTGGTTTAGTTTTATTGATACAATATGAGGTGAAAAAAAATTATGGCGTAAATATTTTTCGCCAGAAATGATTAGTTAAAAAGTTATAGCAAAAAGAAAATTGGCATATATTAACGTATATGTGGAGGGTCGAAGCAGGGAGCCGATAAAACGTGTACCGCGCATGCGCGCGTGTATACAAAAACTAGAGATAAATATTGCCTCAAGCACTCCAGATTTCAGCGATGTGGAAGCATGGTGCTTATAGCGGTTGAACTGTCAAGCGGAGGAACTTTTTCCAGGCGCCAATTTTAAATGTCTTTTTCCATTGGCACCAGTTTTCCTACCATTTCCTGAAGGACATTGGTACCGGTAACTTCCAAAGGAGTCATTTTTATAGCGGAATGCACAGAGTTATTGTAAGCCTTAACCAAGTCATCTAGAACATCTGCTCTACAACTGAGCTATTCCCCCTTGATCATAGCCGTAATGCCGATTTAACTAAAATGAACGGAATGATCCGTGCTGTTACAGGGGGACCTCGGGTTTGAACCCAGGACCTCTCAATCTGCAGTCGAATGCTCTACTACTGTGCTTTTCCCCCTTGTTCACAGCCGTAATCTCGATTCAACTAAATAAACGGAATAATCCGTGCGGTTACAGGGGGAACTCGGATTTGAACCAAGGTCCTCTCGAACTGCAGTTGAATGCTATACCACTGAGCTATTCCCCCTTGTTCATAGCCGTAGTGTCGATTTAACTAAAATAAACGGAATGATCCGTGCTGTTACATGGGGAACTCGGGTTTGAACCAAGGACCTCTCGATCTGCAGTCGAATGCTCTACCACTGAGCTATTCCCCCTTGTTCATAGCCGTAATGTTGACCTAAAACGTCAAATGAAAATGAATGAATTACATCAATGCTGAAATTGCATTCTTCAACTCACCCAAAGGCAGTTGCTATACTGAATAAATTGGTCAGATGATGGCACATGATTATCAGCCATTTAGTATTGTGAAAGACATTGGTTTCCAGAAAGTTATATACATATGCAACCCAAGGTTTAACATAACATCAAGAATCACATTCTCAAGGACCATAATTCCAAATATCTACTTTATTAAGCAAGATCATGACGCAGTTGTTGAAGGAGTGGAGTCCTTTTCATTTACCACAGATTGTTGGAAGTGTAAGAATATAGACAGCTATTTAAGCCTAACTTGCCACTTTGTAATTAAATATTTCAAGCTAGAAGTATACACAACGGCTAGCATGCCATTTTAGGATCGACAATCCGCCATTAACATAAGATTCGCCATTCAGGAGTACCTGCAAAACATTTTCCCAGTTGAGAAACTTTAAAGGAAAGGGCCATCTTACTTTAAAACTATTTTCAAAAGAGTATGCTTTAATACCTTGGAATTCCTCCAGTTGATCAAGATTATCTTATTAGTTAATTTATGATATATATTTATATCTCGAAAATTGGTTATTTGAAGGTGCCATTTTTTCTCAGTTTCTAGTAAATTTTGAATTTTGTGACTTACGACGGCCCTTGTATTCTACAGGGCCGGTAGGCCCTTGTAGTTATGACTTGATACCGTTTTGTAACGTTAAAGTAATATTCACCCGCTTTTGCTAATTTCCTATGGAGATTAACATGGGTTTTTCGTGATTTTTCCCCACCGATAACTTAAAAACTACAGCGAAGATACTTTTCGGAATTATCTTAAATTAACAATTAAGTATTCACAAGAAGTTATATCAGTATCTCAGAGAGAAGGTATAAGATGCCTTTGTATTCGCGCGCCAAAGTCCCAGTCCCCCTTTCAAAATACAAGGGGGACGTAAAAGGAGGCGCAGGGCTATTTCGCCTCTCCTAAGTCGGAAAATATGACTGTAACTTTCGTCACTCGCGTCGTCGCGCTGACGTGAGTTTTCAAGAACCAATGAGATGCTGGTTGTAATTTAGAGACGGGGATTGACTCCGGACCTATGTTTGGACTGGAGATAAAGCTTGAAATCTGGCAAATTTATACCTTCTCTCTGAGATACTAGATATAACTTCTTGGTATCCAGGGTGTGCTATCGGCCAGCTTGATCAAAACAATTAAGTCTAAGTATGTTAATTTTACTTAATTACAGAAGTACGGCTCTTGAGGCAAACGTCAGGTTAACCTGTTAGCGCGCTGATACCCATTTCTTCAATTTTCAAGCAGAACAAGCTAGCTGCCTGATAACAAGTTAAGTTGACATTTTCAGTTACCTTCATTCTGTGGAAGTTGAACCATGGAGCCTATATATCTTAAGATACAGGCTCCATGGTTGAACTTGTTTTTGAGCAGTCGACGCTTGTTTAGTATTTTAGCGCCTTAAAATATTTATTTAATTTTATAAATTTACTGCAACACTCTTGCTGATAGCAGGTCGAAATTTTGTTGAATAAAACAATCCAGGTATAAAACTAAAGGTAATTGATTTCATTATATTATAAGATATTGGTTTTGTATGTTCTTTAAGACCAAGGCTTAGGTTTCTTATGTATTGTGTATATATTCTTGATTCTCGGGAGAACCCAGGTCCCGAGCCTCTAGTGTCGTCTAGTTTGGCTTACGCTCTCATGGTTATAAGCTGAAGGTTATGTTGCAACGTTTTTGGTTTACAGACTTGGATAATTTTAATAATAGTGATCTCTGTAAAAATATGCCAAGTTGTTTGGCCGTAAAAAGAAGTGAGATCTAAAATACGGCCAAGTAATTATCTCCAGGTGAACCAACATTTTATTCGACTTAAAACTTCTCAAGAATGTTTTTCTGAATTGTCCATTAGCATTTCAAAGATTCGTTTAATTCCAGATATGGATCAAAATTAAAATATTAAATCAAATTGGTTAATATTCTTGAATAGCCTTTGTGGTTAAACTTGTAACTTCCATTCTTCACCTTCACGGGTGCAAAGAAGAAGGATGCAAGTTTGGAATGCTAATGGCCAAGTCAGAAAAACATTCTTGAGAAGTTTTAAGTCGAATAAAATGTTGGTTGGAGATAATTACTTGGCCGTATTTTAGATCTCACTTCTTTTTACGGCCAAACAACTTGGCATATTTTTACAGAGATGTTTTTGTTGGGATTTCACTCCTTTTTGTACGTGCATGTCCTTGTAGATTTATAGAAGTAGGATTATGAAGTGTAATGAACATCTGTACTTTAGATTTTTATTTGTTCTTCAACAGAATAGATTTAAAACAACTAAATGAATCAAAACACGCTTAGAACCATTTCAGACGAAATGAAAAGGAAATGAGTAAAAAATTTATTTATTAAAACATTAAGTAAAAAACATAAATACGAAAGAATCATATTAGTAAAAAATATTTACTAAAAAACAATTAAATTATAATGTCCTATTACGAGGGGATCTAAATTTTAAAACCCCCATTTCAGGGGCTAACAGGGAAAAATTCCCGCTTTTGGGACTTTTTCCTTTCTTTGTATGCTAAGTCCTACTTGTATGCCAAATTTTATCATTCCCGCATTACCGGAAGTGCCCTAGAGGTTTAGATGATGACTCTAATTCTAAACCCCCATTTCAGGGGCTAAAAGGGGAAAACTCCCGCTTTTGGGTCTTTTCCCTTTGCTTGTATGCTTAGTGGTACAAGTATGCGAAATTTCATCATTCTAGCACCACCGGAAATGCCCTAGAGGTTTTGATGATGTGTCAGTCAGTCAGTCAATCAGTCAATCAGTCAGTCAGTCTCATAATGTGTCATTTTCACATAGGATTATCACAGAAACCAAATGAGTTAGAAAGCTGGAAGTTGGAGGACTTCCTAGGATTAACACTGTGCCCTTGAGGTGCAAATATGAGTGGTGTACTATTCCCCAGTACCGAGTTACGAGGGGGTGAAAATGAGGCTGAAATGTTTCGGGTAAAGGATTGCTGGTAGTGCACGACAACTTGGCGGGTGCACTGCCGTGCACCCAGATGCTTCTTGATCTTTACTCTTTAGGATAATAACAGTATGTTGTAGAAAAAGAGCTGCTACTTGAAGGACTTATCTTTATTTTATTTTAAAAGTATTATTAAAATTTCAGAATCTCCGTTGCCGTTACAATAACTGTTTCTAGTGCAGTTAACTCAACATTCCTTTGAGGTATACAGGGTTTTTTTATTTGTTAATGTCACTAAAATACTACTAAATGTGAAGGTGTGCGGTATAATTCCTGAAACTCAACCAATGTAGAGGACCACATTCCTCAAAACAGTTTTTTTTTCTGTGGAAATTGTCCGTATATGATATAACGTTTTATAAATTATTTGTTACCAAGAGTGGATTGTTTAATTCAGAAATCAAAGTAGCAGTAGTGGTGCTGGTTAATCCTGGAGAACATAGTCTTTACGTAATTTAATTAGTCAAATAAATTCCATGTGGAGATTTCTTCAACTTAACCACGTGGGAAACAGAGGGTTACTTTCCGTATTTCCACAGTCCTCATTGCCGTTCGTTTATTTGCCAGGATTGCTATGAATTGTTTAGGTATTCAATTCAATTACTGGTATTTAGGCCAAACTATAGAATCACATCATTCATTAACATATTTTATTGTTAATCTTCACGTTACCGCAAATTTAGCGTCAAATTAAACAAAAAATATACATTTTTTTGGATAAAAAGTGAAATATCTTTTAAATAAACTATTTAATTAACCATCTAAACCGTTGGTAAAGCCCCATGCTTTCTATTGCACACTTAAGTTAATTTTAATTATATTTAAAGTACATGACTAGGAGCGAAATTCAAAAGTGTACGGTAAATATGAATCAGACACTCCACCAAAAATTGCAAGTAAAACGTTAATTATATATTGAACCTCATTTTATAACCTAAATGAACACTGCCGAAACACAATCCTATGAACACTGAAGAAACACATGCCTCAGTTAATTAAATAAAATTAATGTCAAATTAAACAAAACATTTGCATTTGTGGGATAAAACCTCAAAAAAAATTTAAATAAACTATTTAATTAAGATTAAAACTACCCAAGCTTTTGGTAAAACCCAATGTTTTCTATTACACACTTCATTTAATTTAAATTATCTTTAAAGTTCATTAATTGGCATGAAATTGAAACGTTTAGGGTAAAATGTGCGGTAATAATATTAAACTGCTGACTGCACTAAACGTTGCAATAGAGAGCTTTCAGATGGGATAGTAGTACGTCAACATTAAGTTGTTCGTACAGCCTCAAGTGTTTACAAATTCACTTTGAAATTTATTTAAATCATCATTAATAATACATCAAAAGCGCATACATCAAAAATGGCTACATATTAGCACCTTTTCTTCATTATTTTCGCTTACAACTCAACCTTTTTGTAACCCTGAAATAAATGAAAGTCAAGGAGCTAACTAGACCATCATTCGCTCCGCTGATCAGGAAGCATCTAGTTTTTTTAGATTATTTTACAATCTTTTTTCTTTCACTATGATAGGAGATTATGACAGGGTAGTAGGAGTTTTGTAAAATCTAGGAAACCTTTACCTTTGGTGATAGGTTTTACTTAGATTTGTATACTTATTGCTTACTATATCTACAAGCAGAGGAGCGGCCATGCGCCCTCGCTTCTGTTGGTCTTGATGATATGGTTTTGTTGAAAATTGTTGTGAAATGATGATTTCCCTTTTACGAAAATACTGACACCATATATCCTTAAGTACAATTGCAATTCAGTAAATGAAATCTTAAGGAAAAATGGTCTTCAAACAATTACACTATAATCCATTATCCAGCAGAAATCCAAGTTATATATCCAGCATAAATCTAAGTTATATTTGTTTGTTCTGTCAAAGACATGCTTATCACTTTTCCCGTGAGAAGTCGCTTGAAACCCGAAAAAGTTGTTATACCGCCACTTTTAAAACTATTGTGTGTTTTCTTCTAAAATTCAAGAAAATCAATAAAAAATATATCGGTTTCCTATTTTTTACTTAATATATGTGGCTTTAAACAGCAAACTCAACTTTTATTAGCGAATAAACAATATCTGCAGCATCTAACGGTTTCTCGCGGTTTTTTTAACAACGTTCAGCTAGCCCTACCAAAAAAAGTGGTTAGAAGCCATGCTAGCCGTACCATAAAGATGGTTGCTAAACGCAGTCATTTTTTATTTGGACACGAACAAACAAGTAAGTGGTTTTAATGCGGAGCTTTCAATTTTATTTCCTTCCTATTTTAGTTTCAAATTATAAAATTTTATGCAGAGAATATCTTATTTTACACTCTCTACGCGATACATTGTTTATATATCTACTTTCAAATCTTTTAAAACGTTTCCTTGACCATATAATTAGATATTAAGCCTTGGCTAATATGCGCTGCTTACTTTGACCGCGCGATTGCAGCATGAAGTGTAAAAACGTTGTATAACAAACCCAAAGATTATATTTTCATAAACTGTGGTTAGTGTTTCACATGAAAAAATTTCAATATAATTTAGCGCTAACTTCAGTTTATGAAACTAATGCTTTGGCTTATTATACTTGGTTTCTAATCCTCGTCTGAAAAGGGTATTATACAAAAACCTGGTATATTGAATTGTACTTGGTTCATAAACTGTTGTTGTGCTTCACACTAAAGTTATAACATGTAATTTGGCGCAAAAACCTTCTTTTCACACCAGAGTTGCCACGAAATCTCATTTCAAAATTCTTTATTTATTTCCAAATTTAGTTTCAAATGGATAGATACTTCACCGTGAGTGGGGCACACTGCACCGTTAATGTTAACTTCAATAGTGATACGGGGCGTGGGCGAGGAAGGGGGCGTGGGCCCGGAAGGGGTCAGTCGAGTGCGGGGCGCGGACAAAATAGTGCCTGTAGCGGCGGCATCGGCAGAAGACGCCGATGCAATCACTGCCAGCGCTACGGCCACTTAGCCCGTGATTGCCGGGGTCGACAAGGTATAGTACTTCATACGATATAAATTTTAAATCCTATAAGTATTCTAAAATTTTATCATTAATAAAACAGGCCCAAGAAGCCAACCAGTGCGGCCGCAAGTCGCGACGGAGGGGGCCCTTGCCA
Organism: Phalangium opilio; assembly: GCA_019434445.1. Lineage (NCBI taxonomy): Eukaryota > Metazoa > Arthropoda > Arachnida > Opiliones > Phalangiidae > Phalangium > Phalangium opilio. The sequence continues at coordinate 62,198 of JAEQBA010002823.1, forward strand.
TCGGAGTTGAGGGGGGCGGTTGGGACCCAGATACCCCCGCCGATGCAGCAGTGGGCGGAGGAGCCCCAGGAGGGAATGGAGTTGGGGGGGGCGCGGCGGGGTCGGAGGTGGCGCCTGTCCGTGAGGCGGCCGGTCCTCAAGCGGCCGCCGCTGTGGAAAAAATAATACGAGAATTGGAAGTGGAAATGGATTCGTAAGTTGCTTTGCAGGTTCTACCAGAGGGATTCTATCAAACTTTTATGACTAGTATTAGCTGAGGGCAATTAAATTTTTTAAATTAACTTAAAAAAATCCTTAAAATTAAGTGTTGGGCACAAAAAAATTAAGGTTAGAGATAGATTACCAATAGACCATTAGTCCCCACTCCCTTTAACAACCTTTTAACAGTTAGTCTTCTTAATTTTAAAACGTGTGAATAATTGTTTGATAATTTTGCTTTAGACTGTGCCAATTTTTAATAATGTATAACAATTTTACTGCAGGGTTGGAATCAAAAATGAATAGTTCCTTAAAATTATTCTAAACTTTTTTTGTTATAATTTTCTAAAACAAATTATAATTTTTTGAAACAATTTCTTTTTTTTCTATATTTTATAATTAATTTTGTATATTTATTTACAATTATTTATTATTTATATATATTTTTTTTCAATAAAAGAACTATTGGAAATAAAGAAATTATTTATTTAAGTCATGAGGAGTATGGTTCTCAAGCCACAGGGGCCTTTTAGTTTTATTTACGTGATAATTTATACTTGTATGCAATTATTTCCCATATATGAATTTCGAAAATGCGGAATGAATTTCATTTAAGGTGTTTTCTATTACAGGATGATAAGCCAGGAAGACTTAGCGCCTTATTGGGTGTTTCACATAATATGTTTGATGTAATGTTCACTTCCTAAATTTGCATCTACTGGACAGTAAGTTTGGCTGTATGAAATTCTACCAATAAAGTCAAATGATCCAAACCCTAATATTACCTGTTATAAAATGTTCCGAACATACTCTACTTCTTCCACTGTGTATATAAGATCAAGCCTTTCAATAACATTTACCCAGGCCAAGTATTATTTATTTATTTTAAATAAAAAATAGACATTTTAAATAATTCTTGCCCAGGCTGATCTTCTCTTTGAAGAAAGGGCCTTGGTTCTTAAACATAACCTTTACTAATATCGAGCCCATATTGGTGTAACGCCTAACCTACATTGGACAAATATCGAATAATATTGGGCTCATATGTAGCCAATACGTATGCTAGATTCTCTACTTCACCGAGTGATGTATGCTATGGAGAGTTCTGTTCTCGACACATCCATCTGTCAGGGGGTGTGTGTTTGTGGATGTCTGTCTGTTGTTATATCCCAAGGGATTGCTTTCGCAGTTTCCAAATCTGACCAAAAGTGTTCTCAATTTCCGGACCGTATTCACAGTTAACGGAATTGTGGAAATTTGGAAAACTGTACAATGGCTGGTTCACTGACCACTATTATCTTTTCTGTCATCACCAATCAAACTACACCATTTTCTGGTCTTTTAGACACTCGCGAAAGAGGCATATTCTAGGAGTCAAACGCCAATAATAGATAGGTTCAAATGATAATAGGGAAAACCTCTCTTAAAACGATACAACTAAAAGTATAATAAGTAACTCTAGATAAAAATAAATAATATCAAATAATTTTGTTAATAAGTTAATGTATGACGAGTATTGATATCGTTGGTTAATAAAAACGGAATTTAGAAGTCGTTTCGAGGTAAATAATCAAAAGATGTTTCAAGCTTGACTCTCTGAAATATTGTAGGTGGAGTGGATTTTTACATCTCTGGGGAGATCCTTTGTATCTACGTGTCTGTGTTTTGTTTTAACTTCTGCAATTGCTTATCAATAAAGAGAAATGATTGATGAGAAATAGGTAAATATTTATGTAGGTGATCCTCAAATATCATTTCGCTCCCCCCTTTATACCTAAACCCTTTTATATACCTTAACCACTCTTTGTTCGAGTCTAGGGTGTTTATGTTGAGATATGGATGGGTTTCGCACCAAGAATCGGAGACATGCATTTTTGGACCCTTACGTCACTTCCCATCCAAATTTGGACTATTTGTGCAAATTTGGATAGTTTTAGCAACAAGCGTCGAAAGCATCCATTTTTGGATTAAAGCTACCATTTTTGGACCCTTACACCGAGGGGCTAGCCACTTGGCGAAAAAGTGTACAAGTGATTTCAGATTTCAAGTGATTTCAAATGACTTCAAGCGATTTCAACTGACTTCATGCGATTTCAAATGACTTCAAGCGATTTCAAATGATTTCAAGCGATTTCAAATGATTTCAATCGAGTTCAAAGATTAGTAGTGTAACCCCCCACTTCGTACCTCCGTAGGTGTAGAATGTAGGTCAAGGTCACCAGTGTAAAAGTAGGTCAATGACCTATGACGTAATGAGTGACGTAATCAACGCCCCCTCGCCGCCGGGGAAGCCCGTCGCGGGGAAACCCGCGCGCCCCCTCGCGGGAAAATACCGCGCGCCGCCTCGCGGGAAAACCGCGAAATTTGAAAACCGCGCGCAAACTCGCGGTGAGTCTGCGCATGCGTATGACGGTCTCTTCAACTGTATCTGTGACGTCATTTCTGTGACGTCATTGGCGAGAAAACACCGTGCGCCGTCTATTGGGAAACTCCTCTCTTCTACAACTGTATCTGTGACGTCATTGATAAGAGAGAGATAGCTTTAAACGTACATTGACAAGGGTTAAATCTTCTACAACTGTATCTGTGACGTCATTAATAAGAGACGAGAATGGATAGCTTGAAACGTACATTGACAAGGGTTAAATCTTCTACAATTGTGACGTCATTGATAAGAGACGAAGATGAATGGATAGCTTTAAACGTACATTGACAAGGGTTAAATAGAAAATCTTTCTTTGAGAAAGTGTAATTATGGAAAATAAGTTAAGCCGAGTGTATTATAACAGTGAAAGTCCTCTCAGTTACGGTAGCGCAAAGAAATTGAAACAAGGAGTGAAAAATGTTTCGAAGAAAAAAATTAAGACATGGCTTCAGTCTCAGCCAACATATACCATTCACAAAGCAAGGAGGATATACTTTCCAAGAAATCGTACTTACGTTACAACAGTCAGTGAAGTATTTCAGTGCGACTTGATCGATCTACGAAATCTTAAGAAAATAATAAAGGGTTTCAATATATTCTAACTATTATTGATATCCTCTCAAAATATGCTTGGAGTCTTCCTTTGAAAAATAAAACTAGTAAAGAGGTTTTGAAAGCTTTACGGAGAGTTATTAAAGAAAGCCGATACGAATTAATGTTGATCAAGGTAGTGAATTTTTATCAAAATTGTTTAAAGATTATTTAAGAAAAGAGGGAATAAGTCTTTATACTAGTGTAGGTGCAATTAAATGCGGAGTAATTGAAAGGTTTAATAGAACTTTAAAGGATAAAATCTTCAAGTTGTTAACTAGAACGAAGAAACTAAATTACATTGATGCCTTACCAAAAATAATGAAATTCTACAATGCAACTGTACATTCAAGTACTGGTTTCGCTCTTATTGATGTCAATGAGAAGAAATTCCACCACAGAATTTGTATTAGTCTTAGACGTCGATATGATGCCCAACGATAACCTCCACGAAATGTTCCTGGAGTATGCCTGAGAAAATAGGCTCTTTCTCGAATCTCGAAAAGATGATAAAACTGTTTACGTTGTACCCGCATTCGAAATGAAAGAAATAGCCCAAATACCCAAGGATAAAACGGACAACGTTTGGAAATGATGGACGCCCACCTCTTTTACATTGAGCTTTGTTGGAAATGTCAGAAACATATTGACTACGAAGCCTGGTATAGAGAACCAATGACTAATAAGTTAGCTGTCATTTTTGAAGTCTTGTGGAGAGATCCTTGGGAACCTTTCTTCTTCAGCAGAAATTCAGCGCCTTATCATGATGAATGGTTTAGACAATATGGCTTTAATTTAAAAGTCAAGTAAGACCAAGATACCACCGTGTCTAGAAAGAAGAAACCATCGATAATTAACCCATTGATTAATATCTTTGCAGGTTTGCGAATTACACGTTGTAGGATACAAATTTTCAGTTTTAAATAACGCTTTTGTCATCCATAAGGGCCTGAAAATGGCCAACTCATTCCATAAAGAAAAGGATACCGATCAAGAAAAGAACCGTATCTTATTTCGACAGTTTAAAACTGAACTAAAGGAAAAATATCCAGACTGATCCAGGAGGTGTTACTGATCACGAAGCTTCCATTTACATGAAAAATATAAAACGTACAAAAAAGATGTAATTTATCAGGTTAGTTTTAAAGACTAAGTAAAAAGAAAATCAAATCTACCTTACATTGTGTATAAAAACAATGGTCCCGGAAGCTTTGGAACAGATTTTGGCTGTTATGAAAAAACTGTCTCCATTGAGGAACTCTATTTAGATAATATAGGAGTTAAATGGTGTATATTCGTACAAGTTATTCTTATAATGACGTTATTTAATGTAAAGATTTGTATTTTAAAATAGGGATTTTGCTCATAAACTTGCATTGGTTTTGATAAGTAATCCAAATGTACCTTTTCATACTTTGGACCTATCAAATAACCTAAAAGAAGATAAAGGTAATATATTTACTAACGAAAAAAGAAATATCAAAGACAAATAAATAACAACAATAGCTCTTCATTGTATTTCTTAATGAAATATCTCTTGTCAATTAATTGTAAAGAAAAACAGAAAATAAATGTTACCAATAAACATTGTGGTGAACTTTTTATGAGGATATTATTTCTGCATTTTTCATAATAGCGCTGAACTGCCTATCTGTACGAGGTTGAATTCAGGGTTCGTACAAACCTGGGAAACTGGGAAAACTAAGGCAAATAAATAACTTTCAAAAATTCAGTGTTTGTTCTTCTTGGCGGTCTAGTGTAAACATGTTTTACTGTGCTTTGGTGTGTTTTATTGTTGTGGTATAGTGTAGTTTTAGAGTGTTTTATTGTACTTTTATTGTGTTTTATTGTAGTTTTATTGTGTTTTACTGTTTTTTATTGTAGTTTTATTGTACTTTTAGTGTATTTTATTGTGTTTTACTGTATTTTATTGTAGTTTTATTGTACTTTTAGTTTGTTTCACTGTGTTTTGGTTTGGTTTTATTGCGTTTTACTGTGTTTTGGTGTGTTTTTATTGTAGTTTTAGTGTATTTCAGTGTATTTTGTTGTAATTTAAGTTATTTGTCATAAATTCACAAAGTTTCTGTAAGACTCAATATCATATTGATCATAATAATACTTGGAACAAAGTATTTAGTTTATTATTAGTTTATTTAGTTTATTATTAGTTTATTATTATTATTAGTTTATTTAGTTTATTATTATTATTAGTTTATTATTATTATTAGTTTATTATTATTATTAGATACCTTGGTGTGGACGGTATGGTATTAGGGTGGATAGGTGACTATCTTTCGAATCGCGAAAACATTATTAAATGCAATGGAAAAGTTACTACTTCTCATTTTACGGTAACTTGTGGAGTACCGCAGGGTTCATCACTAGGACCGCTCCTATTTAACATCTACGCGTATGACTTGCAGTTCGCTATTACGCAGGCTAGGTTGTTTCAGTTTGCGGATGACATTAAAATATGTAGATCTATAGATTCCCTTGCTGACAGTTTGCGGTTACAGGGCGAGTTAGACATTATCTCTCTATGGTGTGATACCAACAACATACCTATCAACCCCACAAAATCGGTGTATGTGAGCTATACGAGAAGAGTTTGCCGCGAAGTACTTTCTAAGTATAAAATTAATAATTTAAAAATCCCACAGAATGCTGTAGTAAAAGATCTAGGAGTTATATTTGATAGGACACTTTATTTCCGTGAACATATACTTTTCACAGTCAGTCGTACTCGCCGTACTTTAGCGGTTATTTTAAAACTATCTCGTACACTTCACTCACTCAAACATTTCAGATTATTATATCTTAGTTTAGTTCGATCCAGGGTTTTATACGGATGCTTAACATGGAGCGGTAGCAGTCTCTATCTTCGAGATAAAATAGAGGGTGTGCAGAGAAAGTTTGTTGAATTCTGCCACACGTATTTCCTAACTGACCTTGAATATGATTATGCTTCCCTATTAGACCATTTAGATTTAAATCCATTAGAGTACATCTGGAAGCTTGAAGATGTGAAATTTGTCCACAAGTTACTTCATGGTGCTTTCTCATCACCGACTTTGCTTTCTCAACTTGCCTTTTTTGTGCCCACTACTCTAAGACGAACTGCCACGTTTTACCCTTCTAGATCTAGACTTAACCCTATACTACGTACAGAAACCTGCAATGAGTTACAGGACAAATTTGACATTTTCTATACAAAATGAAAAATATAAAGTTATAAAAAACAAAGTAATGGTGAATAGAATATCACTAAAAATTATAATAATACTTACAACAAGTGGTAAATTATAAAAAAATACACTGTATATATAATAAATGTCACTAAAAGTATAATAAAATGACCTAATGTTTTATTATACACAATAAACACGTAAATTTCAATGATTACATTATTATTACAATAAACCCAATAAAACACAATAAATATTATTATTAGTTTATATATTATTACAATAAATTATTAGTAAAACAAATAAAATACCTAAAAGTACAATAAAACACACTAAAAGTACACTATACCATAATAAAATACACTAAAAGTACAATAAAACTACAATAAAGCACAGTAAAACACAATAAAATACACTAAAAGTACAATAAAAACCACTAAAAGTACACTATATTATAAAATACACTAAAAGTAAATAAAATACACTAATGTACAATAAAACTACAATAAAACACAGTAAACCAATAGAATACACTAAAATTACAATAAAGCTACAATAAAATACAGTAAAACACAATAAAATACACTACACCATAATAAAATACACTAAAAGTACAATAAAACTACAATAAAACTACAATAAAACACAATAAAATACACTAAAAGTACAATAAAACTACAATAAAATACAGTAAAACACAATAAAATACACTAAAAGTAAAATAAAACACTATAAAACTACACAAAGATACAATAAAACTATAATAAAACACAGTAAAACACAATAAAATACACTAAAAGTACAATAAAACTACAATAAAATACAGTAAAACACAATAAAATACACTAAAAGTACAATAAAACACACTAAAAGTACACTATACCATAATAAAATACACTAAAAGTACACTATACCATAATAAAATACACTTAAAGTACAATAAAATACACTTTCTAGTTGAAGAGATTTATACTGAACTGGTATTGGGAGAAAAGCGTTCAAAAATGGTACACCTACTGTTTCCGTTTTGTCGTGACAGATGTTCGTGGAATGGTTAGTTGATTCAAACGAAAAATATCATAATAATTTTGGAGTGATATTTTGGATGTAGGTAAGGAAATTTATTTCGTTTTACTTTAATGTTATAAATGCACAATATATATAAATAATAATAATAAACTAAATAAACTAATAATAATAATAAACTAATAATAATAATGAAATGAAATGAAATGAAAATTGGGTTTATTGTGTATAATAAAAGCCACTACAGCTCACGAGATTATACACTGTTAATCACATAATATAACAACCGGAATGCACAGCACATACAAACATCAATTATACAAATATATCCCAAAATAGCCATGACAAACACTATATACAAGTCAGTAAGTATTGACAATATAATTTACCACTAACACTGATATTCTTATTCACCATTAATTTTGTTTTATATATATTACTTTATATTTTTCAATTTTGTATAGAAAATGTCAAATTTGTCCTGTAACTCATTGCAGGTTTTCTGCATACGTAGTATAGGGTTAAGTCTAGATCTAGAAGGGTAAAACGTGGCAGTTCGTCTTAGAGTAGTGGGCACAAAAAAGGCAAGTTGAGAAAGCAAAGTCGGTGATGAGAAAGCACCATGAAGTAACTTGTGGACAAATTTCACATCTTCAAGCTTCCAGATGTACTCTAATGGATTTAAATCTAAATGGTCTAATAGGGAAGCATAATCATATTCAAGGTCAGTTAGGAAATACGTGTGGCAGAATTCAACAAACTTTCTCTGCACACCCTCTATTTTATCTCGAAGATAGAGACTGCTACCGCTCCATGTTAAGCATCCGTATAAAACCCTGGATCGAACTAAACTAAGATATAATAATCTGAAATGTTTGAGTGAGTGAAGTGTACGAGATAGTTTTAAAATAACCGCTAAAGTACGGCGAGTACGACTGACTGTGAAAAGTATATGTTCACGGAAATGAAGTGTCCTATCAAATATAACTCCTAGATCTTTTACTACAGCATTCTGTGGGATTTTTAAATTATTAATTTTATACTTAGAAAGTACTTCGCGGCAAACTCTTCTCGTATAGCTCACATACACCGATTTTGTGGGGTTGATAGGTATGTTGTTGGTATCACACCATAGAGAGATAATGTCTAACTCGCCCTGTAACCGCAAACTGTCAGCAAGGGAATCTATAGATCTACATATTTTAATGTCATCCGCAAACTGAAACAACCTAGCCTGCGTAATAGCGAACTGCAAGTCATACGCGTAGATGTTAAATAGGAGCGGTCCTAGTGATGAACCCTGCGGTACTCCACAAGTTACCGTAAAATGAGAAGTAGTAACTTTTCCATTGCATTTAATAATGTTTTCGCGATTCGAAAGATAGTCACCTATCCACCCTAATACCATACCGTCCACACCAAGGTATCTAATAATAATAATAAACTAATAATAATAATAAACTAATAATAATAATAAACTAATAATAATAATAAACTAAATAAACTAATAATAATAATAAACTAATAATAAACTAAATAAACTAATAATAAACTAAATACTTTGTTCCAAGTATTATTATGATCAATATGATATTGAGTCTTACAGAAACTTTGTGAATTTATGACAAATAACTTAAATTACAACAAAATACACTGAAATACACTAAAACTACAATAAAAACACACCAAAACACAGTAAAACGCAATAAAACCAAACCAAAACACAGTGAAACAAACTAAAAGTACAATAAAACTACAATAAAATACAGTAAAAGAAACTAAAAGTACAATAAAACTACAATAAAATACAGTAAAACACAATAAAATACACTAAAAGTACAATAAAACTACAATAAAAAACAGTAAAACACAATAAAACTACAATAAAACACAATAAAAGTACAATAAAACACTCTAAAACTACACTATACCACAACAATAAAACACACCAAAGCACAGTAAAACATGTTTACACTAGACCGCCAAGAAGAACAAACACTGAATTTTTGAAAGTTATTTATTTGCCTTAGTTTTCCCAGTTTCCCAGGTTTGTACGAACCCTGAATTCAACAATAAAACACAATAAAAGTACAATAAAACACTCTAAAACTACACTATACCACAACAATAAAACACACCAAAGCACAGTAAAACATGTTTACACTAGACCGCCAAGAAGAACAAACACTGAATTTTTGAAAGTTATTTATTTGCCTTAGTTTTCCCAGTTTCCCAGGTTTGTACGAACCCTGAATTCAACCTCGTACAGATAGGCAGTTCAGCGCTATTATGAAAAATGCAGAAATAATATCCTCATAAAAAGTTCACCACAATGTTTATTGGTAACATTTATTTTCTGTTTTTCTTTACAATTAATTGACAAGAGATATTTCATTAAGAAATACAATGAAGAGCTATTGTTGTTATTTATTTGTCTTTGATATTTCTTTTTTCGTTAGTAAATATATTACCTTTATCTTCAATTAGGTTATTTGATAGGTCCAAAGTATGAAAAGGTACATTTGGATTGCTTATCAAAACCAATGCAAGTTTATGGGCAAAATCCCTATTTTAAAATACAACCCTTTACATAAAATCACGTAATTATAAGAATAACTTGTACGAATATACACCATTTAACTCCTATATTATCTAAATAGAGTTCCTCAATGGAGACAGTTTTTTCATAACAGCCAAAATCTGTTTTAAAGCTTCCGGGACCAGTGTTTTTATACACAATGGAAGGTAGATTTGATTTTCTTTTTACTTACTCTTTAAAACTAACCTGATAAATTACTTCTTTTTTTTCATGTAAATGGAAGCTTCGAGATCAGTAGCACCTCCTGGAGGAGTCTGGATATTTTTCCTTTAGTTCAGTTTTGAACTGTCGAAATAAGATACGGCTCTTTTCTTGATCGGTATCCTTTTCTTTATGGAATGAGTTGGCCATTTTCAGGCCATTATGGATGACAAAAAGCGTTATTTAAAACTGAAAATTAGTATCCTACAACGTGTAATTCGCAAACCTACAAAGATATCAATCACTGGGTTAGTTATCGATGGTTTCTTCTTTCTACACACGGTGGTATCTTGGTCTTACTTGACTTTTAAATTAAAGTCATATTGTCTAAACCTTTCATCATGATAAGGCGCTGAATTTCTGCTGAAGAAGAAGGTTCCCAAGGATCTCTCCACAAGACTTCAAAAATGACAGCTAACTTATTAGTCATTGGTTCTCTATACCAGGCTTCGTAGTCAATACGTTTCTGACATTTCCAACAAAGCTCGATGTAAAAGAGGTGGGCGCCCATCATTTCCAAACGTTGTCCGTTTTATCCTTGGGTATTTGGGCTATTTCTTTCATTTCGAATGCGGGTACAACGTAAACAGTTTTATCATCTTTTCGAGATTCGAGAAAGAGCCTATTTTCTCAGGCATACTCCAGGAACATTTCGTGGAGGTTATAGTTGGGCATCATATCGACGTCTAAGACTAATACAAATTCTGTGGTGGAATTTCTTCTCGCCACCTTACGTAATAACGTTATAACTTGGAGGTAGGTTAGGTTTAGACACGTTAGGACGAGTCCTTGCGTTTGGTGTTGGCCTGTAAACGGGGTAGCCTCTGCCTCTAACGTTGGCTTTAGTACGATACTAATAGAAAAATTAGATGTGAATTGTTTTGAATACGAATGATTTGAAAGGAGAGTATTTACACACGCTTACTTTTCTGTGATTGTATTTTGAAACTAAGTACTGGTATTTGATTCCGTTTGAGCTGTCAAATCTTTGTTCCTTTTGTAAGTATAACTCTACACCCGTATCAGTCCTTTTCCAGTAAGCCATTACCGACCAAAACCTCTACTGTATCGTTATGAACCTGACACATTTTCATTTAGCAATGATAAAACTTTACCGCCACCCCTTAATATACGTTACGCGATACAACAACTCTTCGAATGACGTTACAATTGTTGGATTATTATAGGCAGAATTTAACCAAGGCTTACAAATAGACGCTAACACACCAGTAACACTTTGATTTTCAGAGGTTAATTACGCTTTCTACTATTACGTCTAAAATGATTTTCTTATATATTAATTACGCTTTTACGTGTACTTTTTAATTACCATTAAAACAATACCATAATCAAAATAAACTCCTTGACAAAAGGTTGAAATTTTGAGTCAAACTAAAAATTACAATGGATTGCGCAACTTCCAGCAGAGACCTATCATTAACCCTTGGTAATGTACGTTTAAAGCTATCCATTCTCGTCTCTTATCAATGACGTCACAAATACAATTCTTCAAATGACGTCACAGATACAATTGTAGAAGAGAGGAGTTTTCCAATAGGCGACGCACGGTATTTTCCCGCCAATGACGTCATAGATACAGTTGTAGATTTTCCCGCCAATGACGTCATAGATACAGTTGTAGAAGAGACAGGACTGCCAGATTCCCGCGCAGTGTTTTCCCGCGAGGGGGCGCGCGAGTTTTCCCGCGAGGGGGCGCGCTTTCGCCAGGGGGCGCGCGCGAGCTTTCCAGGGGGCGCGCGCGAGTTTCCCAAGGGGGCGTGGCGAGAGGGCATTGACACTGTGACCTTGACATTCTACACCTACACTCTACACCTACATTCTACACCTACGGAGGTACGAAGTGTAGCCCTATACTACTCATTTTAAGGTACATTTTTCGAATAGTCGCCAGTTTTCAATAAGACATTAGAGTTTGAACAAAAGTCGCTGAAATCATATTACCAACAAGTTGGGAAACCAAAATAAACTATCTTGAGATCTTGTTACACAGATTATTGCCGCAGACGGCAATAAAAAGTTAAAATGATTAATAGGTGGCGCGACCCGTATTTCATAAAGATTCATGCTCGACGAAAAGTGTATCGCGAGACCACAGATGTGTATTGTAGAAGGATTAGAGACTAGGCCTCTAGGGCCTAGACATAAGGGTACTAGTGCTCCGCGCACAATTTTCGCGCATACGGAGTTTATGTAAACAATCTCTGACATCACGTATTTTAAAGAAGGCGTCCTTTTTCTTCTTTCCCGGCTTAATTCTTTGAATATTTTCCATATTATAGTTAATATAAATAGAAATAATAGTAAAACTATAAATTTAAATTAGATTTGCAAACGCTTGAGAAACTCCTGTCACTCTGACTCGATACATAAAAAGACCGAGGCTTAACTCTCCTCAACGTCCGTAGCTTACGGCCATCTTTCTTGTTTACATGGCCTCGTCTAGGTTTGGAGGTAGGGTCAAAATTCATACCCTCTTTTCAAGGACAAATAAGGTCTAGCTTTTTTTAGTAGAGGGGAAGCTACGAGTCTCTACTCCATCTATATCTATATCTATATAAATCAAAGTCCTGACTGACTGACTGACAGACAGACTGACTGATAATCAACGCCCAGCCCAAACCGCTTGCCCTAGAAAGCTGAAAATTTCCAGGAACGTTACTCATAAGTAGTAGGCGCGTACTAAGAAAGATTTTTCCAATCCGCCGCCATCTTTTAAAATGGCGCCCAGAAATGTAACAAAATATTCTCTATGCAATAAAGTCCGTGCGTTTCAACCGATTTCACAAATATTTAGTACAATGGTTTCCTTTAACCTATAGACGGGCTGAATGGTATTTTTGGGTTCGATTTGTTGCCATCTTTTTCAATGGCGGCCAAAAACTTAAAAACCGTTCGTTATGGAATAATTTCCGCCTGAAAAGTAATAAAAAATATCCCGACAGGCTGACGGACTGTGCTGAGTGGCTTCGTTCCTAGGGTGCTACAAAAATATTAGTCATCAGTAAAATCTACACATTATTTATATCATTTTAGATGGAAGTTCTTATTTCACGCGAGCGACGCCGCGGGTAACGGCTAGTCTACAATACAGCTCCGTGGCGAAACGTCGATCTAGAGATCCTACGTTGTGACTCTAGATTTAATATACATTTAATATACAGGGTGTTTCTGGAAAGTCTGGCACAAATTAACAGGCATGTTCCTTGGGTCAAAAGGAGTCCGAAAGGTCCTATGACGTTTTGGGGTAAAGCGCTCCGTTGCGACGTTATGGGCTCTCAAAAGTAGGCCGAAAAACAAGGAGATTTTGCAGAATTATAGCACTAGTTTGTGGTTTTGATCCAATTGTTTTCGATTATTGAGCATAAGGCAATGATCGAAATAAGTTCAAACCTAGTGGAAGACCGTGAATGTGTTAAACGGCCAAAAGCGTTAATCCCTTTGTTTTTATTAATGATTGTAATTAAAGGTAAGGAAAGTAGCTCAGATGTACTGGTAACTGACCAGTCTTTTATTCTTTATTTCAATTAGACACATTACTTTTACAATAATTCGAATGAACCCCTTAAATTTTACAATAATTCGAATGAACCCCTTAAATTTTACAATAAATCGAATGAACGCCCTAATGTTTAGACCAACACAGCATAATTTGTTTTTAACGTTAGAAGTTGTAGGTTTTTTAAAGTCGGCCTAAATGTGTGTACTTTAACGTGCTTCATGGCCTACGTGCACATTTGGAAGCTTATCTGGAACTAATCATGGTCTACTTCAAGAATGCAGAGTACTCAGATATACATCTTATTTATGGACTGGCTCGGGGAAATGCGTTGGAAGCTCGGCGCTTGTACCAGGAGCACTTTCCTCAACGACAAGTTCCCAATCGACAAACATATACGGCAGTCGACAGACGCTTGAGAGAAACCGGGAAACTTCAACCGTCGGGATCTGAACCTCGTGTAGCGATTGTTCCCGAGGATGTAGAGGACACCGTTTTGAAAATTTTCGAAGATGATCCAACAACCAGTACTAGGAAAGTCGGGCGGCAATTGGGCGTTAACCATGTACTCGTCTGGAAAATCCGTCTAGGACATCAGTTCCACCCATACTATTTGCAAAAGGTACAAGCTTTAAACGAAGCTGATTATCCGAGACGGGTCTATTTCTGCCAGTGGTTTGTGGCACGGGTAAATGACTTAGACTTTCCGCGTACTTTGCTAGTTTCTGACGAGGCCAATTTCTCGCGTGACGGGATACTTAATTTACATAACTATCACGAGAGGAAGCAACAAAACCCGCACGCGACCACTGTCATGAAACATCAAGTTCAGTTTAGTTTGAACATCTGATGCGGAATTGTAGGAGATCATTTAATTGGACCTTATTTTTTGCAACCGAGGCTAAATGGGGGAGGCGTATTTGACATTCCTGCGAGACAATTTACCGGAGCTTTTAGAGGACGTACCGTTACGACTGCGACAAATAATGTGGTTCATGCACGATGGCGCACCGCCCCATTTTAGTCTTCAAGTTAGAGCATATCTTGATGTCGCGTTTCCCCGGAGGTGGATAGGTCGAGGCGGAACTGTTGCGTGGCCAGCAAGATCTCCCGATCTCAACCCATGCGATTTTTCTCTTTGGGGCCATCTCAAGGACTTGGTATACCGAAGTGAAGTTCGCGATGTCGAAGACTTACGACAGAGGATAATTGATGGATGTGATAGCATCCGTAACACGCCAGGAATCTTCGAACGTATTCGTGAATCTTTCAAACGACGCGCAAGTTTGCTTAAACGTTGATGGTGCCCATTTTGAACAATTTTTGTAGAACAATGTAATTGGGTTTCATTCGAATTCTTGTAAAAGTAATGGGGTTCAATTCCAATTATTGTAAATGTAATGGGTTCAATTCGAATTATTGTAAAATTAATGGGTACGATTCAAATTATTGTAATATTAATGGGTTCGATTCGATTTATTGTAAAATTTAAGGTGTTCATTCGAATTAATATTGTAAAAGTAAGTGGGTTCATTCGAATTATTGTAAAAGTAAGTGGGTTCATTCGAATTATTGTAAAAGTAAGTGGGTTCATTCGAATTATTGTAAAAGTAAGTGGGTTCATTCGAATTATTGTAAAAGTAAGTGGGTTCATTCGAATTATTGTAAAAGTAAGTGGGTTCATTCGAATTATTGTAAAAGTAAGTGGGTTCATTCGAATTATTGTAAAAGTAAGTGGGTTCATTCGAATTATTGTAAAAGTAAGTGGGTTCATTCGAATTATTGTAAAAGTAAGTGGGTTCATTCGAATTATTGTAAAAGTAAGTGGGTTCATTCGAATTATTGTAAAAGTAATTTGTCTAATTGAAATAAAAACAAGTTGGGAAAACCAAAATATTACCTCTCCGAGTCAAGACGACTACTTACAAACTTATTTACCCAGATATGGAAATGTTTCTTAAGTTAAAATGTATGAAATATTAAAGCGGTATACAAAGCATAGCAAATATACTGTAAATCAGACGACATTTTACATCCAATAATGATATACTTGTACACATTAAAATCATCCGATGGGGGAGAAACGGGAAATGAAGAGATAAAACTTTGGAGGGATACTACCTTTACGTGTTTGTAAAGGCCCAATTTTCTACTCCTCAACTGTATGCCCTCTATGTTCAAAGCCATATTCACAACAGGGTTGCCATATAAACACTATCCTCTCGTTTCACCTCAACGATTTTCTTAGTTTGTCAACATGACTGTTAACGTTAAGCTTATTTGTGGCTACACACACTAAAAGTAAATGCGTACCATAAAAAGCATGAAAACACGAAGCTATTATCCGATTACGATCAGACCTTTCACTGGTCTGGGCTGCGTTCAGCAGAGCTCACCAAAAAAGACAGCGGATTTTGGAAATGTTTACCGGTGAGCTCTGTCGTCATAGCTTCTCTCCGGTCATCGGCGTTTTATAAATGACGCTAGCGCAATAAAGCGTGCAAGGTACCAAGGCTTAACAAAAATTGTATGATAACATATTTATATAGATAGATAACAACTTTTATAATTAAAATTAGAAACTAGCATATCTCTCAAAATTCTCGCGTGATCAACTGGTTTCACGCCAATTAAATAGCTATAGTCCCAAAGAGCTATTTATATTAATTCATCCATGGTTTTTTCGCCAAGCTGAGAACTACACGTTTTACGTCACTTTATCCAAAAAGCCGACTATTTTCTTTGAGGACCGCGCTAGCTCAGCGCTAAGCACCGTGACGTCAAAATTCAAAAACAAAATCCCGTTATGTAGGACACTGTTAACAGCGCTGGGCTCTGCTGAACGCGGCCCAGATTTCCACCATGATTATAATATCTAAGCCTAAAGTGTACTTAACTTTCGGCTCACTCTGAACCGTTAACGTCTCTGCATTACAGAAACGAAATCCAAACCCAAGCGTTTACTTTTTGGTTCACTAGGCCTATTGACAAATCAAAGTACATTTGACCAACATAGTAGCATTGTACTTGAATTCACTTTAGAAAGGATTATGCTATAAACAGATGTAGTATAGCTTAGGTAATATATAAACATCCATTTTAAATAATAATATTAAAAAACTATTTTGGAATATCAAACTGAAATAGAGCTTTAAAGCTACAAAAGTACTAAATGCATCGAAAAGTATTTCCACATATTCACTTTATATTAAGGATAAAGGGAATATTATGGTTCTGTAGGATTCCTTTACACATCAAAACAAAACGAACTTCTAACGCAGCGCACTACTGTAACAACGGACGGACACACACAGACAAAAGCATAGACTGCTTTTTAACTCTTTCCGTATTAATTTTGAATTGAGAAAACAAGATTATCTTAAATATTGAAATGAATATAATTAATATTTAATATTTTCTTCGCTAGTTATTCGCCTTATTGAACGTTACATCGTTTTAAAAAAGAACAATTAAACATTCTTGAGAGACTTGACTAATATTGGCGTTTGAAATGAAGCATACGCCGGTTGCTTCGCCTTATTCAAATAGGTAGTATATAAGGGTGTCGAACTACAGTTAAAAGCAAGAACAACCGCAATTGCGAAAACCTATCGTGGACAACCCACCCTAGGGAGGCTAGACGTTTCTCGTAACCCTAGCTGATCGCCGCGAATGTCTTAAACCAAACGATGACGATGGAGTAGAAGCCAGGTGTCCAGACTGGTGTCCATGTGGGATGGACAAAAACAAAGACCAGAAGATGGTGGTGTAGAAGCCAGGTGTACAGACTGGTGTCCATGTGGTATGGACAAAAACAAAGACCAGAAGATGGTGGTGTTAGAAGCCAGTGTGTACAGACTGGTGTCTATGTGGGATGGACAATGACCAGAAGATGGTGGTGTTAGAAGCCAGTAAGTACAGACTGGTGTCCATGTGCGATGGACAAAAACGAAGACCAGAAGATGGTGGTGTTAGAAGCCAGTGTGTACAGACTGGTGTCCATGTGGGATGGACAATGACCAGAAGATGGTGGTGTTAGAAGCCAGTGTGTACAGACTGGTGTCCATGTGGGATGGACGAAGGCCATAAGATGGTGGTGATTAGAAGCCTGTAAGTACAGACTGGTGTCCGTGTGGGATGGACAAAGACCAGAAGATGGTGGTGTGAGAATTCGCCATAGAGTAGCCATTTCCGTGACTGTGAAAGCAGTTCGGAAATGGCGAACACGTTTGCTCCGATTTGGAAACTGTGAACGCGGTCACGTGGGTGTAACAACAGACACACACACAGACACACAGACACACACAGACAGACACACACGATCGTTACAGAACCTCTCCGTGACATACGTCACTCGGAGAGGTAAAAAGTAATGTGTCTAATTGAAATAAAGAATAAAAGACTAGTCAGTTACCAGTACATCTGAACAAACAAGTACTCGATATCTGAGCTACTTTCCTTACCTTTAATTACAATCATTAATAATAACAAAGGGATTAACGCTTTTGGCCGTTTAACACGTTCACGGTCTTCCACTAGGTTTGAACTTATTTCGATCATTGCCTTATGCTCAATAATCGAAAACAATTGGGTCAAAACCACAATACTAGTGCTATAATTCTGCAAGATCTCCTTGTTTTTCGGCCTACTTTTGAGAGCCCATAACGTCGCAACGAAGCGCTTTACCCCAAAACGTCATAGGACCTTTTGGACTCCTTTTGACCCAAGGAACATGCCTGTTAATTTGTGCCAGACTTTCCAGAAACACCCTGTATATTTAGTTTTAATAGTTTTTCTTCTGTAAAATAATGAGTGAATTTACATGAATATTCAAATAATTTTTTACTGAGTGGAATTATGTAAATTTTTAAATAATTTAATAACTATTTTTAAAGAAAATAATATAATCTCCCGCAGTTGGGCTCGAACCCACCCGCCGCTCCGTAATATTTTGACTCCATCATAGATGGCGACAAAGTCGCTTGTGATAGGGGACTGTAGTTTAAAGAGGGCGAAGGCGAGACGACGACGAAAAAAGCGACGACGAAGGCGGAGCTAATTTTCCGTTTTATGTGTCCGTAATATTTTGACTCCATCATAGATGGCGACAAAATAAAAACGACCTCGGGAAGTTTTCAACAACGTGTTTTCTAAATATATAATATAATAGTATACAGAAAAAGTGAAAATTGGAGTCGGGTTAAGCATTAAACAAAAACACTTTCGTACAAAAAACTGTTTTTTTTTTCAATTCCAGGTTAGGTTAGTAATATTTTATAAATCATTTAACATTGTTACACCTTTTCCAAAATATTGATGTTTATCTTCATTGACTTCTCAAATAATATGCCTATTCCAAAACGTTACTGTTCGGTTAGGTTTGGTTTGGCTTGGTTATAGAAGTACGTCTCTTCCTCTTTGGGGCGGAATATAACATAAAAAAATAAATCAATATTAGCAATTGGTTTTATTATGTCATATTTTGCTGATTTACTACTATTTGGTTCTTACAATCCTTAGTTTTAAAATAATTATTTAGAAAATGTTTGGATCTAGTGTTCATTTTACGTAGGCCGGAAATTGTCTTAAGTTAATTTAATTTAATTTACATTCCATCGGGAAAAAGTGCTGGTTTTTCGGAGCAATGGGATTGTCCCATTGGACAGCATCGTAAATCCGCCAAAGTGAGGGTTTTACGGTCGAAAGGGATTCAGCGCAATGCTACTGAAGTGTTTAAATAAAGCTAATTTGAAGTTCAATGGAAATTTTCTGTTTACCCACTAGAAGCGGCACGGGTTTTTCTGAAAACAATGTATCTTATTTCGCAGGAATTATTTCAACCTATGTATTTAAATCGACGCACGTCGTAACACCATTCAAAATTTTTCAAGATAAACCTGCAAATATCTTTAAAACTAAGCTTATAAACCCTTAACCATGATAGGAAGCTAAGCTTATAAACCTTTAGTCATGTTTAAAACCTAAACATGTAATCCTGAAAACATGTTAAACAACTAGGCATATAATCGTGTAAACACGTCTTGTTACTAAGCATTATAATATAATAACATGACATATACCACCTTAAACATGTTTAAATACCAGATATGAGAAGCGATCAACACATTTTGAACCTAAACATAACGTGTTGCAAACCTAAACACCATTCTTACTTAAATATGAGTGTTTTCAAACATGATAAAATACGAGGGGGTAGCCACTACGTGAAGTAGGTGTACATTTGGTTTTGTAATATTTAAAGTATTAAAAAATATCGAAAAGTAATGTGAAGTATATTCGAAATATTGCAAAGTATGGTGTATTAAGTGTAATACATGTAATACGAAGAGAATACTGAGAATGTGAAGAGTATGATGTAAATATTCGAAGTATTTCGCGAATCGTTACGAACATTAAGAATCTTAGTGTAATATTTTATAAAATCGAGAAGTCTCGCAGAATTTTATGTTTCCATCCCATATTATAACGGTGGGAAACAGAGCATCTTGGATTTTAGTCCAAATTCCCGAACTTTCTCACAGTAGATACCGAGCATATGGCTTTACAGAGTAGGAGAGTGGTAAGGCAAGGTTTTCGATTGGCTTAAGCTGTGATCTGACGTTTAGTAGGGGAGTTTCACCCCTTTTCCACCTACACTTTAAACGCCACATACACTGTTAATAAAAAAGGGACATGATTTAACCATTTGAGGTTCAAAGTCATGCAACCCAGGGCCAACCATTTATGGTTTGAATACGAACCCTTTAAAATGGTTCAATATTGAACCTCTAAAAATGGTTCAATATTGAACCTCTAAAAATGGTTCAATATTGAACCTTTAAAAATGGTTCAATATTGAACCTTTAAAAATGGTTCAATATTGAACCTTTAAAAATGGTTCATATTAATACCATTGAAAGGTTCAAACGAGTACTTTTGAAAGGTACGAACGAATACTTTTGTAAGGTTCGAACGAGTACCTTTGTAAGGTTCGAACGAGTACGTTTGTAAGGTTCGAACGAGTACCTTTGTAAGGTTCGAACGACTACCTTTGTAAGGTTCGAACGACTACCTTTGTAAGGTTCGAACGAGTACCTTTGTAAGGTTCGAACGAGTACCTTTGTAAGGTTCGAACGAGTACCTTTGCAAGGTTCGAACGAGTACCTTTAAGAGTGTCACGTAACGCCTTTAAGAGTGTCGCGTAACACTTTTAAGAATGGGAGATTTTTTGGTGGGATAGTAGTAGAAATTCTAGTATTTTTCTTAGACTTTTCATGAGGCATAACTCAAATATCGAGTGTGGTTTTACTGTTAAATAAAATTTTGATTATCCGCAGTATTATTAGCAATTGGTGCTATATTCATAGCAGGGTTCCATCTTGAGAGAACTTCATCACCTATAGGGAGGAAAGTTCTCACATGCAGAACTATACCTCTTTAAGCGAGGGTTGTTGCATATAAAGTAAATTTAACGAGTTTATAAACTTCTGAAAAAGGCAGAAAGTTTTTGATTTGTACAAATGCACAGGGTATTAAATTAGTTTTGGAGGCTATAATATTCAAGCAGTAGATATAGACGTTCTTGTTAAATTTAATAATCTCTTTTCACTAAGAGTTTTTCGAGCACCAGAAACGCGTTTAATCTAATTTGCACTACAGATTTTACAAAAAAAAATCCATTTAGTACTCTAATTTTTCTCAAAATAATGATAAAACATGTCACAAAAGCAAGTGCCCCACTTTGGCTTCAATAGCTGGCCCTACTGTGAGGCCAATACCTAACCTAGTCTCGTTTTTTAAGAGTATCGCCTAACACTATTAAGAGTGTCGCTTAACACCTGTAAGAGTGTCACCTAACACGTTTAGCATAGTTTTATGAAGGTACAACACCGCCAGATTACCAATTTCTTTGTTAATTTTATTTAAAGGATAAAACTGTTTTCTTTCATGAATATCATCTTTAAAAAAAGGTTTAACAATTACGTTTTTCAATAATTTTTTTACTGTTTGTATTGACTTTAATATTAAAACATTAATGAAAATGAAAGGCCTTATTTAAGAAATCCGCAGTATTATAATTTTTCATGTTTAATTTCGAACGGTGTTTTAATAGTGTTATTTTACACCGAATTTACACTTTTAATTGGCCCCTAAAAAATCAAGGTAATAAATCTCTCTTTCGGGTGTTTTTACGGTGTTTACACCGTTTTAACACGTTTTTAACACTTTCATTTCTTAGAGTGTTGAAAGGTTCGTCATCTTGTTTATTGCGAACCCCAATTAGTTGAATACAATGAACACAACCACTTTCTCAAATGTAGGCACTATTTTGTGACCCTTTCTGCTTTGAATGTGTAAACATTTATTTCCGACAAGCGGTTTTCAATGGGCGACATATTGAGGGAATTGCTTGGGCATTGAATTTCTAGATGGTTCTCTCCGAAATGCGCGGTTTTCAACCAAACGTTCATGCAGACTTATGTTGAAACTGACATCAAGAATTGAAGAATCGCTACTAATCTAGATGGAAATCTCTTTCCACCCTCTGGCCTTTGCGAACCATAGTGGAACAGAATGTCGCACCGGTGGCCACATCTTCACCAAAGGCAGATTTGAAGTATCATTCTACAATTGTTGACTTATACATTTGTGTAATATTAAAGGGTATATGAATATGGCTCAATGCATTGATTCCGTGGTGGACGTGTATTGTGAACATTACAGTTAACATCACTGCCCCTT
The DNA here is from genome assembly GCA_019434445.1 of Phalangium opilio. Taxonomy (NCBI): domain Eukaryota; kingdom Metazoa; phylum Arthropoda; class Arachnida; order Opiliones; family Phalangiidae; genus Phalangium; species Phalangium opilio. The sequence goes on from JAEQBA010002823.1 coordinate 84,682, forward strand.
TACTGGAATGTCATTCGGTTATTTGGACGAGCTATGTTCAACTGTTCACTTTCTCTTTAAAATCATCCCTAATGATTCAAAACCCCTTATTTAGCATTTGGAAATGGGAAGTGGCGACTTTAAAAAAAAACACTTTGTAAAAAATATATTCAAACAATAATATAAGATAGGTTTTTTATCAATTGTATCAGATTTGCGGCTTTATGTTAAAACAAGACGTCGCGGGAGAGAAAGTTTTTAATTGCGTCGACTGCACCATCGTTTCTGCAAATGCTAGTTTCGCGAACGACATTCTTATCACGCCTTTCAATCAAAGTAGCAGGGTGCAAGAGAGAATAAACCGAGAGAAAGGAAATGCATCAAAAACTGTAGTCTTGTGACCAAACTAGAGAACCAAAACTGTCAATGGAGTAGTATCACTCCATGTTAACTTCCCACAAGCTCTAATAAAGGCAGTGAGCCGAAATACTCTATAGAAAATGATTCGTGCTAATAATGTTGCAAAATCTTATAAATAAGCAAGTTTCCGACTCCTCAAAACCAAAAACCTACCTTTTCAACCCAAAATGGTTTCGTCCATTGAATTTCTTGTGCATTTTGAGCTAAAAGGTTCTGAAACAAAATACTTAGAAATAGGCTACTTCCAGCTTAACAGCGCTAAATATACCGCTTAGTAAAATTTAAAGAACAGTAGTATCGTATGTAAAAAACACCGCTATATGCACTTAAAAACGGTGACATAATGCGACCTCAAATGTACACATTATTTAGTGGTTATAAGAGCATACATTTTAAAAATATATTTCAAATTTGTAAGCCCCTCAAATTCAAAACTCGTTACGTTAAATTTGTGATATGTATTATTATTCCCCTTCAAACGTACTAAAAGGAGTATATAAATCTCCGTCACAAAAATATTACGAGCCGCAACCTGAGGCGCCCGTAATGGTTTATCATTAAACGTTTAAAATTGTGATAAAGCACCTTGAATTTTTTTTAATTTGAACCTTAATAAAAATTAACATTTAGTGTTATGGCATTGAACCTTGTGAGGTTTCTCACTGAACCTTCCCTGATTTAGCATTGAACCTTTTATTTAAATTAAGTTTGCATGGTTTCTTACTCCACCTTCGATGGTTTAGATTTGAACCTTATATTTAAATGAACCTTGCTAGGTTTATACCTGAACCTTCCATGGTTTAGCATTGAACCTTTTATTTAGATTAACTTTGTATGGTTTCTTACTACACCTTCGATGGTTTAGAATTGAACCTTATATTTAAATGAACCATGCAAGGTTTATACCTGAACCTTCCATGGTTTATACTTGAACCTTCCATGGTTTAGCATTGGATCTTTTTTCATATGACCCATGTGAGGTTTGTCATTCAACCTTTCAAGATTTAGGATTGAACCTTTTATTCAAATGAACTTCGTAAGGTTTATCTCTGAACCTTGCATCGAGATAATTTGAACCTTAAAAGGTTTATATAGGAGCCTTTCATGCGGATGAACCCTTTAAGGTACACCAGTGAACCATTGTTTTAGATTTTACCATTTTAGGTTTTTTATAGCACCATTTGTGTCGATTGAACCCTCCATGGTTAAAAACCGAACCCCATCTGAACCTTTTCCAATAACAGTGTATACTGGTAAAGGGATGCTTTAAAGAGAGAGGTTAAGCAAGATGCTTGATTCCTAATTTTATGTTCGGGCGCACATGATTATTAATTCCTGTGATATTTAACATCACTAAGTTCGCTTGACGTAATAAAGATATGAATACGAAATCATATCTCTATTACCAACAATTACATAAAGTGAGCTTGAGCTTTACAGACGTAGTTTCGCCCTTTACTTAATCTCTCTATTATCTATTAGAGATTGGTCGATACCGATTCCATATCGGTATCGGTACCGATATTTGACTTTAACCGATATATCAGTATCGGTTAAAAATGAACCGATATTTTTTAAAGAAAAATATCGGTTCATTTTTAACTGATACCGATATATCGGTCTCGCCGATTTGGTCGCGGGACTAATTGGTCTCACCGATTTGGTCTCGGGACTATTTGGTATCGTGATTATTTGGTCTCGAGACTGTTTGGTCTCGGGACTATTTGGTCTCGGGACTGTTTGGTCTCGGGACTATTTGGTATCGGGACTATTTGGTCTCGGGACTATTTGGTCTCGTGATTATTTGGTCACCTAATTAGTTGCATCCTTTTCCAAAGCAATGGTCCCTATAATTCGTTGCATCCTTTTCCAAAGCAATGGTCCCAATAATTCGTTGCCACCTTTTCCAAAACAATAGTTCTGATAATTCGATGCCACCTTTTCCAAAATATTTCTATTATTGCTAATAAATTGTTCGTGGTAAGAGGCGGGCTTTTAATACTCATATAAATAATCTTCTTACTTCCAAACAAGGTTGGGTTGGGTTAGGTCCCGAGGTCCATTTGACACGAGATCCATTTGTCACGAGACCCAATTGTCCCGAGACCCAATTCTCCCGAGACCCATTTGTCCCGAGACCCAATTGTCCCGAGACCCAATTGTCCCGGGACCCTATTGTCTCGAGAACCATTTGTCCCGAGATCAAAACGGCGAGACCAAATTGTCGCGGATCGGTAATTATGAGCCCATGAGCGCCTTAGAAAAAAGCCAAAATTTCCATGAAAACACGATCGACGAACCATCAGTTTTTCTACCCAAAAACAAAGTTATATTCTACAATACCATAAAAAAGGTTAAACAAGATAGTACGTATTAGATGGAAGTACTATAATATCGAAATATTGCAACTAGTAAGTTTAACTCATAAAGATGTGAGTCGGTAATTTGCCGTCCGTATATTACCAGTAATTTACCAAATACCGAGTAAATTGCCGTTTTATATCTTACCGCAATTTTACAATGGCAATTTACTGGTAAATAACGGCGGTAAATTACCAAACATTTTTATAACGCATTAAAAGTTCATTTTACACTAACATGATCAATTATTTCTGTGTTTACTTCTAAAATGACTCACCAGACGCTATTCGCTAGTCAGAACTTACAAATTTGCGCTAGAAATTAGTCTTTTAATAAATCTTCAGTTAGAGATCAGATTAGAAAGGCCACTGCTGCCGCTTTGGCAAATACGTGTCAGCAGTCAAGATAGTGCTCACAATTAAACGTTGTTTAAAGTAACGGATTGTAAGCACGGGAAAATATAAATTACCAAAAATTACCAATTGAGTGGTAGCTTTTGTTTTCCCAAAATTTCAATCGGTAATTCATCGGTAAATTACCGTTTTTATGACATGAATTATTTGAACTTTTAAAGTAAATTGTAATAACGCGTGGTTCAGAATTATCCAGAGAACTATAACGCGTTGAATTACGTTTTTGAGTACCTTCAGTGTTCAGAGCTGGTGTAATATTGAAAATAACGCAAGAGAGAGAGAGAGAGAGAGAGAGAGGAGGGGGAACCACGTGACTCTCGTTACTAGAGTTTAGGACGGTCGACGACTGCAAGGTTGTATGAGGCGTTTATATTTAATTTCGGTTTAGGGTTAGGCTGTTTTCGGTGTTGCTAGAACGGTTGTATGCGGCGTTAATATTGAGTTTCGGTTTGGTTTAAGTTAACGAACTCCAACAACAACTAATGATATAATTACGTTCACTATTATTAACGTATCAGTAAGATTATCACGCTCAAGTTGGTAAACTTATTCAAACTACAACTGATATAATTACCTTCACTATTGTGATTTCAATTAGATCGCTTAAAGGGGCTTTACGACCCCTCTCCCACGTTCCGAACAGCCCCTGCTCAAACGAAAAAAAAAAACGACGTAAGTTGATCACACTCACTTGAACAAAAAACTAATGAAATAATTACGTTAAGGTATTCTTTAAGTTACGCGATTGGTATTCAAGTTAACATACTTTTTAAGTTACGCGATTGCAGATTAGTTTAACGATTACTTAAATCCAATTAGAACTAGAACGGAGCTGTTTAAGTTAACGTAATCATAAGGTTAAGCGATTGCGGATTAATTCACATCCGCCTAAAATTTAAACTCTTCTGAGTAATACATAAGTCAACTGTTTTAGCAATAAATAAGCTTTATATCAAAAGGTGTTAAACAATTTTATTTCAAAAAATAACCCTTAATAATTAAGTACTGGTAATATAATAATCACAAACCCTAGTTCAAAAATAAATGTCCTTGATTTCTATCACTAGAAGGATAAGCAATTACCTAGAAGGCTAGAAATCAATTAAACCATGATAAAATTAACTTATCAATATCATCATCCCATTCTTAAATATGACACGTAACAAAAATGATACAATCTTCAAATTCACTAAATATCTGCACAGAAATAAAATATTAAAACTTACAACTACAGGTTCACTAACTTACCAAAACGAATTCGACCCTTGGCTACCTGACGCCTACCACGTTGTTTTAATTAATATAAAATTTAATTTAATCATATTATCTACTCGGATTCGATACACAAAAGACCGAGGCTTAACGTAGCTCGCGGCCATCTTTCTTGTTTACATGGGCTCGTCCAAAGAGATAGAATATAGAGTCACAACGTGAGATCAAAGAGAATATAGGAGAGGAGTGGAAAGAGGGGAATATCTTGTTGCTCTTTTCTACCGCGCATCTTCAATGCGCAGTACCGAGGCATTTCCGTTTGAGACATTAAACGGTACCGTAGGTGGCGCGACTGAGCCGGAAACACCCTCGTGCCACTAGTATAATTTAGGGGCAGGAATGTAATTTAGCCTTGTGGAGCGGGGGAGCTTCAACTCCTCCCCTATGTTCTCTTTGGTGAGATCACGAGACCGACGTTTAGGGAGAAGTTTAACTCCTCCTTCGTTCCGTTTTCGTCACACCGCTTATTGGACGGCGTCGAAAACCCCACCTTAATTTTCACCCTCAGCTGTCAGTCAACTCTAGCTTTAGAATATGTATACAGTACGCAAACAGAAGAGTTATCACAGAGCTAGTCGTAGCCCAGTGGTAAAAAACTCGTCAATTTTTTCCTCGTGGATTGTTTTAAAACCGAGGCTAGTGCGATCGAGTCTACCTTGAAATTTTGGTTAAAAATTTATATTTATTTTAAGCTATTTACTTCATTTACAAAATATTATTTTAAATTATGTAAGTTATTTATTTTAAATAATATGGAAAAATAATATTTTAAATAGTAATTTGAAATAAAATTTTAAATATATTTTGGAAAATGCCAGGTGTTGATTTCGCTAAAAAATATACGAGATGTCGCCAGTGTTTCCACTTTGCGGCGAAAAGGTCCGTTTTTGGCGAAAATCGAGTCTCAGACCAAGCTCAGACAGTCTTTGAAATAAGGATTTTTTATTGGACAATGTCCAGTGTCCTGTGCTTAATTCAGGCCTTGAACTGGCTATATAAAACGGTTTCTCCATGAGACTCTATCTCACTTTTTCTGCGCTCTGCGTTTTCTCGCTCCTGCAAGTCTGTTTTCGATATGAATTATTGACTGTGGAGCTACTCTTCTTAATGCGATTTCTACATATACGAGATGTGGCGCAAAAATTGTAATGGTCCTCTTGGGAGCCTTGTTTTTAGTAGAGGGGAAGCTACGAGTCTCTACTTCTTCTACAATACACATCCGTGCCTACAGGCTAGGAAATAAGATTGGTATACTGGTTAAAAACCAGTTTATTAATAGCTTGGACGAGTTATTTTTTATTCATAACATGAGACTCACTGGTCATAATGACTAGTTTATTAATTCCGACTTTTATTAAAAGTTGATATAAGGACCACTATTATTATTTTAATTTTAACATAAATTTCGACTCCAGTTGTGCATTTTTGTATACACTCCTAGGTTGAGACTGGAGAGAGTCCAGAGAGATTTTTTTTAGAATAGAGCAGTGATGCAAGATTGAGGGAAATTTTGACTCCTAAAAACGGCAAAAAGGGAAATTCCTCCAAAAATTTGATAAATCTAGGGAAATTCCATGGTACGAAATATTGTATTGAAAGCCAACCATCTCAGCATAAAAAATTAAATAACTTCATCAAATTGACTTATTAATTACGATGGATTCACAATAGATGGAACCAGTAGAAAACTAAATAGGGAAAAGTGACTTTTCCACGGGACCAGTTTAATATTTAAGACACCAGGGGTCACTGGTACGGAGGACTAGTTTCGAAAAATACCTTATTTCCAAGCCTGCTGGCCTTGCGTGTAACCATAGCCCACTCGATCACGCGCATCACGACGCAAGCCGCTCGTGCTATAGACCTTTTCACAGGTAGAGCGAGGGTAAAAAGGGGGTAAAATTCTCGAGAGGTGAGCATGCGCGGAAAGAATGTTTGTTGCCAGTCGTATTTATGTACCCATTGCTTTACCTTATGTACCTTACTAGTTGGGCATTCGAGTTTATTTTTATAAAACGATGTTGTATTAATGGTTGTAAAAGTATCCGCTAGAGGCCGCCACAAAATCATGGTTTGGCGGATAAAAATTGTTTTTATATAAAATTGACAACACCTCGGGTTTTCTTGCTAATGCTAACGGAGATCGATCTCGTTGTTAGTTACTTAAAATGTCCAAGACAAATATTTTTTGTGGAACAAAAATGATAATTTAAGCTTCAAATTGTTTTGTTTTTGCTTTTGCGCTTCGAGTTGCAAAAGCATTTGTCTGACCCTTGCTGGCTGGGTGCCTTTTCCCCTTTTTATTCGCGTGCGAAATCGCATTGAAATTTATAAATAGTACCTAGAATCATACCTAGTTGGCTTTGCAACCTCCACTGTATTTTAGTTATTTAAGAAACTATTAAGATTAGTGATGATTAGTAATTGATTACTCTTACTTTAAGTTAAAATTAAGAGGCAAACCAATTATTTTTATCGTTTAGAGGCAAATTTAAACTACCAATGATAAGTAACTGAAAATAACCTTAAAAAGGGCTTGGTAAAATTTGTTATCATGGATTATTTGAGTAATTAAACGATGATCGAAATATTTTATAGCGTATACTTATAATTATCTTTTTGTTCATCCAAAATTGTAACTGAAAATAATCTTGGAAAGTGTTTGGTCAAAATTATCATTAAGTTTTTCAAACGGCAATAAAATATAATGCAAATATAAAAACAAATAACTGTACTTAATTAGTTTTCTTAAAACATTTGTTTTAAAATCAAAGTTATCATAATGTTTATGTGAAAACAAAATCACACCAAATTAATTTCATTCATAATCGAAAGGATATTTAATAAATAAGAAAAGAATAACGCAAAATAAAATTTCCGGGGTCGTATCAGTTTTAGCCGCTAGAGGGCGCAGCGAAAGCATAATCTGGCCGGGGCCATCTTGTTTTTCTGTGTAGTCGGCCCGACGCCGTTGTGCTGCAAGGGTACATAGAGGTCAAATCCATAATGTATGCGTGGATAATACCGTTAGAATTGTGAAATATTACTGTAAAATATACGTTTAAATACCTGCGTTGATAAACAATAGAACTGATATTTAGAATTAGAGAATGTTCAAAGCAGGGTTCTAAAGATGTTTTCAGAAAACATAAGGATAAAGTCAACGTGCAAAATATTATCGACGTAAATAAATTGTGAAATGGTGTTGACCCATGATCTGATAAGAATATTTAGAATGAAACACTGGTGCAAGTTTTATCGACGTTCGAAAAGGCGTGGGATTTTCTCCTTTCGCTTCGATAAGCGATTTGCGTTAAAGATAATTTCGCAAAACAAGACCAGCAATGACAAGGAAAGTCCACATGCAATGATTCCAAAAACTTGGGAGAGAAATTGAACGGTTAGTGGTTCAATCTTCTGAAGCTGAGACTTTTCTTCAAACATCACTCTTCTGGCTTTCCAAACATCTTTTCTATACTTCGGTTCACATAGTCTTGTCTCTTCAAACCGTAAAGTTCTGAAATAGTATTAAAATGGTTTATACACCTTTGATACTTTTAATATTTCAAATATTGTATCCTTCCTTAGGTGAAGTTTAAAGTACTAAGGGATATTTCTTAAATAAAACCAACACACCAGGAACGAGTTGGAAATAGGCTCTTCTGGATTTTTAAGCCTTTTTTCGCATAAAAGTTTTGATATTAGGAACAGAGAATTGTTCTATTATTATTAATAAGATAATATTAGAATTTAAATTGACTTCGTGAATGGTTTTTGGACTTAAGAACGATTAAAATATATTGATTTTATTTCATATTTCGAAAGATCGCAGGAAATTATTAACCTTAAATCCAGGACTACCCTGCAACAGTAATCTTCATAAAATTATGTATAACCGCGTCAGGACTTTTGAGGACTTTTTCGTGTAAACTCTATCCTACTGGCTCTATTATGCATGTTTCTTTTTAACTCACAAGTAATTCACTCGTTCACGAACAATGAAAGGAAGCCGTTTGTTGAATAGGGCATGTCCGACTGTTTGTGTAACAATCTCTTTTCCAAGGTATACTTTTCTGTTCAATTTTTCTATTTTATCTTTTTGGCTCCTGATAAACTCCAACATATAGTAGTCACCAGCGATCGGTGCTCCAACTCCACTGACGAAAAGTCTAGCTTCATCTCTAAAGCTGTTAACCCTAATTCCATTCTTTTCCATTCGTTTTGAAAGACGTTGAAACGTCGTAGATTTCTTTTTCTTGACAACATTATTGAGAAAAAAAATTTTTTTTTTTACTTTCCATATAAGGTGTTATATTTAGACAAAGTTAACAACGTGTCAACCAAGAAACAGAGTGCCGGAAATAGTTCCAAAAAATTTAAAGAGAACTATCTAATCATCTATTGTAAATTCCGTATGATAGTACCGTGAATTATGACCAAAATTAGATCGTACCGGTTATAGGTCTGATAAAGCAAGCTTCCATTATTTGCTGCTTGTTCTCTTTCTCTCCTTGTTGAGAGATTGTCTTTTCAACGTAAATTTATTTCTCTCCATTTGTTTTTATGAGTGTTTTATCAATACCAGTTTCACCAGAGAGAATTTATAATAGGGAGTAGAAACTGAGGAATATAATGTAGCTCAAAAATCACGTAATCAACAAAACTGGCCAGGTCTATTTTCGGTACTATTTTTGTGGCCCCTCCCTCTAGGGTGGGTCTAGAATGTTGCGGGAGGGTCTACGGGGGATGGGCACTACCTTTTTAGGGAAAGGGTAACATCAGACTTAAAATAACTCCTCATGGCGCCAGTTACACTCGAAATCGCGAACCCTTATTGGGTAATTGTACAACCAACAGTGATTGAGGGCAAACTTTAAAATTAAAATCGAATCATGTGACCGGAAATTTACCTGGCCAGTTTTAGCGTCGCAGCCTACTTGTTTGAGCTACATTGTATTTAGCACTGTCAAGGGTAAGAGCTTCCACTCCCTATTATAAATTCTCTCTGGTTTCACTGTACTTTTACATTAAATGGATTTTTATATTTAAGTAGTTTTTTAAGATAACTTTTTAATTCTTGTTCTTAAAAGGATGAAGGATATTGTGATAGCACTAAAAGTATGAGATTGATATCTGACTCTCAGAAAATAGACAAACTTGCCAGTAAATGCGAAAATGTTTGACAAGTGCACAGTACAAATGAAAACAGTAAAAGCAACTATTATAGGATCAAAAGAATTGTAAACACTAAAAAAATTTTTGTTGGAAGCGTGAAACAGTGGTGGGAATTTCGCGATTTCTTCCCTAGACCAACCTTCCCCTTCTTTGACGCAGAGGGCGACACCGGCAAATCCCGCTCTCCTTCTCAGAAGCTTTTTGAAAAATTCTCTCCTCTCCCGACCCCGTCCAAGAGTAGGGGTGTTGGAGAGAAGAAAGGGGTGAGTAACTGAGAAAGGCTGAAGGTCTAGGGTTCGAAGTGGTATTCCCCCTTCTCGACTGTAGGTTTCCCCCCTTAGACGAAAATGTTTCCTTCTTTGTAAAAGAAGGCGCTTGCCTCGGAAGGAAAGTCTACCTTCTTTAGAAGGAAACCTACTATGGTTGGACGAAAGATTCCTAGAGAGGGGACAGCGCCTTCTTTTTCGAGAAGATCTCCTCTTTCGGAACCCAATCTTCCTTCTTTTGAAGGGAAGGCCAACGTTAAAGAAGGTAGAGGAAAGAAGAATATTTGCGAATTCACATTTTAGATATAAAATGTTTATTATCTCAGAAAATCAACATTAATTTTTAAGGCAAAATAAATTAATTGAACTACATTAAAAATATATAAATATATTACAATTATGAACAATATTTAATAACACATTTCACTTTAAAAAATTTGTTTCACGGGCTGCACGATGGTGGCACTGGTAAGGCGACCATGAGATATAGGATAGAGTCATTCAATCATAGAAATATTTAAGTTTAAATGCTCCAATAGAGCTGTGGTATTACGAAATGTCTCTTGACGGCACACCCACATATCTCTTACATCGGTTTTTGAATTTTGTAAGAAAAAATAATATTTTTTCCCCGGAAGGGGATATCAATAAAGTAAGAGATAGAGGATTATGACCATGCGCGTGAGGAAATTGTTTTCACTCCACAGGATTGGCAAATCCCTATCTCGGACGACAGCTTATTCTGAATATACTCTGTTACAACATCGATTGTCAGCACGACCAAAGCTAGATCTCTATGTAACGTAGGTTTATACGTGCTGTCAAGACACCAAAAAATTCAGGATCTTCAGGATTTAAAATATCCTCGAGTTTTTTAGTTAGAGTGCACGGACCTCTATGCCTAATTTTCAAATACTTATACTACACGTATTTGAAACTAGAGGTCGGTGCACTTGAGCTAAAAAACGCGCGGATATTTTAAATCCTGAAGTTTTTGATCTCTTGAGAGCACGCACAAAGCTAAATTGCATTAATTGCATCGTGCTGACAACCGATGTTGTAACAGAGTATATTCAGAATAAGCTGTCGTCCGTTATAGGGAGTTGCCTATGTAGAGTGAAAACAATTTCCTCACGCGCATTCTTTATCCATAGTTATAACGTTGTCATATATGGGAAAGAAACCACTCTATTGGAAGTCGTCAGCTCAGGTCACAGCCGCCACACAATTTAGATTCAAGAATCTAGACTACCAATATTGACGTCAAGTCCCCATAACTAAGCAAATCCCCTCTCGGTACCATTGATTCATTACTACCATAAGTTTATAAAATTTCATTAGGGCAGAAAGTTAGTAATTGAAATGAATAGAAACGGCATAATTGTAATTACTACATACTAGTGATTTAATAAATTGAGAATGTTCAGTGATCATCGTCGATTCAATCAAATTCATATCTTCAAATACATAAATTTTTCTTTGGTTGAATAAAATCATCTACCGATAGTTTCTCGTATTTGATTTCATAATAGAGCTGTATTACCTTACCTATCAGAACTTCTTTCCCATTGAAAGAAGCCTTAAAACCTTTCGCGGGCTGTTTACATCACGGAAGAAAAAAATTCCCTTCTTGGGCAATGCCTATTCCCTCCCTCCCCCAAAACTTCCCTTCTTTGCCACTGTCCCTTCCCAAAAAAAGAAGGTAAACATCCTTCACCAGCCAGTTGCCTTCTTTAATTCTGAAGAGATATTTCTTCCCAAAAATGAAGGCTCACCTCCCTTCTCGAGGGAGTACCTTCCGAATCTTAGAAAGGGGGTTCGCGATAGCTAAAGCTCCATTCCAGACATTTTTCGGTCTGGGGAAGGAAGGTAGGGTAGTAGGAAGGAGGTTGTGCCTTCTTTTACCCAATCTTCTTATCAAAGAAGGCGCCCTTCAGCTTCTATAGTGTTGCCCTCTCTTCTCCGAAAAAAAGGGTTAAGAAGGCGCGATAGTGCCCTTCTAAGGAAGATTCTTCTGAAAATTCCCACCACTGGCGTGAAATGTTAGTTTCTTTCAACATCGTTATCATTCGCCCAAAGCACTAAGAATTTACATAGCTAAAATAATTCTTACTGTTATTTCCTCGTCAATCCCAAATTTTTTTTGTACTATGGGTTTTAGTTGAGGATTGTCTAGGAGTTCATCGATATTATCCACGTAAATCGAATTGCCAACGATCAGTTCGCTCTTGAGTGCGGAGGAATACAATTTTAAGAAAAGACAAGAAAAGAATAACCAACCACATTTTAAAACGACAGAGCGCTTGTCGAAGTTTTTTGTAACTGTTAAGATATAAACTTGGTTAAAATTCAACATTTCTTGACTTAACTGGAGGAGTAGCGTCGCTAGGGTTTGAAATTTGGGGGGGGGGGCTAAATCTGGAAAAACTAGTTATTATAAGAGCTTAATAAAAAATTGCATAATGGGTTCATTGGAAAACGTGTAGACCTTTAAAACTATCCGTAAATTTGTGTCAACGTGAAATTATTCGCATTTTAAAGATATACAACCTTTTATTGATAAAAACTACGGAACCGATTATGAAGGATTTTCACTCATCTTAAGTTTATTTTTAGTTTTGGTTAGCTTTTATTGGGACTCCCTTCGAAAGAACATGAAACATTTTACTTGTCTCCATCTGTTCTTTTCTTCAAAATTGTACTGTTTAATATTGAAATTCATCTCTGCAGAGATGAAACTTAACGAATCTATCATTATAATTTTTTATATATTGCTACAGAATTTCAGGTTGCTACAGCAGTTTTTTGGTAGGGTTTACGTATTATTTTGGGGGGCTTTAGCACCCCCCAAAAAGGCCTAGCGACGCCACTGACTGTTGAGTGGTCAAAAACGTTCAAGGGACACAAATGTTTCCGTTTCTCTTAACTAGTTTAATGACAAAGGTCCCATTTAATAGTATATCATTTGAAATCAATTATGGTATCTGTACATTTTTGACGTATCAGCCCTCAATTAGAGGATACAATGCTTATTGCACTACTTAACAGTTTTCGAAGAAACAACAGGTGAGCTGCCACATATTTTCGTAAAAGATTGTCAACTGAGAACCGATTCTCGTTTTGAGGTTTTCTTCAAGATGTGACACGAGAGCCACCGCCAGGATAAACAGGATCGTAATTAGCCAAATACTTGAATCGAAGCCTTGTATCAATAGACGTTCAGCATCGTGGTTGTTGACAGCGTCCACGGTAGTGATTACATAATAAAGCGAATGTATAGCGGGAGGTGATACGTGAAAGAGTCGAGGATAATATTTTTCTAGAAGGAAATAGGCCACAGAAGCGTCTGCAATCTATAAAATTAATCGCAAATTATAAGGTAACCAATGATTTTCCTTTACTAAACATTTTTTATTTGGAACCCTACTTAGCCCTTCATTCTATAAAGGAACAATTTTCAAAGAAACTCTAAGGTTTGTTTTTCATAGACATTTTTTAGGAATTGCTGGAAGAAGATCTAGAGAATATTTTCCAACGAAACTCTTTATGCATTCTTGAAATCAATTTCTATAGAAAGATATAGGGCTATTTTCCAAAGGAATTCTTGAAGTGATACCTGAAAATTTTCAAAGAAGGTCTAGGGTTTATTTTCCAACTAAATTTAAAAGGAATTCTAAAGATAAATTTCCAAGGGCCAGATATATTTGCAATTATGCTTTTCATATAGATATCTCTATATATTTTTATCCAAATCGTTTAGCAAAATTTTCCTAGATAGACATTGATGCGATGTTTAAAAACTTTTCACGAAGGCTTGTCCCGTAAGTTCTGAAATGGCTTGGTATATTTACCTCTCTAAGCTTTGTCTACGAAGGGATTTCCACACTAAGCATGGGGCTTTTTTACAGGTGGGTCCCTTTACAATGCATATGGGTGATAGCTAGCCCCTATGCCACTGCCAACCGACAGCGCCCTATACTAATTTCGACGCGTCTGTCTGTTCTCACACTCCAGGGGATCGCGTTCGCAGTTTGCAAATCGGAGGAAACGTGTTCACAATTTCCGGACCGCATTCACAGTTTCCGGAAATCAGGAAAATTGTATTCCACTTACACAGGCCATTATTCCATTGTCTGTCTAACAGCAATTGAGCCTTTATCAATACATAAGGGACTATCTCGCTAAAACTTATACTCTCCGTTACTGTTTTTCCCCCATTGGATTATTGCCTTGGATACAAGACATACCCCTATTGGATGAAAATTCTGTCTGCTTTACTCTAAATTCTCTTGGCTTTAAATAATCATCAATTTTAACTACTGCAATTGTTTATCAATAAAGAGCGATAGAAATCTACATAAAAACGTTCGTTGAATGTCCTCATCTTGACTCGTAGAGGTAATATTTTGGTTTTCCCAACTTGTTAAGTCGATAAAATGTTTGACTTTATATGCAGTTTGAAACTGCATTCGAGAACTGCCCTCTCTTCAGGAGTGTAGTTCTGCATTTAGGAACTGTCCTCCCTATTAGGGGTGTAGTTCTGCGTGTAAGAACTGCCCTCCCTGTATTGGGATTTGGTTCTACGTGTGAGAACTACCCTCATTGCTAGAGGGCTAAATTGATTTCCCAAGGGTATTTCTCCTTAATCTTCCAAATATATTTCCCAAGGTATTACTCAAGAGTATTCCAAAGATATTTCTCAAGAGTATTCCAAAGATATTACTCAAGAGTATTCCAAAGATATTACTCAAGAGTATTCTAAAGATATTACTCAAGAGTATTCCAAAGATATTTCTCAAGAGTATTCCAAAGATTTATCTCAAGAGTATTCCAAAGATATATCTCAAGAGTATTCCAAAGATATATCTCAAGAGTATTGCAAAGAAATATCTCAAGAGTTTTCCAAAGATATTTCTCAAGAGTATTCCAAAGATATTTCTCAAGAAAATTCTGAAAGTATTTCCCAATTAAATTCAGAAGGTATTTGTCAAGAAAATTCCAAAATTATTTTCCAAGGAAATTCGAAAATTATTTCCCAAGGAAATTCGAAAATTATTTCCCAAGGAAATTCGAAAATTATTTCCCAAGGAAATTGGAAAATTATTTCTCAAGGAAATTCGAAAGTAATTTCCAATGATAAAGAGGCCAATATTCCCCAATTTCCCAAAGAACGCCTTAAGGATTTCCAAAGAAATTTTCCACGGAGTTCTAAAGAAGTTTTTTGTAAGGGTTGATGGTACAGATAGCTGGTGGCAAAAGAAAGTGTAGGTGTTGAACTTTATATTGATAATATTTTACCCACAATTGCCCTTGAATTTTTCATATACCCGAATTTCTAAAAATTTTGATTCACATTCATTTCAGTATGACCTTGGTAAGAGCTCTACCAGGGCTTACGTCTAGGTATTACAGTAGCCCTTTATTATTTGAAGATACATTAACCAATTCCCACATTATGTACCCAAAATACTATTAGCATAGGAACTTTAGGAACCTACAAAATTTGTATAAAAAGACGAAAATGGTGCACGGATAGCTTTTGACCTCCTTTCTCCACCCATTTTTATTTTGCGCCATCTAGCGATGAGCGCAAAATATTGGGGAGCATAAACGGCAAGTTTAACTCCTCCTTCGTTTCGTCTTCGTCACACCGCTTATTGGACTGCGTCGAAAACCCCGCCTTAATTTGCACCCTCAGCTGTCAGTCAGCTCTAGCTTTAGAATATGTATACAGTAGGCAAATAGAAGGGAAATGGCAGAGCTATTCGTAGCCCAGGGGTAAAACGCTCGACTGTTTTTTCCTCGTGGATTGTTTTAAAGCCGAGTGTCGCGCGTTCGAGCCTACCTTGAAATTTTGGTTAAAAATTTATATTTATTTTAAGCTATTTAATTCATTTACAAAATATTATTTTAAATTATATAAATTATTTATTTTAAATAATATGAAAAAAATATTTTATATTATTTTAAATTATATAAATTATTTATTTTAAATAATATGAAAAAAATATTTTAAATAATATGAAAAAAATATTTTAAATAGTTATTTGAAATATAATTTTTAATATATTTTGGAAAATACCAGGTGTTGATTTCGCTAAAATATACGAGATGTCGCCAGTGTTTCCACTTTGCGGCGAAAAGGTCCGTTTTTGGCGAAAATTGAGTCTGTGAATTATTGACTGTAGAGCTACTCTTCTTAATGCGATTTCTACATTAATTAATCCAGCGAGATAACCTAATTTTTATTTATTTCATATTTATCGTATTATTATAATAGGAGATAGGACTCATAATCTGTGCTTAATTTATACGAGATGTGGCGCAAAATTGTAATGGTCCTCTTCTGGGGCCCTTGTTATTTTTCGTTTGGCAATTTAAGTTGCCGAATTCTCTCACCCGAGAGCGCTATTAGCTAGACTTAAGAATTTTGAAATGTTCATTTTCTCATGCTTGGAATTTGAATTGTTCATTTTCGCGCGCATTTCAGTCCCGGTCGCAGTTCCATCTCGCGGTAAAATAGAGAGAAAATAAAAAGTTACTTTTCTTAAAAGTCACCCCTTTTGAAAGCACAGGCCTTGATTAACGTATGCAGCGCATGAACATAAGAAATACCCAATATAGCTGTTTTCAAGTCCAAATTATCAACGCCATTCTTAAAATTGGCCGCTGGAAAAGGAATAAACTAAAAACTGCAATAAAGAAAAAATTATTCAAAACCCTATTGCTCAGCATGTTAATCAGGTAATATAATTTATTATGGGGTTAACATATCCTAGTGATAATAATGATAAGACTTCAGACAAACTGCAACATGTAAATCTACATATGAGAAATAATGGGAAATTCTGATTTCTTTATATTTAAGGAGGATGTTATTAGCAAGTAATAAATAAATACAATTAAATACTAATAAAAATGAATTCATTTATATTGAAAGGAAGGATTTATGTTGAAAAGTCGCATTTAAGTATATTTCTTATGGTATTCATTTCCATGCCACCTTTTCATGTTCCATAAAAATTTGATATATAAGTCTAAATCGAAAAATCTTACCCCTAATCGTACTACTTCAAATAAAATTGTTCTAGGCCCTTCATTTTCTATTTGATGTTCGTTATAGAGAATCGATACCACATCGCTATACTTCAACAGTTTTAGGCTGAAAAGATAACCCGGAAACGAGTTATTAGTATAAGTAGCGTAACAACATTAAGTATGACACTCAGTAGAAAACGTTAATGGAGATAATTCTGAGAAAAATTCGAAAATCGTTCTCCCTCCTTGACCGTGAAACTTAGAGACACGCAATTTACCCCTAATTCTCATGTTGAACATAGGACATATTTGTTGTGGTTCTCACCGTTAGAGGGACTTAAGCGCTCGCTAATTGAAACCTGAATTTTTGAATTGGAATTTAGGCAGAGGAAAAATTTTTTATTTTCGTAACAAAAACGTCATTGAAATTTATAACAATAACTTTAAAACGTAGAAATAACCAGATTATTTTATTATCAAGCGATTTCGCTAAGCCTCGGTCAACAAAAAACGAAAGAAATACTGATTTTCAGGATCAAATATCTCGAGATTTAAGATTCTGAAAATGAGAATTTCTTACGCCGGTTGTCAGCACGCGCAAAGCTACGTTACAATTAGACCTATCTATGGGACGCTAACCCTAGAAAGGTGATTTTTTTTGTTAAGCATTACAAATGGGTGTCAAATCATATCTACAAGGGCCTACCGGCCCTGTTTAATTGAAAATTTTAACTAACACTAATGGAAAGTGTCATATTTATCGTAATTCGGTTATCACGAGTGAGATCGGTACCGAAATTTGGCATTTCGTGAAGCAATCGAAGCAATTTTGTACACCGAAACTTCACTGATAACAAATAAGTACCATTTTTAATGGCGCCCATCTGTTACTTTAGTTTCTTCAATTTTATTTGGTCCTTCGAATAGAATGGCTATTTCACTGCCTGTTTCTCAGTATTTGACTTACGTGTTGATTAATATTACGTAATCATAACTTTATATTTTCCAAATTTGAATAGCTTTGTATGAAATAAAGCTTGTTTGTCCATGTACATTAATGAAATCACTATACATCTGCACGTATTTCAAGTACCTGATCTCGCGGTATAAAATAACACTAAAGGACTGTGCTTTTATTTAGAAATGCAACTCACGTCACGTTTGGAATATTTGTAAAAATGTACGAATATTGCGCGAACAATTGCATTTCATAAATGCCAACTGTTTTGTAGTTCAACATAAGATATCCAGAGTCCTCATTCCCTTTACGAGGCTATTTAAAAAAAACGCGAAATTTTTTTTAAACATAATTGTCAAGTCAGTGTAATAACCACCGACAACAACAACAACAACAAGGCAGGTCAAACTAATAACCACATCTTGGATATTCATCATACGATGTGGCTAAAAATCTAGGCCCGGAGCAATTAAGAACAACGATATCAGACTGGTATATCCGCGTTCATAGAGATGTGAGTCGGTAATTTGCCAAATACCGTGTAAATTACCATTTAATATCTTACCGTATTTTTATTACGCATTACAAGCTCATTTTGCACTTAAATGATCAATTTTTTCTGAGACGCAAGTCAGTATTTAACAAAGTTGCGCTTGAAATCGGCCTTTTGGTAAAGATCAGATGTGAAAGGCAAAAGCCGCAAATATGTGTAAAGCAGTCTATCTAAAGCTCACAATTAAACGTTGTTTAAAGTAATGGATTGTAGGTACAGGGAAATATAAATTACCGTTTTCAAAAATTACGGCAATTTCACCTCTCTATGCGTTCGTATAGATTTTTTTCTGGTAACATTTTTTGAAGTTTTGTTGACAAATATTGAATCTTCCCTGCCAATGTCTGAGAACTTTGGAATGCAATTTCAAATCCTTATCTAATTGTACACCCAAGTTCTTTCGTAGCTAACCTATTTGGTTTCCTCCCAATGAACCGAATTCCCATTCGACCGAAATTCGCCAAATAAGATACGAAACTAGAGGAAAGGCGGGTTTCGAACCGCACTGGGATTTAAAATAATTTGCATTTAGCGTAAATAACGAAATAATTCACAATTACAAATTTGGGATTTCTGTTTCACAATATTATAATTTCATTATTCCCTCTTGTGCTGAAATTCGTGTTAATCTATGTATGGTTGTGTTGGGTTTGGTTAGGTCAGGTTATGTTGTGAAGCGTCACTATTCCGTACCGTTGAACTAAATTAGTTTCTTTCAGAATAATTTGATGCCTTTTCCAAAATATTGTTTCTTACAATAAGATACTTCCGCAATAATTTGACGCCTTTTTGCAAAATATCTTTGCTTACATTTAATTACTTCCCCAGTAATAGGAAGCCTTTTCCTTAATATTGTTGCTGACAGTAATTGGGTGGCTGAGTTAGGTTTTCTTCGTCTGGGCTAGAATAAGCTAGGTTAACGTTGGTTAAGTCAGATTATTTTGGGTTATGTAACTCAAAGCAAAAATATTAACACTCAATTAAAGATACCGATTTTTGGTTAGCATATACAACCTAATTTAGTGAATCTAAATAAAAATAGACCATTTTGGGTCCTGTCTTTGATTGATAGACTGGTAGTGTTTCCTCTCATTTATTTTTATAATGAAGATTTTGAGTGCAAAAGGCCCAACGGTTCTCTTCACTAAACTTTTAGCTAAGAATTTGTTAAAAAAAACGTTTGCCTCAATCGTCATTAAAGCTCATTATCTGATGAACTGTTTCGAAGTACAGCTTATTTTACAGTACCATGAGTTAATAATATGTTAGCTCCCTATAAGTTACTCAGGCAATTCATTTCTATACTCCAGCATTTTCTCCCGCGCCGCCGGCTACCCAATTATATGAGACGCTCTGCGGCCGCCACGTGAACGAAAATCTTATTTACCCTTTTCTCCGGTTTTTCCCCGGAAGTGCGTGTAGTGGAAGCTAACAATGATATCGGAGCTATTTAAGCAGCCGAATATTTCGCTCAGTAGCCTCGGTTAAGAAAACAGTTAAGAAATCAGTGGATTGGATTTAGCTCAGTTGTATAATTTTCTGGTTTCAAGTCACAATAACAACTCTTTATCAATATCGGCAAATTGCAATGAGTTCCTGCATTTTTTTGTCTCAGTACTGACACATACGCCATGATTTAATGTTAGATTGTTAAATCATAAACATTCACTCCCTTGGTTAAAAAGCAGCCGACGACTCGAGATCGAGGAGTACGAGCGGGATTTTTTTTTGGACAAGAGAGAGCGCAACATTCGGATTTTTTTCCCGCGCGGGCGAAATGAGAAGAAATCGCTGGATACATTACGCCTATGGAGCCTGAGTAACTTATAGGGAGCTAACATATTATTAACTCATGACAGTACCCATAGGCTTCTATAATCATTAATTATTTTGCCGCATTGCAAACCGGGTATAATTTCTAATTTAATCAATCAAGGTTAATTTATCGTTAAGTACTCATGATGCCCACGCTCTTCGTTAACGGCCCAAAGTGTTGGGTTGCGGTTGAATTTAAAGTTTAGAAAACCCCAAATAATAACAAAATTTATTCTGCACAAAAGTTGCTTAATTCTGCTAACGCAAATTTGAACTACAAACAAAACTTTTATTAAAAATTCGTTAATATCTCAACTATTTGTTGTAACATGTTTATTCAACCCGATTTAAATATATATCTTTTTAAGCCACATTTTACAATTATATCAAAGGATATGTTAAGCATTAAGGCTTATTTCACATTTCCTTATATTTAGATAAGCCTTCAAATCGTTTGAAAATGTAACTCGTTTCTGCTCCGTTATTATCGGAGTGCGTTCGAATGGGAATATGGTCCAATGGTAGGGAATCGAATATTTAGGTTAGGTAATTTACATCAATTCAAATTCTTGGTGATGATAAAACGAAATACAAATAATCTTGTTCGTGCACTTTACTATGCCGGTAATTTTACTAATGATCTTGAGCATTATACGTTACGTACTGGTTTCATTACAATCCTGAACGTCTGGTTCCTGTAAATAATTTAGTAATTTCATTGGAACATTTGTTAGATTGATTAGGAATACATATACTTCTTCTATCTATACTATGTATTTCTGGTTTGGTATATTGTTTGTGCGTGTGTGTGTTAGAAAGATGAATAGAGTGCCGAAACGTTTCTCTTCAAAAATCTAAAATAGGTATTAACTAAAAGTAGAGGAAAAATCTCTGAAAAGCTGGGTGCCTTGTGTAAATATTCATAAGTTAAATTTGTATGAATACATTTCCTTTGGATAAACTGTTATAAACGATATTGGGATTTTTGAATGACACAAACGCTCGCCGAATGTCATACGTGAAGTTAACTAGCTTGCTGATTGGATGTACGCTGGCTACTCGAACGTGAGCGTGTTGAACATTTTTGCCCTCTATCGCCCGACGTTTTCAACGCGAAATATTACAAAGTGTGGATATTCTATTTTGTTTGCGTAGTTGGGGAGCTTCGCGTAATTGGCTAAGAGGGCGAAAATTTTTCCCTAGTGCGAACGTAGCTTAACGGTTCCCGTGACGCATCGTTAATCGTACGATTTGCACATGATAGGGGACTACAGTAGTTTGGTTCCCTACTCTCCCTTTTCACAAGGAGAGGAGGTTTTGTTGACGTTGCCAAGACGACGGATTTGTCAACAACAAATGGTAGAATTGTAAGATTTTAAGTTTAGGTGGAAGCACATTTTTTGGCCATATTGACGATTGCTGTAATTACCGACTCGTCAAGAGGCAACGCCAGATGGAGCCAGAGTTCGCTACACGCGGGAGGCTAGCTGATTCGCACTTTCTCTAGCAGTATTTCTAGACGTACCCCTAAGCCCTATAAAGTTCTCTTCACCCATTACAATAATGGAATATTTTTGGAAGGGAATTTATACTACATGGGGACTTAGTAGTCCTTTGATATTAAAATAAATTCTTTTAATCAGAAACAAACGCAGGTTTTTCGACCGAACAAAGTTTGATTATGTAAAACATTCATTGTACAATAAAGAGTCAAAGTTTTTGCTAATGATTCTTTATAAAGCCGATTCTAATATAAATAAATAATTTGGCAAATCCTTACATATACTTTGAAATAGACGACTAACCAATAAAAGTCCTTAAATGTCCCAAGGATATAGGCCTAAACATAAAGTAGATTAGTGAATTATTTTAATATGCAGAAAAGGGCTTAGCAATAGTGCTTTAAATTTTAGGCGTATTATGCCTCTTTGAAAGTAATGATTAATGCCTTGAATGTTCAAATTGTAATGTATAATTTAAGTATCTGAAACGTCTGTTACTGTTACAGAATTGTTTGCATATAAATTATGCCAATTATGCTTTCATATTTATTGAAAATGCTTCAAGAATTGATTCCTTAGATAATTTTTATGGTGAATTGCATTTAATAGTTACTTTTCATGCAGTATCTTAAAATACATGCGCGTCATGCTGTTGTGACTTAAGAATTAGGTGTAGTTATCATTGAAGTACTATACCTTTCATGACTCCCAGCCATGGTCTTCTGAAGTGGTACAGCGACAGCACAAAGAGTTAGAGCAATCATGAAGAAATTCATCTCTCTTCATTGAGTTGCGTTATCAAACTAAGGCAAAATCTACTTGAATTCTCTACTCCTTTAACAATATTATTTTAATAATATTCTGTATATTACATGAAATTTAATGCACAGAAGTGCGGTTGAACTTAAACCACGTACTAATCGCTATCTTTTCTAAAATCGACTAAAGGGTTTGGTTTAAACATGCGTAAAAGGTTGAAGTAAACGTCTCTTCGCATGTAATTATGTTGCGTTATCGATGTTCTCCCTCGGACATTTAAGTCACAAACAAATATTTTTAGCTTTAATTTTCCTGTTATTTTCCACAATATGCGTGCGAGCAGAGAGAATTTATAATTGGGAGTAGAAGCTCTTGCCTTTGACAGTGCTAAACACAATGTAGTTCAAACAAGTAGGCTGCGACGCTATAACTGGCCAGGAAAATTTCCGGTCACATGATTCTCCTTTAATTTTAAAGTTTGCCCTCAATCACTGTTGGTTGTACAATTACTCAATAAGGGTTCGCGATTTCGAGTGCAACTGGCACCATTTGGAGTTATTTTAAGTCAGATGTTTCCCTTTCCCTAAAAAGGTTGTGTCTATCTCCCCTAGATCCTCCCGCAACATTCTAGACCCACCCTAGAGGGAGGGGCCACAAAAATAGTACCGAAAATAGACCTGGCCAGTTTTGTTGATTACGTGATTTTTGAGCTACATTATATTCCTCAGTTTCTACTCCCTATTATAAATTCTCTCTGGTGCGAGGAATGATTGTTCGGGCTAGATTAATCTGGGAATACTCTTCTCTGTGCGTGCAATCAAATGGTTATTCGCGCTTGATTAATCTAGATATTTTCCTACGTATGCTTCTAACAGTGGCGTCGCTAGGCCTTTTGGGGGCTATAGTCCCCCCCACAATTTTCAAAGTTAGCACCCTCAAAGTAATCCGTAAACCCTATACTACCAAAAAATTTCTCATAGCCCCCTAAAATTCTGTAGCAATATAAAACTTACCATTCTTAATTTATTCAGTTTCATAAATGCCAATATTGTTAGGTAACTGTACACGTATATTTTATAGTTAATACTTATTAAAGACGTTCCAAACAATATATATCCAATTGGTTTAAAAAAACCTTTAACAATGCTATATAATTATTTCAATCTTAATCTTATTAATCATTTTTTAATTTATTTCGACTCTAAACATAAGTTTGAAACACTTTGACCACTAGCCGAAATTGAAATTTTTATTTACAATTTTTCATCGAAATTACTAAACTCAGGTGTCTAAGCCAATATTTTTTGCATGCGAATTCATCAAGTGTTTCAAAAATTTTATTTAAGTGAAACTTTCATAATAATTTTATTTTTTTTAATTTTAAAAGCGAGAAAAATAATTTATAATTGGTGATTGCTGTTAATAAATGCATAACAACATTTTTCAATCTATTTACAAATAAATATCAGTGTTACGAAACTCAGATGGTTAATCCTAATTCTAGCCCTGGATCGCTTTACATTACTCCATTGAGCCAGTAGAACTTGTTAAGCCTCGGTGCTTCTCTCGGGTCCCGTGATTTTTAAGCTATTCAGGAGTTCAAATCTTCGGTTCAAATTCTTATCCCTGTACTCTGCACCCTCAATTTATATTAACTTTGTTTTCTGACTCGTCTAAATTCAGTGTGCAAAATATTATAGTGTGCATAAATTGTGAAATGACGTTGACCCATGATCTGATAAGAATATTTAGAACGACAACTTTTATCGACGTTCGAAAAGGCGTGGGATTTTCTCCTTCCGCTTCGATAAGCGATTTGCGTTAAAGATAATCTCACCAAAAACATCTCTGTAAAAATATGCCAAGTTGTTTGGCCGTAAAAAGAAGTGAGATCTAAAATACGGCCAAGTTATTATCTTCAGGTGAACCAACATTTTATTCGACTTAAGTTAAAACTTCTCAAGAATGTTTTTCTGACTTGGCCATTTGCATATCGAGGATTCGTTTAATTCCAGATATGGATCGAAATTAAAATATTAAATCAAATTGGTTAAATATTCTTGATAAGCCTTTGTGGTTAAACTTGTAATTTCCGTTATTAACCTTCACGGGTGCAAAGAAGAAGGATGCAAGTTTGGAATGCTAATGGCCAAGTCAGAAAAACATTCTTGAGAAGTTTTAAGTCGAATAAAATGTTGGTTCACCTGGAGATAATAACTTGGCCGTATTTTAGATCTCACTTCTTTTTACGGCCAAACAACTTGGCATATTTTTACAGAGATGTTTTTGGTGAGATTTCACTCCTTTTTGTACGTGCATGTTCTTGTAGATTTATAGAAGTAGGATTATGAAGTGAAATAAACATTTGTAGTTTTAGATTTTTATTTGTTCTTTCCAAGAGTTTTACTTGGCTTTGCCTTTTTCAACTTTTTGCATTCAACTTTCTTTTTTTTCTCAGGCTGTGATAATTGTTAACCGTATTTCTATTCGAAGAACACAATATTGTGGCAAGTAACACTTTTAATCAACAGAATAGATTTAAGAAAAACTAAATGAATCAAAACACGCTTAGAACTATTTCAGACGAAATGAAAAGGAAATGAGTAAAAAATTTAATTACTAAAACATTAACATAAATTTTGCAATAATACGAAAGAATCATATTAGTAAAAAATATTAATATTAAAAGACGAAAAAATTAAATTATAATGTCCTATTACGAGGGGATATAAATTATAAAACCCCCATTTCAGGGGCTAACAGGGGAAAATTCCCGCTTTTGGGACTTTTTCCTTTCTATGTATGCTAAGTCCTACTTGTATGCCAAATTTTATCATTCCCGCAACACCGGAAGTGCCCTAGA
Organism: Phalangium opilio; assembly: GCA_019434445.1. Taxonomy (NCBI): domain Eukaryota; kingdom Metazoa; phylum Arthropoda; class Arachnida; order Opiliones; family Phalangiidae; genus Phalangium; species Phalangium opilio. The sequence goes on from JAEQBA010002823.1 coordinate 110,056, forward strand.
GGTTTAGATGATGACTCTAATTTTAAACCCCCATTTCAGGGGCTAAAAGGGGGAACTCCCGCTTTTGGGACTTTTCCCTTTGCTTGTATGCTTAGTGGTACAAGTATGCCAAATTTCATCATTCTAGCACCACCGGAAATGCCCTAGAGGTTTTGATGATGTGTCAGACAGTCAGTCAGTCAGTCAGTCTCATAATGTGTCATTTTCACATAGGATTATCACAAAAACCAGATGAGTTAGAATGCTGGAAGTTGGAGGACTTCCTAGGATTAACACTGTGCCCTTGAGGTGTAAATATGAGTGGTGTACTGTTCCCCAGTACCGAGTTACGAGGGGGTGAAAATGAGGCTGAAATGTTTCGGGTAAAGGATTGCTGGTAGTGCACGACAACTTGGCGGGTGCACTGTCGTGCACCCAGATATAAATGCCTTTTTAAATGCAATATTCTACCAGCTAGCACTTGGCATTTTAGCTTGTGAGAGATAGACTTCGTGCGTCTATTTTTGGTCTCGGTGTCAAAAGCCTTTGACGCTGCCAATCTTTTAGTGAGACGTTTGACTAGAAACCTTTTATAGCTTTCGGCTATAATTTTTTGGTTTTTCGTTTTGAAAATCCCCGCATTGAGGAGCTTTTTCGCAAAACCAAATTTATCTACTTTAGTTGGTTTATGTTTGGGTTTTAATTTTTTTGAGGAAAAAGCAACATTAGTGGTGCCACCTGGTGCTATAGCCCTTTTACAACCTTTTGCTGTATCAAGCGCAAGCTAACGCTGAACATAGTTATTTGCATTTCTTCTCTGAAAATTGTCTTTTTTTTTTCAGATATAATTTCTTATTCTTAACTCGCTTAGCTTGCTTTTTTTGCAAAGCTTTACTGTTAACTAAGAGTTCCAATTTATTTTGGGCTGTTTCTTTTTGCTTTGCTAAGCATTTATTTTTTCTCTTCATTTTCTTCCGACAAAACATTATGAAAATTAATGAATCGCACAAAAGAGCAAATCTTTTTCAACCTCTGCAGAGTTCTAATCAGTACAAGCAGTACCGTATTTGACACAGATTGCAATAGGATCACAAGGAAACCTTAATCCCACACTGGAACTTGCAATTTGGATACACGAAAATCCAATTAATGGGAACACAAAGAAATGCAATTAATGGGAGCACAAAGAACCCAATTAATGAGAGCACAGAGAACCCACTTGCCAAACGCAAAGATTTGGCTGAATAATAGGTATACAGGGAACCTTTTAGGCGCACAGAAAGAACCCAGTGTCAAAAAAAACTTCTGACAGAATTGCAAATCGTAAAAAGAAAAAAAAATAGTTTAAAATAATGATAATAAAAAAATGTAATTACAAGTGAAAGAAAAACCTAAGAATTAAGGCTAAGAGTGAATAGAGTTTTACAGTCTGAAATGAATAAAAAGATAGGTAGAATAAAAATCAAAGTTAATTCATTTCTAAATTATACAAAACCTTTTAAATCTTAAAAATTAAGATTCGTGGCAATTAAAATTGTCTTACAAGTCTTCAGAATTGTAAGATAACGAAGTGGTAAACTAGTAATAGGAAAGGAGTAATTCCCGGCCTTAAAATAATTTGCGCCCTCTGGAGTGTGGTGCTATAGCACGGAGTAATTGAAAGTGGTAATGTCGCTGTGCATACTGTTTGAAATCACTATTTCTACTCCCCATAGTTTAATGGCTCCATGCTTCTGTTCTTAGGCGTTAATTTTTGGCGGAAATTTACTGTGTTTTCTAAACTTTTCTCTAGACTCTCTCAAACACCTTGTTTTGACACCTTGTAAGTATGTTTGGAATTGTATTTTTAATGGTTAATATTATTAATTAAGGGTTTTTGAAGCTAAGTCATAAAAGGTAAATTAAAATGTTTAAAGTTATTGTCAAATTTTAAACTAGATAGTGAGTAATAGATGGTAAATGATTCAATGAAATTCCTGGTTTGCCATTTTAGACTAGCATGGAAGGCCAAAAAGTTACAATAAACAACGCCTATTTTTACGGCGTTCGAGGACGCGGTCGTGGTGGCGCTTGCGGTCGCGGTGGCAGAGTTAAAAAAAAACCCGGCGGTGGGCAATGGCGAGATATAATAAGACTCTCTATAACATGCTTCGTATCGGTCTCGAAAAAGTTGGTTACCAAACGCCAAATCCAATTGACAATGATAGTCAGTGGAATACTTTTGTTCTAGACCCGGCAAAAGAGATATTCCAGATGAATCAAAGAACATTCTCAGTGCCGTTTGGCTCTTTAAAAAGTTAATATTGAAATCTCCAACCACAACTGTTGGAATAGACGAATCATATTTCATGTCAAACAAAGGGTAAAAGTCCTCAAACACAGTTCTCAAACTTGCTAAGGGAGATTTGTACAACAATACCACAGATATAAGTTCTCCTTCTATGTAAACATCTAACCAGCAACGTTCCACGTGAGAATTTCTAACAGGACTGTCGCTTCGTAAAACTCTAGTATCTATCTCTTTAACTTTGTTTTCAGGCGTCTCTCTTAAATATATGGACGAACCAAAAGCAACTCTGCGTGCCGTACTTGGCAAGTAAATACCACCTACTTCCTTAAAAGATGGCACTCTAAAATCGTCCGTCTCTTTTTTCCACGTTTCAACAAAACATAACATTTGACTTTTCATTATTACATTGTCTGCTAAAACATCTTCTAAATGAGTATTTAAAAAACTGCACGTTATGTACATAAATGTAAACGGGATCATGCAACAAAGATAGTTCGATGCTTTTTGTGTATCGCAACCTCTTAAGTAAAAAGTTTCAATTCTACTAGGTTGTTTTTGGGTGAATTAGGATCTTTAAATTTTCCATCAATATATAAACCTGAAGCGGTTTTTACTACAAGCCACATATAAATGCGCTCTTTCAAATTTTTTTGTAGCCTTACATTAAACCACTACCGACGAGTAAGTATCACCCTGACTTTTATGTATCGTAATGGCCTCAGAAACACCCAAAGGCAATTGTTTCCTAGAAACTGAGGCATTATTTTGTCTCCATTTTCTATTAAACGACTTGATGACCTTTTCAACAAGCGTCCACGAAGCGTTAATATTACTATTCAAATATAAACCGTGACATTTTTGCCTCAACATTTTCCCAACTTTGGGATCGTCAAAATCCATCCATACCCTGAACGGGATTTTATCCCCGACCCTATTTGTGCCGCACTCTATCTTTCTTAACCAACCGGTCGCGCCATTAGTTGTCCGTCACAGGTGTCAACATTGATGGTCATCATATATCTCGCGCCACACGCAAGAGTCAATTGTTTGGGCAGACCATACGTATCAGACGTTGCTAACTTTTCAACTTGGGAAAGTATATTATTTTTAACTACACTACTAAGATCACCATTGACAACATCTACTGAAACCAACCGAAACAGCCTTTTCCGTATTCATGTTTAAAAACTTATTTTAATTGAATTGGTTTACTTCCGCGTTAGTGGCGAAAAGATGTATCGCTTCTTTAGGGGGTACACGCTCAGGCGTTACCTCCAGACTACTAGAGAAATCAATATCATTTTGAGTCATACTTCCCACAGCCATTCTATTTAAAGCTTCAGCAAATATTTTATCATCTCTCTGTCTCATAATTTCCTCAAGTTCGGAAAATTCAAATTTCTCCCATATTGGGTTACCAATTAACGACGCGTAAGGATTATCTATCTCACTTTGAGCTTGAAATGCGAAATAATCGCAAACTGGTCTCAATTGGTTAAAGTGTCCAACTAATAGAACAGACACACCACCAAAATAATCAGGACAACCCATAATCTCTTGTAACCTAGCGTTTACCCGATTACACACTTTCGCTCCAACCATTGAAATTTCGTCAATTATTACTAGTTTTACTTGACCATAGAGTAACCTGCATTTATGAAGTGTTTCACTTTCCAATCTCGATATATTTCCACCAAATTGGCTAACGGGTAAACTAAAAGTACTGTGCAAAGTTGCCCCACCTATGTTAAAGGCAGCCTTGCCAGTAGGTGCGCAACGGATTACTTTCGCTTCCGATGGATTACTCCCAGGCTGTTTGTTGTAAAACCTTGACACAGATTCAAATATAGCACTAATTAAAAGGCTTTTTCCAACACCAGCGCCCCCTGTAACAAAGAGGCGCAACGGGGTTTCTTTACATTTTACATGTTACAAAACATGGTAGTATATCTCACTTTGTTTTCAATTCAGTTTTCTAAGAAGAGCATTGTACTCTGAATCATTAATTTACGTAATTAAAGGGGCAAGAGTATTTCCGGCATTACCATACACAATATCTCTATTGATATTTCCTACAGAATCTTGAACCGTATTAATTAAAAAAAAACGGAATCATCCATAGCTAGAGACCTATCAATTTCATTTCTATGTTCTAATTCAGGCTGCATATTAGTAATATCCCCTTCAATTTCCCCATTTTCAAAATCTGCTACGGCCTGATCAACGGCCTCTTCGTCAATTTCGTTATGTAATTCTTTCCTAACTTGATTAATAGTTTCGAGACAAAGCTCATATTCCGATTTAAAATTCTTCGTCAAAATAACATTAATTTCATCGAGGCCAGGGCTTCAACAGCATTATTTTTTCACGATAAAAGTTGTCGGGATCTTTTTCCAAATTGAATCTCCTGTACCACAAAATTCAATTTCATTACTCTCTTCCTCATCAACGTGATTGAGGGCGGCTTTAGACACTCTACGGGATTTGGGAAATTCGTACCAGGCACCAAATTGAGCCAAGGTTATTGCCTCTAGTTCCTCTGGCCTTTGAACATAATGTTCTAGGATCCCAGAGGCAAAACTATCCGTACTGTCTTCTAGTAATTCCTCAAGCTCAACTCTACTCTTAATAATGTGTACACGATTTTCAGGGGCATTAGTGTTTATAAAATTGCAGGCGCGACTGCACCTCGAGACAGGAAATTGTAAACCACTGTAAGCCGCTTCCTGCGCACTTACCTAGAGGGCATTCAAGAACTGATTAGGTATTAAACGTGTTAATAAATCTAAATGTTCGTCATTGTGCTCATCAGCACAAGAAATAACTTTATCAACAAACTTCTCAACTTTCTTGACATTTGAAAAATTATCCTTAAGTTTTGGAGCATCTTTTATTCATATTAAACCGTGTTGGTGGGGCGAGCCCCTCTGCTGTATTTTAACTCGAAAATAATAATCCTCTATAACACCAAGAGGACCTAATTTATGCAGAGCCTTTAGAAGAGCCCGAAAACGGTGGTCAAAATACCTTGCGCAAATAACAGGATCATCCTGAATCAGTTTCGCCCTCTCAGAAAAACTTAAATTATTAATATCATCGTTAGATAAACGCTCCTGTCCAGAGGTTACACTTAATACATTCAAAAGCTCCGGCCATTTACTTTCCGCAGCAGGGGGTCCTGACTTTCACCAGGACAGAGTTTCCCCACCCCTCTTCGGGGGAGGTGAGGGGAGGAAAAAGTACCACCCCCTCCGGGGGCGGAATTGGGAAGGCAAAAAAAAATCATACCCCCTTTGCGAGGGGGCAAAACATTCACCACCCTTTGCGGGTATCGGCAAGGGGGGCAAAAAAATTCATCTCTCCTTTGCTGCCCGCGGGTATCGCGGCTTACTATCCTTTCCCTATTCTTTAGCAAAAGTTAATAATAACAAAATTAAATTCTATTCGTCCAATAGAACTGGGCCTAGGTCTAGCATCTTCTTCGGAGAGCAGTGTAACGCGTGGTGTCTATTAGAAAAACTTGATCTCTCATAACTTTTCTAATACTGTAGATGTTAGCATGGTTTCTGATAGAAAAATTTGTTATTTTCTAAGATCTTTTCCTAAGGGTAGTTTACGTTTAACTTCTATTTATATTTTTACGGTAAAGCATCAGCTGCAGTGCCGAAAAGTGCACCCCAATTTGTAACATTGAATGATGATGGAAACACCAAAGTATCCTTGTCTTTGGAATCATGGAGATAAAATTGAAATTGCCCTTTTGCTAACTGTATATGTCAGCTTTTAAAGTTTTACTATGAATTAGATTAGTCCTATCCAGTTGTATTGGCGCAAGATTTGGTTCTTTGAAGAATACCTTTTGCAAGACGTATCGCAAAAACCATCAATTTAAAAAAAAAACACCAAATATTTAAAATTAGTGTAAGAATTTCATAATAACGAAAAAAATGTCGCCTAAAAAAATAAAGAAATTGAAACAGTCTTTTGAATTCACCTTTGTTTTTAAATAATGTTAAATATATCAACCTTGACGCGTTGAAACGGAAATGTAATGAGTGTTCAATCCATTCACATCCTAAACGCGTTGGCCAAACCACACGTTTAAATCCTCAACATTTGGAAACGCGACGTATTTTAAACCTAAAACCTTGGAATCTCGATGTGCTCAAAACCCAAACACGAGGAAATGATACTCAACAGTTGGAAAAATAACATGTTCAAAATTAAGACATTTTGAAACTGAACGTGTTTAAAACCTAAATTATGCTACTTGCGTTTAAAACCTAAACGTTTGACAAAAGGATACGTTTAAAAGTTGAATTTATAAAAGTGCAGGATGTTTAAAACGTAAACACTTGAAATTAAATGCATTTAAAACCGAAACGTTGGAAAACTACATGCGTATAAAACATAACCATTTTCAATCTTAACGCGTTGGAAAAATAAAAAATTCAGAACAAAACGCGTATAGGCTGGAGTTGTGATTCGAAAAGCGTTCCATTTTACCGTTTAGAAAAACGTTTCGAATCGCAGCTAATAGGTAAGAACAGCGTAATTGCGTGAACCTTTGGTAGAAGCCCCGCCATTGGGAGTCTAGACGTTTATCGTAACCCTAGCCGATCGCCGCGTATGTCTTAACCTTAACGATGATGATGGAAATAGAAACCAGTATGTACAGACTGGTTTCCATGTGGGATGGACTAGAGAGCGGATGATGGTGGTGTATAGAAGCCAATAACTACAGTCTGGTGTTCATGTGGGATAGACAAATGACCCGAGGATGGTGGTGTTAGAGAGACAATGGAGTAATAGCTATTGTAAGTGGAATACAATTTTCCAAATTTCCGGTCCGGAAATTGAGAACACATTTACCCCGATTTTCCAACTGCGAACGTGCTCCTGTTGGGTGTATTAACAGACAGACACGTCGAAATTAGATCCTCTCCGTGACATACGTCACTCGGAGAGGTAAAAACCTACCTGAGGGCAAAAGCGTATAGAAACCATAAAGTGTAGCTCATTACCACCTGGGCTGAACGTGTAAAAGTAGGAGACCCCTCGCTATCGCGTTGTTCCGACACCCCTCCTCGTTAGAGGCCATAGACTTCATGATCAATAATGGAAGTTTGAAAGAGTTGCTTGAAGACATGTGCGCTCAGCACGACTTATTATGGAATAAATTTAGTGAAGAAGTATGTTGGTATTCTTCATTCTTGTTCAACTGGAACAACTGACTCCACTCCTTAATATTTAAGGATGCGAAACCAGACCCGGTAATCGTTCTTGATGAAGTGCATTTGCCTCAAGTTGGAAAATTGGTGTACTGGTGTGTATGGAAGGTTTTAGACGCCAAGGAAAAAATTAACATGGAGAAGAATTTTTAAATAAAAGCAGTATGTAACAACCCAAGAAAACACGAAACGCCTTACGATCTAAATATCCCTTATGAGGAAGCAGTTAAATGTTAAACGAGACATTTACAGTCTGATAGACTATACCCCATGAATAGACTAGTTGGTGGTGCTTTACGAGAAATGTGGGCAGTGAACAAAGAGGGAAAAACGCTTTAGAGCAGAGACAGACCTTTAACTAGTCAACAGAGGGATCAAGCACTTACATTTTACTAAATTAGCCTTTCTCTCCGCAACAAAGATCTTTAAAAAAGGACATACCACCAGCATTCGAGGCTATCAATAAAGGGGGTTTATTCGTTGCTGATGTTGGACTAATCCCGTATGTCAACAAAACATGTAAAATTTTTATCGAAACGTACCGAAAATTTAGATTTTCCACTGTTCCGGGCAAAGCAATAAGTAGGTTAACTTTTAAACAATTATTTTACCTTTTATCTTAAATGCATTGCCTTTATATAGAAGAAACAACAAATTTAGTGCGGAATGATCAGGGTTTGAAAATGTAATTTCATCAAGCCGTGAAAAACATTTCTACCATTATTGATCATGGCTTGATGAGGATAACTTGGAAAAATTCAGAGTTATTTTTCAAAGGAAAATAATGCATGCCAAAATAGCTGATTTGATCCGGTCAGCAACAAGGAGATGAAACGAAAGAAAAGGACGACGAGGGCAAGGAGGTCAAAATCTTCGTTGCAAGTAGTACGGATTAAAGAAAAAAAAGAAGTCAAAGCTAAAACTGTGAAATTTTTTAAACAAAAAACCAAAGTTCCTAAGAATAAAAAAACCCATAAAATCTACTAGTCATCCACTGAAAAAATTCAAAAAGGCAGAATGTCTTGGCTCAGGGACATCTGTTGAAAGCCCTTTGCCAGTTCCTTTAGAAGAAAGCCAAAGATCTCCATAATTAAACAGTCCTGAAAAAACCTCAAAACAACCTAAGTCATAAACACCGCAGTTACCTAAATGTTTAAGACTCTCAAAAAGAGGAAGAGTTCTTCGAAAGAAACTTTGTGAAGATTTTGAATACAATTGATTGTGATATTTTAAATTTAAACTTTTTTAATTGTTATGAAAAATAGTCAATAAAAATTTAAACTTTTTTAATTGTTATGAAAAATAGTCAATAAAAAAGTAACCTCAACAATAAGAGACTTTGACAAGGGAATTCCATGCGATTTCGACCAGTGATATCACCATGGGTCAATCGATTTTTTCCAAATTTTTTACACCACCAGGTACGATTAAAAAACTAAGGTTTGCAAGATTTAAGCTTAACGTATTGAGAAGTTTTCAAAATATTTAAATTTTCCCGGAATCCTCCATTTTTAAAAAGATTTTTACCTCTCCGTGTGACGTAGTCCAGGAGAGGTTCTGTAACGGCCGTGTCTGTGTGTGTGTCTGTGTGTCTGTCTGTCTGTGTGTCTGTCCGTTGTTACACCCACGTGACCGCGTTCGCAGTTTGCGTATCGGAGCAAACGTGTTCGCCATTTCCGAACTGCTTTCACAGTCACGGAAATGGCTCCTCTACTTGAGTTCTCACACCACCATCTTCTGGTCTTTGTCCATCCCACACGGCCACCAGTCTGTTCTTACTGACTTCTAATCACCACCATCTTCTGTTCTTTGTCAATCCCACATTGACACCAGTCTGCACTTACACTGGCTTCTAACACCACCATCCACTGGCTTCTAACACCACCATCCACTGGTCTTCCGTCTATTCCACATAGACACCAATCTGTATCATTGGCTTCTACTCCATTATCATCGTTTGGTTTTAGGATATACGCGGCGATCAGCTAGGGTTACGAGAAACGTCTAGCCTCCCTAAGGTGGGATCGCCACCAAAGGTTTTCGCAATTGCGCTTTTTCCTTACTATTATAACGGAAACGAATCGTATATATACCCCAAATTTGAAAAAAGCGGGCAAGAGGGGTACCCTTCACTTTAAACGTCAATATTAGCAAAGTTTGAGAAGATAATAGGTATAACTTTATTTTAAACGATATAACTATTATTAATGTTAATTATTGAAGATTAAAATAATTAAAAATAATTATATTTATTTAAATATTAAAGATAAACCTCTCGTGCAAACAGAGAGATTATCATTGCCTCCTATATCTACCAAGGCCCGTGCATGCGATATATTTCCTTCATTGCCTCCTATATCTATCAAGGTCCGTGCATTGTGATATATTTCATTCATTGCCTCCTATATCTATCAAGGCCCGTGCATTGTGATATATTTCATTCATTGCCTCCTATATCTATCAAGGCCCGTGCATTGCGATATATTTTTCAAGACAACAACAAAAATGGGAAACCCCAACTCAGAAACATAATAACGTTTTCATTGGATACTTAAGTTTATATAATCTTCTTGACACGGAGAGGTAATATTTTGGTTTTCCCAACTTGTTTCATTTTTGCACCCCTTTATATATATATATGAACCTAACTTTTTTCTAAACGGTATGTCTGAACAAAATTTAACCGACTTATTAAGTGGTGCTAGGGCTACTTATTGGTGAAAATTACACGGTTCTAGCTCAAAGCACTGCCGAGTTATTAAGTATCTAAAATTAAAATTATGTTTTCGGGGGGCCCCATTCATGGTGGTTTATGGTCATGTGGACAAGTGAAAAAATTTATATATTTTAGTACCATTAGATACCTCTGAAAGATATCTTAAAAATGAAAATGGTTTTTCTTAGTTTTGGTTTGACAGAAAAAAAAAATAATTTCTCGAAAATGACTGGTTTTTCAAATTTTATTTTATGAACATTGGCAAGTGTTTTAACTTCTTTTGGAAAATAGGGTGCGAATGTTTTCCAAATCATAATCTTTATATGAAATGATCTCGCTCTGGATGCAATGGCCGTTGGCTCTGATCAATGCCTTCTCTAATACTAGAAGAGAAGGCAGTGCTCTGATATCAGACGCAAAATGGAGTTAAGAGGCACATGGCATTTGTCGTCTCTTTTGGGCCATCAAAGGCGATTAGTGTCCTTGTCTCTTTTCATAAATTCAATAAGGAAATCGTTCTCTACTGGAAAGGTTTCCAATAGACCCAACCAATAAATCGTTTGAATTTTTATAACGGCTCAGATCTCGTTCTCGGGTTTTGAGGCAAGAAAGGGATAACGTGATTGGCTTGATTTTGCCATGCGCAAAACCTTTTTTACGCCAATAGTCAGACTCTAATCCAATCAGAAAAATAGGAGATTTATTTTCGTCGCTCAACTACAGTCAACATTGTTAGTCACGTGATCCTATCCCTTAGGTGGAGACGAAACCAAGTCAACTTGTTTATTTGTTGGTTGGGTCTATACCAAGCCAATGTACCAGTTTTACTCATAAATGGCTGCAACATATTTATCAGCTGTCACGTCACGAAAGGAAAGCTCTTCGTCATGTTCGTGGCACTCTTCTACCACAACTTTGACTTCTTGACTTAAAATGTCTGCAGATATTCGGGCGTAAAAGTTCGGTTTTCGAGATTGGAACAAACTTGTGGTGGCTTTGAGTACTTAATATTGTTGTCACTTTTGTTTATGGGGGTGGGGTTAAGTGTTCGACGTCTTACGAAAGGGGTTAAGATGCAAGACAAACACCTTCCTATTTACACTAATGATTCAACCTCGCTAACGCTAGACATGATGTTAGAATGCTGTCAGTTGTGAAGAGTTAAGGCCTTTTAACGGGAACGAGGGGCTCATAAAATTTCTGAATCAAAAGTGACCGCGTTTGATGGTATGTGTCAATTGAGAGTCAAAATAGATTCTAATGCAATTTTTGATATTCAACATAATATTCAATCTTGTTCATAAATTTTTACACACTTTCATTGGGGCAAAAATAAGAAATTAAACAAAAAAAATCCAACTTATATCTAAGAGAGGTTTGCAATTTATAACCTCTATGAAATGTCTCCTTTAAGTTTCAAATTTAAATTTTAGGGGTGTTTCGGTTAAAATCGTACAGTTATGCACTAGAATAATAACATTCAAAAATAGAGAGTTAAGATTTTTTAAAATTGAATCAATTCGTCAACCATAATCTAAGTTCTTTAACCATAGTTTCAAGTCAGTTTATCAAAATAGTTGCAAGTTTTTAATTTTTTACGACAAGTTGCTCCTCTTCCATATTCTTCTTAAGGGTTAAGGGTTTTTTCTTCTTCTTTCTCGATTTAAGGGTTAATTATAATTTTTTTTTCTTTCGCGATTTAAGAGTTAATTATTTTCTTTTAATATTTCGCGCACTCGCGCTCCTTCTCTTCTTCAACAAATTAGGGATTAAAAAATAATCTCCGAGGTTTCTCCGAAAAATAAGGATTGAAATTAATGATGATAAATAAAGGTATCAAAATGAATAAAATAAAAGTTTCGAATTGAAATTTACTCCGTACGTCTTAGGATTTCTTAAGGGTGAGCCGACAGGGTTTCGTTAATAAGTTCAGGTATCGACTTCGTATATATAACTTCTAGTTTCTCGCAAGGATCTCTAGGACAATGACGTTTGTTGATTGACATTGGTTTGGCGAATAGTAAGTAAGGTATTTCGTTATTAATTTAATGATTAATTGAAAATTTAATTTGATTTTCGAGACAAGATGGTTATAGTTTGCATACGTAGATCTGACATTACTCTATGAGTAATGGCACTAAGTATGCAAACGTCACACCCTTTTATCTCTTAGCTCAGTATAATCCTCCTACTGGGCGCGCAAAATAGTCCCTCATACAAGAGCGCGACCAGAGGGAGGAATACACCGTCTACACCCTTTCTCTACCGCTACTAGGCTATAACCTTATATCGTTGTTGGGTGATGTAAAACCTTAGCACATTGGACTAATGCAAAATGATTTTTGCCTTGTTTGAGAATGATAAAATAAAGGGGCTAGATAAAATTCATCCCCTCTCACCTTTAGAGAAAATGATGTATAGACATGGAGACCGGGGAGTTCTCGCTAGCGAGCATATATCATTATTACTAAATTGAGCATGAAATTGTTTTTCACTGTCAGCTATCAGCTTCATTTTTTGAAGCCTGCTGTTAATGTTTTCTGGGAGAGGAAGCAAAAAGAAACTTTCGAAGAATTGTCGGTAAAAAAACTTGTAGTAGCTGGAGATGGAAGGATGGACAGTCCAGGGCATTCCGCCATGTTTTGCACGTACACTTTGGCAGATACTGAATCAAAGAAAATCATAGCTATATCCAACAAAGACGTTCGACACGCTGAAGGGAAAAGCCCGAACATGGAGCTCCTGGCTTTCAAAGGTGCTTCCAAAGAGGTTCTGGAGCTTGGCTATGTCAAAGTGCTGGAAGTCGTCACAGATGCTCATTCTGAAATTTCAGCCGAGCTCAGTTAGTTTGAAGCACGACATTAACATTTGGCGATTTTAGAATGCACGGTATAATTATGAAAAAAAAATTCGTAGGTAAGGAGGATTCTTGTTTGCCAGGTGTAAAACACTCGTGGGACACGTGGCATGGTGGCAAAATAATTTTAAAGAGATTGAACGAAGTAAATATGATTCCATTTTTAAATCTCTTGTCACACCCTTTATCAAGTGAAACAGAACGTGTTTCATGTAGATTGGACTGAAATCTAAAGAACATAGAGATTTATGTCACTGGGCTCCCCTACTACGTAATCATTTCTGGTAGTGCTCCAAAAATTGTCAAGGACAGGTCTTCACTATGAAGGTTTTGTGCTATGATTACCTTGAATGAATCTTGAAGAACAGGTGGTCAATTGAAATCCAAATATTTATAGAGTTTGTGGTTGACTTGTCTCCACCATGTTATCAACGAGCATGAGTGGCACTTGGAGATAGGCATGTTCAATCATTGCGACCATGAACCTTTAACTGAAGAGCAGCTGGAAAAACACCCCTGGTTACAAGCCAACTCTCCCACTTTCTTAAAATTAAGAAGCGAAGTTATGAGGAAGTACCTCTTGAAAAATATGGGATACTTCACAAACTTTAGGTATGCGTGAGTACATAGAGAGATGAACTGTACCACCATTCATCACGCGCAAATCTTGTTTGTTACAGGCACACAGGCTTTCTCGAAAGTTACCACAGTCTAATTCTAATGTATGCCCCAAAAAGAATCGCTTTTGGGTATATCTAACTTTGTTTCCATCGTTTACCATGTTGACATAGTAATTTTTGTCTGTGATGTAGCTACTGGGGCTACCAAATAAGGATTAAATTAGCCGCCTTAGACCATAACAAGCACTGTGGAAGGCCTCGGGCTTATAGACAAGATGGACAGCCAAAGTAAAATTTCATTAATATACTTATTATAGCCTATGTGTTTGTGAAATAAGCATAACGGTCATAAATGTGTGGATTCCAGAGAAAAACGTGCCTACAGTAAACGAACGAAGGCGCGGTACATTGTGCCAATATATGAGAAGAAAAATATTCTTATATTTCGGAATTAATGCGGATCATTTTCGAACAGAGGGAAAACTTCAAGGTAAAAATAAAATCTGTTCTTTTTCAGCTATAAATTTATTATGATTTCTAGGGGTCATTGAAACAAAAAGTACCACTGGATGCTGATCACCCGTTAAGGATTGCCAAAACCAGAGGAATGGTAGAAGCCCCTTCAAAGGAAGAATTAAGAGAGAAACAGATATCTCGATTTTAAATAATAAGTAATAACTAAATTTCTTGGGAAATGACCGCAAAGCGACCCCCCACCACCCTAATAACTCGTAAGTCATAGGAAGGGGAATTTGCGGTCATCGTGCACTGTCAGTCCTTGAAGGGAAATGAAATCACTTTTCTAATGTCAAAAATAAACTTCAGCAATCCACGAAATAAGAGGTTTCGACAGTTGGAATGCTGAGGAATCAACGCTTATTAGGCTTGGGATCCTAGAAATAAGAGACCCAAGAAAGGCTTGGGATCCTACACATAAGACACCTGAAAAATCCATCACCACCCTTTTCTTTGGACCAACGTTAGTCGTCCCCATCACCAACGGGTAGGTAAGATGGTGCCTACATGACACAATCACTGCTATTTAGCATCAGCTCTGGCTTGATATGGATGGCCTAAAACTGACGAAACAGTTTGTTGATGGTCCTTGCAGGTCTTGAGCTAGGGACCTTGTAATGGATGCAGCGAGATGGCGTCATTAGGCATTAGTGACCTTTCATCCCGCATATACCCGCTTAGTCGGTTTCAGTTAGGGGCGGAATGGTTTGGGCTGACTTGGCGGTATACCGGTGTCTCCTTGGTCACTTAGATGGACAACACATCCCCATACGATAAAGGACTACAACCGTTGAAATAAAAGAGAACCAAAGCACGTAGCGTATTATTACTTATTAGACTCTAAACTTGGGCTTAATACATCAGTTCATATTTCTTGTTTTATAACCCTCATACTTTATGACATCGGAGGAGAGGTTCCTCAGTATCACCACCATGAAGGGGCCGAATACCTTCCCGCAATTGGAAGCGCCTGAGGAGTTATCCACATCGGAGGTATCAGCGCGGAAGGACCTGCATACCAATGTACCGTTACCATATCTGGATGAGGAATGTACCGAACGCCCTGGAAGCGGAGTCAACAAAGGAAACATGATGCGCCAGTGTCGAACGAGAAGCCTAAGTTCCTGTGCCACATACAACCAAGAAAGAACCCGAGTCGTATTGTATCTTAAGCTATACAGGCTCGAGAAGAGATGCTGTAAAGGAGTTTTCCTCCGCGGTCTAACCCGGTTTCTCCTTTCCATAAAAACTTGTAGTGGTTAACGGTACTAGTTAGTATGCTGTGGCATAGGGACTAACCACCACCCCTCTATGCAATGTAAAGGGACCCACCCGTAAACAAGCCACAGGCTTGTTTTAGAAATCCCTTCATGAACAAAGCCTAGATTATTATTATTAGTCCATCAGAACATATATATCAAACAATTTTTAAATTTAAATTAAATACAAAATTTTACTTCCTAATTTTTACCTACTACTATTTTGTTTAATAATTATATATTTGTTATGCCTAATACGATTATCGATTGTAACATTTTATGTTTCTGTATAATTATCATATGTGAATGTGTTTGGGGAACAAGTAACGGACGCCGCCACGAGGCGTCGTTTTCCGTTTGTAGCCTTTGATCCCGAATATACGCGCTTAGTCGGCCTAGTCACTTTTCATTTATGTGCGGCATGGGTTGGGCTTAGTTGGTGGTATACAGGTGTCTCTCACTTAGATGGAAAACTGTTGGAATAAAAGAACTAAAGGACGTAACGTATTATTTAATTATTAATTAATGGACTCTATAGTAGTAAGATGTTTTCTCTGGCCCGCTAACTAGCTTTAATGTACGGATTGTAGGATTTGGTCTGTTACAGCCTTATTGGGCTTAGCAGATGGGATATTAGGCTTAATAGACACCTGCATTTGATAGACGTTGATACTGATTCTTTCTCTCCTCTTTGCTGCAGCTACAGTGACGGTGCACAATATGCATTTGGCATCAGTGGTGGGGCGTGACTCCTCCCACAATAATAATGACTATAATTAAAGGGATCCACATCCACAAGTCGCTTGGCAGGGATAAAATGACACTACCTAGCTTAGCCTGCACTAGGTGAAAGTAGCGCCATTGTCGCGGAGCAAAATTTTTCCAGTGGAAAGTATATATATGAAAAGGAATTGCCGACCGACTTGTGCAAAGTGATAGTCTTCTGCACATATCAAAATATATTTCCACTGCATATTTTGAGTTTCTATTTTAGAATCAGATACCGCGGTGAACTTCTTGCAAGGTTTTGTAATAATAATAATAATAATAAAGGTTTTTTATTGGAACAATCATTAAGGTGGAGTCCTTATTTACAATGATGTCCAGAGTTAATTTAATAAATAAAAGTAATAGATAATAACTTAGATTAAAAGTATAGAGTCTGTTTACAGATAATTCCAGCCTCATTGCCTTAATTTCTGTGCAATATGATTGCTCATGGCATCTTTAAAAAGCATTATTGGTGTTATTATTTTGTGGTGATTTTCTAGTTCATTCCAACATTTTATGCCTTGAAATTTTACGCTCTTGGCTCTTAAGGCCCGTTTTCAATCAAGCTTTTCATGAAGCTTTTGCTTCAAAAACTGAAGCAAAACGCTAAAGCGAAATCGGAACCCGTTTTCAAACGCGCTTTTTTGGGCGCTTCTGAATCAGATTCGCGTGAAATAATCGAAAAGCTGGTATCTACCTCGGGTAGATATTTGCTTTCGCTTTTATCCGAAAAAACGCTTGGCCTAGTAGTCACGTGGTTACATTATTTCTCTCGAGCAATTTTTTTGCGCCGCGTGTTTTAAAGTGAGAATAGGCCTAATTTTCAAAAACAATATCGAGTGTTAAGGATATTTAGAAGCATATTAATGGTGTTTTTAACTATTTTAAGGATATTTAGAGGCATTTTAATGGTGTTTTTAACTATTTTAAGGATATTTATGAGTATTTTTTAACTAGCCTAAATATTGAACAGAAGACAACTGATATAAACACGGGTCCTGACGAGCGTGGAGAGGCGAGAGAAGTGAATTTGAAAACGGGTGAAGAGTTTCAATTTTGCTTCACCATTTGAATCGCGTTTTTGTCAGGCAAATCGCGATTTACTGTTGAAGCGAAGCTAGTAAAAAAAGCAATTAGAAAAGCTTGATTGAAAACGGGCCTTAACGCGCGAGTTACAACTTTCAGAGTAGAAGTTATATTTGTCTCCACTTGTTCTTATATTATTATTTCCCTTTGGGAACCAGTTTATTACATATTCTGGGAAGAGACCATTTCTCACTTTAAACATGAAAATTAAAAGGTCAAAGTAGTAGTTGTAGTCTGTGGTATTTATATTTGCGACTTCCGTCGCGGAGGAGTATTTTCGAGTATTGGATATAAATGTATGTATATTTTTGAAAGCAATTGGTTTATTTGTTCACTTTGTTTATATATTGGAAACACTAAGTTGTCCCTTTGATTACGTGTGGCAGAATTGGGCTCAAACATGTTTATTTGCTATTACAATTATGAAACTAAATTATTCAAACGCAAAGGTGAATCTACTTCTTTTCAACGTCAATAAAGGATCAATGTATTTTATTTGTGGTTTATCATTATGATAAGCACGTACATAGTAAGACCAAGTGTAAGTCACTGAACTAAGTTAAATACTTACTAAAATAGGACGAATGCATATAATATCGTGGCTATGTAGGATCACATCCGCAAACCAAAATTTTGGAATAAAAAAGTATAAAACAAGCGTTCAATATAAAACTATTTTATTTTTTTCCCGAGGGACCGAACATTCTCAAATATAATAAGTATAGCTTACACCTTCATTTGAGTTTAGACCATCTAAATAATCAAAAACAAACCACCCTTTCACAGCATGAAGTTAGAATAAACAGCCCGCGCCTTCAAACCGTCGTCTGCTCTAAGTCTAAACTGTTAAATGGCAACTTATGTCCAGCACTGGTAGAAAAAAAAGGTCTGATCAAAAACCAACCTTAAAAATTAAAGGTGGCAGCACATTCTCTGATTTTTTTGAAGCTGTGCGGACAAGTACAACTCTAGGGGCGAATCGCGAGCAGATTTCCGCTTTAAATCAGAAATTTTAGATTCTCACATAATTTTATTTGATTAACAATTAACATAAAAGTTTGGGTCCTTTCATTAAAGCGTCTTTATTTATTTTATATTTTCCGAGCAGAGCTTTTAAGACTCGTTTACATGTGCACGAGAATGAAGCTTAAAGCGGAGAGTAGAAGTTGAAAGTTGAATCTTTTTCTCGCGCGTTAAAAACTCGCATCAGCCTAAAGCGTTTTTCCCGCTGCTCCACCCGCTCCTTCGATTACTTACGAGCTGGGCGGTAGCATGAGCCGAGATTGCAGAGTTGCCTTTGAGTCGGAAGTAAACAACTAAAATGGCGTCGACTGTCGTTAGTTTACTTCTGCTTAAAAAAAACTATTGCTTATAACATTTATAACAAAAAAAAAACCAAACAGAAAATTAGAATGGAATATCGTTGGAGGGTACATCCTATGTGGAGAAATAGAAACAAAGAAGGCTATTTTCGCACTTTGGAACGTTATTTAATATAATTTGTCAAGGTGCGTATATTTTCTCTACTTGAAATTGAGAATAATGTTGATTTAACTCAGAAATCTCTCGCTAGCTTGTAAACGGTCGGCCTAGGAAATCCAAAATAAAATACGCTTCATCTCTCCACTTTACGCTTCGACCTTTTTCCTTCCTCGCGTACATGTAAATGAGACTTACAGTTGTTCTTATTTATATGTTCTTATTTGTGCGTAATTTCAGTTTTTTTATATTTTGTGCTTTGCTTTTTCGTATTTAATTTTATATAAATTATTTTTGGTTTATTTTCATGTCGTTTTGCTCTTTTATTTCTTTGAAATGCGAAGTCACTTCCAAGATTTATTTGGCACTAAACCACAACGCTACACCAAAAACCAGGTTTAGATATGAGTCATTGCGCTTATAGGGCTTTGGCCTTGAACTCATAATAGAGGAGCTGAATCTCTCCTAAAATTGTAACTGTTTTTGCTGCAACAAATGCAATGTTTTATAACTTTGGGTTGTAGCGAAACAATGTGAAAACCCAAAAAAAATAATGAAAAAAAACTAGTTTGCAAAGTGTTTGCAAGTGATTGCGAGCTGGTTTAAGAGAACGTGCATGCTTAGCAAAACGTTGCATGGTCCAAGTACCAATGAAAAGAAAAGTTGTAAAATTAATTGGTTTTGTGCAGAAATAAGCAAGCTCCAACACATTAGCCACCGTTTTTAATGTTCCATTCAGATAGCATAGCTTTCCACAGAACAATTTTTTGTGAGAACTTGTTTTAGTTACAGAAGGCACAAAAAGAAGAGCATTTGTCGGAAAGCAATGGGCCTAAAGAAGAACCTTGCGGAACTCCACAACAGAGATTGTACTCCACCGTGGTGAGCGAACCATTGCATTTGAGGACATAAATACGCTCCTTCAAGTAATCAGTAATCCAATCGAGCAAAATTCCGTTAACGCCCAAAGCGCAAAGTTTGTCTCCTAAAAATTGGAAACACGGTTAAATGCCTTTGCGAGTCCAAAGTAAATCGCATCTACTTGCCCACGACTCTCCAGTCTCCACAACCGGGGAAACGTAGTGCATAAAAGCAGCGTGATTAGTGTCAACTGATTTACCAGGGGAGAAACCATGTTGACAATCATTAGGGAATAAGTTGAACCAGGTTTGTAAATTTCCTTACGCATGATTATGTCAAACACTTTAGCAAATTCGAAAAGTAGCGAAATAGGTCTATAATTCCCAGGATCTCACGACGCTCCTGATTCAAATACAGGAGAAAAAAAGGCTTTTTTCCATAAGGTAGGGAAGGTGCTGTAACAAGTAACAAATTAAAAATATGTTCCAACAAAGCCCTTCAAAGCAAAGGCTGGGATGCCATCAACTCCCGTCGAGAACTTGTTAGGTAGCCTAATAATGGCCTTGTGGATGTCTGAACGTGTAACAACCTGAGATAGATAGGGCGTAGTGACACACGTGAGGAGGTTCAAAATGATAGTTCTCTGTAGGGTTCGTTTTGTCAACGGAGACGCGTGAAAAATGATCAGCAAAGCTGTCAGCCAGAAGGTTAGGATCAGAAACCATAATTTTACCAAGTTTTAACATTTTAGCTCTGGAATGGTTACCCTTAACCAAGTTCGAAAACTTTTTAGGGTGCGTAGAAGCATCCTGGCAAACACCGTCAACATGAGTAATTTTATAGCGCACAATTAACCTTTTAACAACCGCTCGAAGGCGTTTAAATTCAATGAGATCGGCTAAAGCCCCTGTACGCTTCTTTTTTCGGAAGAAATAAGTGTGGTGTAAAGGAGGTCATAATCTCCTTTTCGGTAAACGTAAGCAGAGTCAGGTGGTGGAGGTGGCGTACAAGTTATAACCAGTAAGGTAAGCAAAAATGGGGGATGATAGGCGTTATGGCGACCAGAGGATCCTCAAGGCCATCAAAATCCAAATTATTAATATTCGTAAGGCATAAATCTAACAGATTACCAGTATCTAGGGGAGGAATAATTTGCTTAAGATTAAAATTAAAACCGAGGGGGTAACCATTAGCGTTTTCAACGTACACCATACTAAATATTACTCGGTGCTACGAATATATTACGAAATTCTTGGTAATACAAATAATACACGATACTACGAATATACTTCCAGATATTACACGATAATTCCTCATACTACGAATTCACTTCTAAATACTACGCGATAATTCCTCATACTACGAATTCACTTCTAAATATTACGCGATATTTCCAAATATTACGAAAAATTCAAAATATTACTAGATATTTCGAAATTACGCAATTTATGGAATATTCTCCCAACTTCAAATATTACACTACACCACGAATATAATAACTTTTTTAACCCGTTATTTCCAATATTACACCAGCTCTGAAGACTGAAAGTACTCAAAAACGTAATTCAACTAGTTATAGTTCTCTAGATAATTCTGAACCACGCGTTATTACAATTTACTTTAAAAGTTCAAATAACTCATGTCTTATTCATTACTAGATATGTGAAATTACCGTATTTTTTAAAAACGGTAATTTTATATTTAACGATAAATTACCGATTGAAATTTTGGGAAAACAAAAGCTAGCACTCAATTGGTAATTTATATTTTCCCGTGCTTACAATCCGTTACTTTGTAACCATTCATCAAGCCTTTTCATTCGCTTAGTAAGTATACCATACTGATATTCCCTTTCACGATATGACTCATTCTCCCGCTTTTTGGCCATTGATCGCACCTCTTTCATTCTATACTCTTCATTCTGTCTCAAAATTCTCATTCTCTCTAACGGCTAAACATTACCATGAGACGTAAAAGGTAATTGTTCATCGTTCGCTACCATTGTCGAACTATTTGCTTTATTACTAACTAAATTCATAGGTTCATCATCAGTAACCAGCTCTGAGTTTACAAAAGAGCGATCTGAACCAGAACTACCGTAGCCGACTGGCGACGCCATAGAATTATCAAACATATTAGGACTGGACGTTATAGCACCGCTCCCTTTACCCTTAGCTTTTTTCTGAGCTGCTAATACTCGTCTCCTTTCATTTTCTCTCTTTTTAAACTCTGGATCCGACCTTTTTGCCCTCATTCTTTCCCTAGCTTTATGCTTTCGCATTTCCTCCTTACTCTCAACATTATCTTCCTCCATTTTACATACAAAAATTCAAATACTCACAAAAAGAAGCGGCAAAAACCTGCTGTCTCTTTACAACCACTTAATTTCACTTAATCTCCAACTTTCAACAATAATATACCGGTAGTTTAATTGACAACCTACTAGCATAGAAATTCTCATTAAGAATGGCTCCGCGGAGTAAAAAGGTCAATTTTCAACTAGGTGGGCGTTATCTTATAAAATTTGAAAAATATTGTAACATGGCTGCCAGATTCCTGGAGTTCTACTCCTTGGATCTGGCAGGGTGTTATACCTCCATGTTACATGTCCCTCCTCAGATTATAATTTCTATGTTTTTGTTAGTCAGTCTCTAGTCAGCGTTCGGACTGAACGGTTGCCTTTTTATTTTCATACTGTAAAGAGTACGGTCTAGTTGGGTTTATCCCTATTTTTCTAATATTAATAAAGTTTTGGAAGACTTGTCTTCAATTATTTTGACATCTAAAGTAAGTTGTCTTTATTCTATTTTTATGGCCCTCGGGAGATACTCCCATAGTTAAATTATTCTACAGAGAGTTACATAAAATTGGCGCCCGAACAGGGACACGACTAAGCCTCGGTCGGTCCCGTAGAATTTTGTTTATCATTGTTGGTATAGGATATCCGCCCCATGTGGTACTAAGCCTCGGCTTCCACAATGGTAAATGTATTAAAGATAATTGTAATTGAATTAAATCTAACTTGATCATAGTTGAATTAAGTGTTAGTCTAAGAATAACTTGTCCTTGTGAATAGATGTACTGAATTTGGATGACTTACTAATTGTGTTGTTTAAACTTGGCTTAACTGATTGTAAAGTAATTTGACTATTGTAATTTGGTTTGAATTGGATACTATGGCCTACTCGGACAACAAAAATAAACAAGGGAGATCGCCTCATACTTCTGAGGACGAGGAGGATTTTATTTTAAAGAAAAGGGAAGAACAATCAACCGAAGATACGATTACGTCTACGGAAAACGATGGCGACATGCTGGCACCGCCAGAAACCGAAAATCCGTTGGAGGAATTCAACCGGATGCTTCGAATTGGGGAAATTGAAGAGGATTCAGAGACAAGGAAGGGAGCGGCCGCCTCTTCTGAATCGGATTTCTCTCCTTATAAACTATTTCCTCATAAGAATGTTCCTCCACCTAAGGGAAGTTTAACTCCCTCTAATCTCCCTCCTCAAACTGGGATCAATTCCCTTGTACCTCCTAAATTAGAGTCCACCTCCGCTAAGCCTAAAGTTAGTTTTGCTGATATACAAGTTAATCCAAGGGTTAGAACTATCGGAACCCAAACGTCTTGGCATCAACAAGTTCCTCAATTAGGACCAAACACTAGTGATGAGGAATTAAAAGCTTTTATATTACCGTTACTCCAAACATTGGCTGATAATTCAACCACGCAGGCAAAAACCGTAGAGCAAAATGTAGCGATAAACAAAGCTATAGCTATTAGTTTGGATAGACTAGTTAGGGATCTACCCTCATTAATAACTAGAAGTTCTGCTCCTCAAACGGGAAAAGTCCCTATAGAACCGCCAGAAAGGTTAGCTTTTTTGGGTTCGTGTAATGAAAACGCCACCGAGTTTTTAGCAGCTTTTGAGGAGTATGCTAAGTTTCATAAACTATCTAATGAGGAAAGGTTAGCTGCATTGCCTCTCCTTTTAAGAGGGCATGCCCTGTATTGGTATAGGGATTTAATCCGCCAATACGACGAAATGTGTAGTACAAACCCTTCCCATCCTCACTTAACTTGGAAGACTTTTCAAAGACACTTTAAGGTTCAGTTTAGGGATTCGGAAGCTGATTCCAAATTAAAAATAGAGATTTCCCAGAGGATACAAAAAGATAAGGAATCAGTAGAGGATTTTTTCGGGGAAGTTATGAAGTTGAATCTAGGGATGACCTATCCTCTTCCCGAAAAGGATTTAGTTCCTATTATTAAAAGCAACTTAAGGGATGAGCTAAGAACTCCCCTCCTTTTCCTACAGTTTACTACTATGGAACAATTAAGAACTTCTTGTAAAACGATAGAAAAGGATATTGAAGTAAGGAAAAGAAATGCTGAGAGAAGGGAAAAGAGGAAATCTCCCCCAAAACCTAAGGTTACAGCCGAGTCCTCTTGTCCAGTTAACAAGGGCTCCGCCCATGGTCAGTGTTCCCCCGGGCATTGTCTTAGCCCTTGTAATCCTCCTGCTTCTCCTAAATGGGAATATCCCTTACAACCGTTAGATTCTAGAGCTAAGGCCAGGGCTAATAACCCAAATAGAGGACAAAGATCTTTTACTAGATATCATAATCAAAGATCTAAATCCCCTGGTCGACAATTGGCCTTATCTTACCCCTCTACACGTTCTATCATCTGCTATGGTTGTCAAGAACCTGGTCATCTTGCACCCGATTGCCCAAATAAAAGTTATATCCAGTCGGGGGAAGCCCAGACGGGAGAGGTCCCTCGTGGTCCCTCTCCCGGTGCCCAATAAATTCCCCTAATAAAAAGCGTGTCGCGTTCCCTTTGAGGATTGAATCAGTCAAGAAAGGTTCAGTTTATAAAAGGGTTACTATTCCCGTTAATTTTGAACACGCGACAGTTCACGCTAAATTAGATAGCGGGGCCGATGCCTCTTTTGTTAGTCTTGACCAGTGGCAGAAAATTTGTAAACATAGAAATTCTTCAGAATTACCTGAAGATGAACAACTAGATTGTGTAGTTTGGGGCGACGGCCGTTATACGTTCACAAAAGGTTCTCACGAGTTAGAATTTACTCTTAAGTCAAATGAAAGTGAGAAATCATTTAAATTTAAATTTTACAAAGTTCCTTCCCTAAATAGTGACTTTATATTAGGACAAGATTTTCTTGAAGAAAATAAGGTCAAATTAGATTTTGAAGCCTCTCAATGTCTAGTGGGTAACTTAAGGATCCCTTTTTCAATACCATCAGAAAAGGATCCCATAGATAAGGAGATTGTAAATAATATTAGGGACGCAGTTTCTGCAGCCCCTATCACTGATGAGCAACGCCATCAACTAGAAGCCCTTTTATTGAAATTTCCTGAGTTGTTTTCCGATAAAGTAGGAAGAACTGGACTAATCTTCCATGAGATTCACACAGGGAATAGTCCGCCCATAAAATCTCAACCTTATCGTGTTAATGACCAAAAAAGGAAAATAATAGAACAACATGTTAGGGAAATGTTAGATGACGGGATAATCAGACCATCAGTTTTTCCTTGGGCTTCGCCCGTAGTTTTAGTTGATCAAACAAAACGGGGTAAACCCTATCGGTTTTGTATTGATTACAGAAAACTTAATCAGGTTACCATTAAGGACCCTTATCCTTTACCTAATATAGAGGGCATGTTAGCTAGGGTTGGAAGACCGAAATACATAACAACACTTGACCTTAAATCTGGGTACTGGCAAGTGGAAATGCACCCTAAGAGCAGAGAAAAAACTGCCTTCGTGACTCATATGGGAAAATACGAGTTCAATGTACTCCCTTTTGGGCTTTGTAACGCCCCTAGCTCATTTCAGCGTCTAATTGACGAGATTTTTAGGGACGCAGATTACTTCCATTTAATAGACTATTTAGACGATTTAATCTCACTTAGCGAATATTGGGATCAACACTTAACGTGTTTGGAATATGTCTTAAATAGGTTAAAGGAAGCGGGTCTCACCCTACAGTTAAAGAAATGTCGTTTCGCTCAGAAAGAAGCTACCATATTCGGTCACATTGTAAATGAAAAAGGGGTGCATATAGATCCTTCTAAGATAGAGGCCATTCAAAAATTTCCTCCTCCTAAAAATATTAAGGAAGTTCAAAGATTTTTAGGGATGGCAGGTTGGCACAACCGTTTTATTAATCACTACTCTCAAATAGTAGCACCTATTAATAAACTTAAACGGAAGGATCAAAAATTTGTTTGGGGATTCGAACAGCAGCAAGCGTTCGAAAAAATTAAGGAAGCCATTTGTAAGGCTCACCCCTTAGCTTCCTTTAGAAGGGATTCCCCGTGCATCTTAACTACCGATGCTAGTGATGCAGGGTTAGTTGCCCTTCTTTCCCAATTACAAGATAACGTAGAAGTCCCTATAGCTTATGCTAGCACAGGGCTCAAGGATGCCGAAACTAGGTACTCTACTAGCGAGAAAGAGTGTTTAGCCATATGTTGGGCAGTTAAAAAGTTTAGGCCCTTTCTAGAAGGTCGTAAATTCACTGTCCTCACTGATCATCAGGCTTTACAATGGTTGTTTAACATTAGGGAACCAAATTCTCGTCTAGTTAAATGGGCTATGTACCTCCAAACATTTGACTTTACCATAAAACATAAGAAAGGAGTAGAGAACGTAGTAGCAGACGCTTTATCGAGAGCTCCGATAAATGTCTTAAGTATCCATCTTAGTTCCTCTACTTCCAATACTACTAGTAATTTGGATCCAACTAGTAGCAGTACCAGTCAAAATTCTACCGAGAGTAGTAATAGTTCCTCTAGTGAGTCTGCTGAAGGTCGAATACGTCCTCCAGGTCCTAGATCCTTATACTCCGTCTTCACAATAGAAGACGTAAGAAAATCTCAGAGGGAAGACCCATTTGCGTCCCCTATTATTAATTCCTTGCAAGGACCTAACCCAGTTAGGAATAAAATGTTTGAAATAAAGAATGATCTTCTTTATAGAAGACCGTACAGGAATCATCCTGAAAAGATTTATTTACCTCCTCGGTTAAGGCTAGAAGCTATGAGGTTGCTACACGACCACCCACTATCAGCTCATAGGGGCAAAGATAAGACCCTTAGTAAAGTTACTTATAGATATTGGTGGCCCTCTGTAATTAGTGACGTCCAGGATTATGTCCGAGGTTGCTCTTTATGCCAACAATTTAAGGCTAGAAATAGGAAAAAGCCAGGGCTAATGCAACCCTCAGAAATAACTAGTCCTTGGGACCAAATAAGTGTCGACATTATGGGACCTTTCCCTTCTAGTAGACACCACTACAAATATCTAATAGTTTTTGTCGATTACATGACAAAATTTGTGGAAATGATACCACTAAAAACTATTACTGCTAAGACCTGTGTTCAGGCATTTAAGTGTATTATCACCAGGTGGGGAGCTCCTAAAGCTATCCTTAGTGATAGAGGGGTACAGTTTACTTCTAAACTTTGGTTGCAAACTTGCAGAGCATTTCGAATAAACCCAAAGTTTACCACCCCCTACACGCCTAAAGGAAATCCCACTGAACGAGTCAATAGAGTAATAGGTGAATTAATATCATTTTATGTTGGGAATCACCATGATAGATGGGATGAATCCCTTGACCTCCTTCAATTCGCTATAAATTCCGCCCCCCATGAAACTACGGGAAGATCTCCCTTTTTTCTGAATTTAGGGCGGGAGCCACGTCTCCCTTGGGATTTAGATATTGAAGAACCCATTCAGGACAATGATGACCCCAGTCGTGATAAGGCTTTAAAGGTTCTTAAGGAACAATTAGCATTCAGCAATGAATTGTCTAAGTTAGCTAAGGCCCACCAGAAAAAATACTACGACCTCCGCCATGACCCTTTAGAGTTTGCGGTAGGAACTTTAGTATGGATGGAAACTCATCCTTTATCAAGTACGACAGGTCAGCTCATGAAAAAGCTTAGTCCTAAATGGGCAGGTCCCTTTAAGATAGTTGCAAAACACTCTCCCGTTGTTTACGAGTTAGAAGACGCTAACTCAGGGCAGAATGTAGGGAAAGTTAATCTCGAACACCTGAAACTCTACTGGACAAACGTAGCTGTCTTCGATAACGCCGAAAATAACCCCGTTTCTCAATCCGAGGTCGCTGATGAAATCGAAGGTAGTCCTCCTACGAATGGTGGTAGCATGCACCACCAATCTGCGGAGTCTTCTTCAACTACTTCATCTGAATCATCATCATCTTCTACATCACCGTCATCCCCGGACGGTCAGGAAGTCCGTCAACCGATTCTTCCTGCAATTACCGATGTCCCTCCAACCACGACATCAAGTACAGTAGAAGAGCAAGCAGCGGATCAACCGATCCCTCCTGCAGTTCGGGATGGTTCACTTCAGCCTACAGATTCTGATAGTGAACCGGGCATGGCCCTTTTTGAAGACCCTCCTCTCCTCCTATTTACCTATCATGATATGAGGGCTTTTCAGCTCGATCATCCCTCTAATGATAGTCCGCCTTCTGCGGCAGGGGAGGCTTCCCCGTCTGATCAAGAATCAGTCGAGGAACCAGAGCTACGTAAGTCCAGTACGTCCAATTTTTCAGAAGAAATTCGAACACCGGAAGATAAAACGTCTTCTGACCAATCAGTCACGGAACCGGTGTTATAGCATTCCCCCTCGTCTGGTTTTTCGGAGGAAATAGTACCTCCTGAACCGATTTCTATTTCTACTAAAGAAATAACACATCCTGAACAGAATTCTACTCTGTCGGAAGAAACGTCAATACATACACCGCCTTCTCAGTCGAAATCCCAATCTTTACGTGTGTCTGATAGTTCTTCGTCCACGTTGTCGGAATCTATGAGAACTCCGAGATTAAACAGGGCCTCCTTGCCCGATATTTATTTGGAACCGTTTAAATTGGGGTGGCGCCGAGAGGTGTGTAAGAGGGCGACGATTCAACCCGGAGGTAATGAAGTAGATATCTACTATCGACCTCCTGATGATAAACGGTTAAGATCTCCTTACGAGGTTCAGGTTTACCTTAGTAATAATAACGTCACTAACCTACAAAGGCAATATTTCTGTTTCTCCCGAGAGCCAATCTCCTTTTTCCCATGGGAGTTTATTTCCCAAGCCTCTAAAAGACGCTATTAATATTGTGATTTTTCAGATGGCTTCAAGTATCCCTACTCCGAATTGGAAATTTGAACTCCCAAAGGAAATAAACCAATCAGTATATATTTTGAAGAAAGCTAAGAGCAAGACCGAATTGTCAATACAAATATTGGCACAGTATTGTCCAGAGGGCGACCATACAATTGAGAAGTGCCTAAACTGCGACGAGATGGGACACAGAGCCAATGATTGTTATATGCCTAATCGCTATACAAATTCTAAAGTTGCATGTTCATTATGCTATACGGGAGGGCACACCGCTAAGGATTGCCCTTTTAAGGACGAAGACTCATTGATCATAGATGTTCCAAGAGAAGAAATTCACGATTTAATTAATCCTGCCAGAGAAATTCTTCGTGCCTCTTCCTCAGCTGAAATTGTGGATCCTGTTCCTCCGCAGGAAGGGATTTTTGATCCCTATTCCCTTACCCTGTATTTAATGTCGCCTCCGCGTCAACAGGAACCTTTAAAGCTGAATACTAGTCCTACTCCCCTCCCACTTACTTCTTCCCAACAATGGAAGCCACTAGCTAATGACGAATGGGACCAGGCGACCTGGGAAAAATTTGGATCTATGGGTTGGATCCCCAAAGTCCATATCCCTAAAGAACTTATTCCGTCCAAAATTCCTACAGCAAAACATTCAATGATACTGTCAACCGCCGTTTGCTGGAGATGCAGGAAAGTCGGTCACCATGTGGTGTCCGACTGCCCTGGGAAGAGAAGTAAGGAGGCGATTGAACGAAGAAAAGCTCGCCAAATTGCACGAAGATCGAAAAAAGAAAACCCCTCAGCAGAAACCGACGATTGAATAAATTTATGCATTACCCCTGCCAAATATCCAGGGTTCCTCGGGGTAACCCCTTATTTCCAGTTTGTTAATTTTTTCAGGATAAAGAGAGTTCCTAAAGAGGGGGGATGTAACATGGCTGCCAGATTCCTGGAGTTTCTACTCCTTGGATCTGGCAGGGTGTAATGCCTCCATGTTACATGCTCCTCCTCCTATCCTAATGTCTGTGATTTTTTCATGTTAAGTCAGTTGTTAGTCAGCTCTCGGAACGAGCAGTAGTTTTTTCCTTGTTACTTCACTGTCAAGTTAGGTACAGTTGGGTTAATCCCTTTTTGATTTAATAAAGTTTACGAAGAATTGTTTCTTCTGTTTTGGATTAATAAAGTAAGTTGTCTTTCTTTTATTTTATGGCCCTCGGGAGTCTTCCTCCCTTAGTTAAATTATTCTACGGAGGGTTACAGTAAATCAAACCATTGCAATTAAATTTTTATTGTTACTTCGCAATTAAAACCATCGCAATAAAAGTTTGACAAACAAAACAAGCTCGATAAAATCGGTAATTAAAGATTCCAATTAATGTCACTCACTTATCAACCACTAACGCTATCATGCAATAATAATGAATACGAAAATTGTTTATGAAATGAATTAAAATTATCACTAAGAATAAAAGGGCATCTGAATAACTCAACAAATCAGTACGCTTTTAAAAAGCATCTTTAAAAATGTTAAAGGTGATTTAACAAAGACACCCCTCCCCCCTCCCTTTATAGGAGACAGAAAAATTACTTCTTTTCTGGCCAATTTGAGAGTCCTAGGATTAAATGTATATAAACACTTTTTAAAAATGGAATCTTTCACTTGAGAGATTATCAAAATTATTATAGGCATTCAACATTACTGTTGGACTTTGTATGATTGTCTTTGAAAATTCCATTAATCTCTTCAATGATTACATAGTGAAACTTACATTTACCACTGAATTGAAAATTTTAAGAGAACATATCACTAATTATTTTATAAACCATTCTGGAGACAAAAATTTAATTTTCCTTCGGAAGCTACGAATAAAACCTTATAAAATACGCAACTATTAGCTTAAACATGGAAAACAAAAAATATTACTAGAAAAACAATTTAATAATACAATTTATAATAACAAATCAACCAGGGGAATTTAAGCCCAAATTAAATGCTGTAAATAAATGCAGCTATACCAAACCAAAAGTGTACATAAAATAAATCTTTTGTGCATTAACAGAACATCATCATACGTGTTTAAAGCTTTTAAAATACTCAAAAAACTAAATATTCATAATGTTATTTAATTCTTTAATGATTCACGAGGCGTTATAAAACAAAAGGTAACTTCAAAATTCCAGATAATGTTATAATTATTCATTAAAGAACTCTTTTCTTGAATAAAATTACTGACCACAATTTTTATAGCTATTAAATTACTGTACTCAAGACCTAAATAGCTGACAACACGTAACTTCACGATTCATTTCATAAGTATAAATAAATAGTTATTTACAATGCTTAATGCTAAAGCTAAACAGTTCCATTGCCTGCCCTAACACGGTGCCTAATATTCTACCCTACAATTTTTCAATACCAAAGTCAGAAACCAACTAGAAGTCAACACGAGGGCGGACCTTAAAGCCACTTATGCCAGCTTTTTCAAAAATACACAAAAAGAAAATCTCTAACAATACCAAAGTAGCGATGTTGTACTAAACTTGCGCCTGTTATTGCTTTCAAATTATTATCAAATTGCCCCATTTAGAACGATATTACTAAATTGGATGTTTTACCACCAAAATATTTCTACCTTTCACAAATTATTGGTAATTGGTTTATTTATAGTCACGTTTACCACAATTTGCCTATTTCATCAACTGCCAGAATAAGACATACTTTATAGTCATTTATGTTGAACGTGAAAGTTAAGAGCAATATCCGTATTTAAATGTTGTTGGATCAACATGTTGTTGGGGGAATGGAATTGGTCCCGAAAATCCGAGATAAGTAATTTTTTGAAATTGATTACCTGTAAAATAAGTTATTTCAACGGAAAACTGTAATGGAACGTTGTTGTTTCTTAAGCATGCCATTAATTAGAACGAACAATTAATATCTGAGCATTAAGTCAAGTGATAACCTCAGTCTTATCGATATTTTTTTAAGTCTTGGTTCTAATCAAGACATTTTTGATTAATTTATTTAGATGTAGAATTATGGCACTTTATTGATAAAAAAATTCAGAAGTTAAAATTAATAAATTATTAAAGCATTATTCAAACATAAAGAATCAATAGTATAGCCGACTACATTTTTCATAAAATAAGGATATGTCTTGTACACAGGCAATCAGTCAAATGGGAAAAACAGGAAATAAAGACTATAAATCTTGGCAAGATATTTCCATATGTAAAGGCTCAGTTGTCTGCTCCTCAACTGTATACCCTTTATATTTAAAGCTACATTCAGATGTTCTTATTTTGCCAGCGTGTCTGATAAGGTTGCATATGAACAAAACTGAATTGTGGCTAGACGCACTGAAAGTGAATGCGCACAAAAAAAATAATGAAAACTCTGAAGCTATAAACTGATTACGAGCAGATCATTCACTGATCTAGTTGCTTAAGACCATTTAACACAGATGAACTAGAATAAAAGCTTAAACCCCTGATCTTCTTACAGCAGCGCTTATCGTCCCGAAACTTTTCAAAGCATAGATCATGTGACCATTATTAAGTCGTCTGCTCTGTTTTTTATTGTATGGTTTTTAAATTTGATGTTTCTCTTCATGTAAGTAATTTAAATGATTGGTTCGGATATTTAATATGCCAAGCAAAAGGTGAGGTTTTGGAGTTTGTAAAAATGATCACCGTTTTTCTCATAAATTTCACCTGAAAGGAAATTTCTGTCTTAGGTGGCACTTACATCTATCATAACACCTAAATTTGATTATTTCAAATTTAAAAGTGTATTTAACTTGCGGCTCAATGTGATTCTTCATAGCGGACACTAAAAAGAAACCCGACATTTTAATTCATTTCACCTTGGGCCGCAAGTGTTTACTTTTCGGTCCACTTTGAGTGTGACTGGATTTAGAATAATTCTAAGAGTCGTGTATACTGAAGAACCAATAAGTGTGCTTTCTTCTTATCTTGGTCAGTGGCGCCCATATTGCGAAAAATGAATTAAAGCCGTTCGGCGTAAATAGTCCAAGTTTCCAGGTTTTCTTCAAAAGGGTCATATAGTCGACCAGAAGCCATGTAGTCTGTATGTGAACTGCTCCTGATGTAACGGATAAGATGAGTAGAGTTGCTTGAAGTCTAGCGTCAGCTTGTTTTTTAAAAAGGTCGTAGTGTTCGTCGCCAATTTAATTTTTGTGTGTGGGGTTAACTTAGGTAAGAGCCGACATTAACATACTAGTAGTAATTTAAAATACATTTTTTAACGTTCAATATTATACATTTGAAATGAACTAGTCACCGTCACGGCGCGCGTAGGAGATCTGCCTTATTCTAGCTTTTCTTATGTATATATATATATATATATATACTAATTTTAGCCTATTCCTTATCTTACGTTGTTACATAAAAAACTATGTGGACTAGTTTTTATGTACAGTTTGGTTAAACTGAAGTTATGTTTGATTAGGTTAGGGTCAGGTTTTTTATACTCAATTAGGTATTAGGATTGATAAAAACAATGTCGCTTTTAATGACGTCGAGTACTCATTAAACAAAAAAGAAAATAAGCTTAAAGTGGACGTGAGAGCTTACTTTTCATATCACCAAATTTCATTGATGAGCCAATGTTAACCCTAGTTGCACGGAGTTGCCGATTTGGTGGAGGGTCATTGAAGGGTGCTGGGAGACTGATGGTGATGGCTACGTGCTGGAAGTCTTGACTAGTCCACCACGTAGATATTTTTCCATCACATGAACATGTCAAAACCGGTAGCTTATATTTTATGTATTTTCTGCAAAATTTGCCACTATGTTTTCATACAGAAACCCAGCACCAATAATATTTTTTAGCCTTTTTTGAACTTTATCCTCATAGTTATAGCTGTTTTGATAAATTTAATTTCGAAGTAAGTTGATATTAAATCTAAGGTACATATTCAATTTTATTTAAGTATATCTCTATCTTCAATGCTGGTATTTCATCGTAGAACTGAAGGGTATGGTGCTGGCAATTCTTTTTCCCAAAGCTTGATATAGGGTGATAGGCTCATATGTCTCGCGTCACCGCGTGAAATTGTTGAATCTATGCTCATGCCATATAATTTTGAAATACCATTTTTTGAGTATATATATTTATAAAGTGATCCGTGATACAATTGAAACAAAACAAT
This sequence comes from Phalangium opilio, assembly GCA_019434445.1. NCBI lineage: Eukaryota > Metazoa > Arthropoda > Arachnida > Opiliones > Phalangiidae > Phalangium > Phalangium opilio. The sequence goes on from JAEQBA010002823.1 coordinate 144,079, forward strand.
TTAGCATACTGAAATTCTTTCTAAGTCATGATTTACAAATTTGCCAAATTTAATTTAATTTTGGTGTCATCATATTTAGAATTTGTTTACTCGGTCTAAACATAGTTTTCAGACTAGGAGTAATAATATTTGCACGAGGTTAGGCTACATGGAGTATGAAATGGGCTGCATTTTTGTTCCTGTGAAAATGGTATGGATCCTCCTAGTCTGTAAAATAGTACATCGGCATTGTCCATGGAGTAGTTTTATTGGAGTGAAACGAAAGTTACTTTAAAATTGCTGAATATTTCTATGTCTCCTATAACATTGCTCCATGGTAGCAAATTTCTAGTGAACAATAGGAACGGCGTTATAACCTCGTGGAGGAAAGTTTTTCGGTCTGTTTATTTTCTATTCATCTCCGGTTTTTAGTTTTTACGGCTTTTTCGGCGCAAAAAGAAGTGAACAAAGAAATTCTCCAATCTAGACGCTTTTGAACGGGAGTTTTCAAGAATAGCTCCCGGTGACGGATTTTGGATATTTTTCTTCTGAAAGAGAAAAAAGCGACAAAAAATATGGTGCAAATATATTTTGGGGAAAACAAGGAAGATAGAGCTAGTTTTAATTTCAATTGCCCTGGGCAGAAGACGGCACAATTTATGCTATAAAAAATGTCGTCTGCTTATTTTCGGCCTAACATAACCAAACCAAACCAAACCTACTGTAAACATGAACGTTTTGGAAAAGGTAAAAAAAAGTGTGGGCAAGGGGAAAAAATAGCAAGACAGTAAAGTAAACAGCTCTATTTGTATATTTCAAAAACTCCAAGTTTTAATAATTTTACACAAAAAAAAAGAAAAAACTTTTTTGTCCCAAAACTTGGAAACATACAGAAAATGAAATATTTTAATACAAAACTAGAAATAACTATAATAATGTTGAAGTTTATTCAACATCCAATATTTCGCCAAGGTTTTCATGATTTTCTAGATTGTACACTGTAGCAATAGCTTCAAGAAATGCTAGGAATAATTTTTTTTCCTTTCTTGGCCTTTTCCCTGAACATATGCATCGCTAAATACCCTGCAATGAATTGCTTCCTACGACCCCCTCTCAGTAAAGAAGCTTTGGCTTGCGCCCAAGCACCTTCAATTCGATTAGTGTGCACCCCAGTTTCAGGAGCTTTGAAATGGAGGGAATGGTTTACCTTCATATGTTCATAGTGTTCATCTTTAAAGCTATCGTAAGCCTTCCAGCAATCAAAATATATCGTGGTTCCAGGCAGAATCAACAATTTAATAAGATCAATTAAAGTTCCCGCATCCCGTTTCTCAACCGGGACCGTAAAGAAATTGTTCGTATCCCTCTCAACGGCCCCAAAAACCCACACTCCAGGCACACTTTTTCCGCGGTTGTACTTTCTTTTACCAAAATGCGATTTGTCCACTTTTACTATTTTCCCTGGCCCTCCTATTTTCTCATTCTTACGAATTACGACTTCGTACGCAACTTCTCGGCAAAAGTTATTCCAATCCACCAATGTTTGTTTTGAAACGTTATGGACTTCAGCTATCCACGATGAGGGACGAATTGCGAACACGTAATAGTAGATTAACAAGATAATATCACGCAAGGAAAGTTTGGAATTTGAAAACCATCAATTTTTTAGAATGGATGCATAAGTGTCACATACTTTCTTCCCTTTTTTCCCCTGACTTGTTCTACGACAACGCCAGACATAACCATCAATAACATCAGATTTGGTCACCAACTTCATTGGCTCTTGACAATTTGAACACTTCATCGGTTTTGCTATCAAGTTCTTGTTTTGGAGCCATTCGATTGCATCAACTGACTTTTTAACCATATCGTTAAGTTCTTATGGCGTTAACAGGTCTCCTTCAGGAACCAACTGCACGTCATCCGAGTCATCCGAATTATCCAAACTTTCCCTAGGGGGATAATTACAAGCCTTTGTTCTTGAAAACTCCCGATGAATTCGTTAAATTGGAGCTTGATTTACAATTCAAAGTGTTAGGAGAGTTTCGCGTGTGAGCTAGCTTAAGGTTTAGATTTCCTTCCAGATCTTTATTGAAACTGTTTTAACTTCGCGATAGGTTTATTGTAATCAGATATAAACTTTTTACCGTCAATCTAGAAGCGGCCATTTTATTTGTTTACATTCTTCCGCCAAAAGCCAAAAATAAGCAGATGACAATTTTAATTTCAGATAATTTTTTTAAAATCTTAGATGATTTTTTAAAATCTTGGTTAATTTTGAGAATGTTATTTAATTTTTGAAAATCTTAGTTAATTTTTGAAAATCTTAGTTAAGTTTTGAAAATCTTAATAGTTTTTGAAATATTTAAAAAGCAGAATATCACGAATTTATTTTACTAAATTTCAGAATTGCATTTGGTTATCAGCTTGATTTCCATGGAGGTTCTAAAAGAATTGGCCATATCTTTAAGGGCAAGTTCTATTTTCTTTCTTTGTTTGATAGGATTGTAGGCGAGTGTTTAACCAAAATATTTTTTAATGGGAAAGTCTAATAATATATGAAACATTTAGTTTTAATTTTACCTGAATTTATTACCTTATATCCGTTTCTTATGGAGAACGTAATAAGCCTCAGTAAACGGCACATGAGAAGAAAACGGGCCACATATTTGAAAAATGAAATAGTTAGGGTGTCTGAACGGTCTTGTGCAAAATCTTTAAACGAATCTCTCAACGATGTGGTTTCGGTTGAAACATACACTTATTCTAGTGAGGCGACGGATATGAGAAAAATAATTGCAAGCAATTCTTATAGCGATGCTGCTGAAAATAATTATATTTGTGAAAGCTCTGAGAGTTCAGATGATAGTTATGATAGTTATCCGAGTGACAATTCAGATATTAGTGTACGTTCTGATAATGAACCTACTGATTTAGCACAAGATCTTCGAGACTGGGTGACTGACAACAATGTTGATACTGTTAAAGTCAATAGCCTGCTGAAAATTCTTAGACTACATAACCATAGTGATTCACTAGAAGATTCTCGAACTCTCTTAAAAACTATGAGGCGTACGACAAATATTAGTACAGTTACACGCGGAGAATACTGGCATGTGGGCCTTGAAAGAGGATTAACAAATATTTTTTGATACACATTATGATTATTCTGAAGATATATCATTTGCCACTAATATAGATGGCATTCCATTATTTGAAAGTTCAAATAAAAACTTTTGGCCAATTTTGGTTGGTGTGTACAGTTTTGAAAACGGCATTGTTGGTGATGTATTCCCAGTAGGCGTGTTTTGTGGTGACCATAAGCCAGGTTCTCTGTCAGAATATCTAAAACCGTTTATTGAAGAACTGATGTCTTTCGGAGAACGTATTATATAACGCTCGCTGATCCCGTAGGAAACACTTGGATGCAAAAATTCTAATTCTCCCTAATTTTGGATTTAGGTAAATATACATTAAATTTCAATAATCTAAAATCCCCAAAAACTGCGTGATCCGCGAGCGTTTCACTCTTACTTTTGACCCCTTTTTCTTGTTCTCTGCTAATATGTTCTTTAGCTACTAAGTTTTTGTATAGTAATTCATAAATTTGACCCTTTGCCCTGTTAGTTCTATTAATCATAAGCGACATTGAAACATGCCTGTTAATACTAGACGTGACAAAAATAACTCTACTTCAGACCAATTGGTAGATTCTGATAGCGAAGGCGATAATCCTAACCCAATTTTAAATGAGCTAAAACGGCTCTCGCGGAAAATAGATGATATGAATAAGAACCTCACTGATACTAAAAACAAAGTTGAGGCCATTGATGTAAAACAATCTAATATTGAAGCTAAGCTAATGTTAATGCAAGCAAGTATAGAAGAAATTGCCCCCCTCCAATCAAGAGTTGATGATATTGAGGAGGAACTGACTAATGTGGATAAGCGAGCGAGGGACGCGTCGGAAAAAAATAGACTAAAAATTGAGAATTTAGAAATAAGCTTAAGACGAAACAATCTGATGATAAGAGGATTACCCGATAATGAAACGGAATCTCGTAATGGCTTGGCTACCGCTGTGGAAGACATATTTGCAAATAAATTGGGATATAATGTGACAGTTAACCCTAGTCAAGTTCAAAGATTGGGAGGATTTACGCAAGGGAGAACTAGAGGAGTACTATTTCGCGCGGATACATATGATCAGAAACTAAACCTACATAAAAATAATATGAAACTTAGAGGAACGTCAATCTTTATTGAACACGACTATACTCAAAGTCAATTGCATGCCAGATATCAATTAAGACAATACGCTAAGTCCCAAGGTAACGCTAAGTACAAATATATCTCAACTAATGTAATAACAATAAATGGGAAATTCTTTAAATTTGATTTTGAAACACAAAAAATTGTACAAACGGACCACTAATTTAACTCAGAATATTCTAATAAATCTCTATAAATTATCCCTAAAATGTTAAATTTAATACTATCTAATATACGTAGCGCTAGCGCCACTTCCCTCACCTTTTTAGTACTATGTCCCTCCGTACAGTTCCTATTCTACAGGGCCGGTAGGCCCTTGTAGATATGACATGACACCCTTCCGTAATGTTAAAGAAAAAGTCACACCTTTTAGGGTTAGCGTCCCATAGAAAAAGCATTAAAAAATTTTCGGTTTTTTAAGGCAATTGTGACAGGCCATATGGGAAAACTATAGCGAAGTTAGTTTTCGGAATACTTCTAAATTAACAAGCATTTCTTAAATGAGAAACTTACCTGCTTCGATTTTTAATTAATGAAGTCTAATTTTTGTAATTTAACTAATTAAGATAGTACGTCAAAAAATTACTTTTGGGTCAGAGGTCAGCCTAACCTTATAGCGCGCTTAAACCTATTTTCTTCATTTCGTTCTCGTTGACAACTAGAAGGTCCTAAGTTTGTGGGTGCTAACAAGTTACGTTGACTAATTGTAAATGTTGGCTTTCTTGCTGATTTTCCTAATTTCTTAGCAGTAGACTCTAACAAATTACTTTGGTATTTCGTCCGAGCTTGAGCACCTTTATATGTATTTTCTAATTAACTGTAGCACCCTTAATAAGAAATACGTCGTTATCAGGTCGAATTTTCGTCTAGAAAAGTAATTCAGGTAAATTATTACAGTTAATAGAGGTTTTTATATCTTTTGAAGTAAGTTTTTCGACGTTCTTTACGGCCAAGGCTTAAGTTGTAAAGACTAATAGCACCCCATGTTATTTCCCCATAGAGCTTAATACAGTCGAAGGCAGAGGGCTGCCATTACCCTATTTTAGTTACTCTTTAAAGATTATTATAAGGGCTGATTTCCAGCTCTCATTTGTTTTGGAATCCTGTGTATAGTCTGCTCAATTTTATGCTAGAAACATAGCCTAACCGGGTTAACATAACACTAGGGGGAACACTATTTTACCCCGAAAATATTTTTGCCGAACTTTTGCCGAATTACCCCAAAATCTAAAATAGTAGAAATCTCCCATGCATCGTCTGCTAAAACATCCTAAATGACTTATGGCTTCGCCTTCGGCTATCTGGGGTAAAATAGTGTCCGTTTCGGCACTTTTCGGCAAAAAAGAGTGGGGTAAAATATAAAAATACGGGGGGCTACACTAAACGTCGAAATTAAATCAAGTTAATCCTTTAAATGCATTTCAGAAACTAAATAAGCCTAACTAAGCTACCCTGTCTTGCCCCAACGACACTTATAGGGATTTTTCGGCAAATATCAAAAACTCAACTAAACATTGACATTAATATGAATTGTTTATTGAATCTCAATTTATAAGCTAAATCTACTCTGCCGAACCACAATCCAACGTTAATTTCAACTTAATTAAGCATAATTAACGTAAAATTCGACCAAAAACATAAATTTTTGGGACAAAAATTAAAATAACTTTTAATTGAACTACATAATTAAGATTAAAACAAAGCTAGAAGCTGGTAAAGCTCCTTTTTTACTATTTGACACTTAAATTAATTTATATTATCTTTTAAAAACATTAATATTCAGGAAATTCTAAAGTTTGGGGTAAAATAGGGTTTTTTCGGCAAGGATTGAATTTTCAATTAAACAATGATATTAATGTGAATTGATTATTGAATCTGATTTTATAAGCTAAATCTACTCTGCCGAACCACAATCCAACGTTAATTTCAACTTAATTAAGCATAATTAACGAAAAATTCGACCAAAAACATACATTTTAGGGACAAAAATTAACTTTTAATTGATCTACATAATTGAGATTAAAACTAGGCGAGAAGTTGGTAAATCCCCTTTTTTCCTATTTAACACTGAAATTAATTTTTATTATTTTTAAAAACATTAATAAGCGGGAAATTCCAAAGTTTGGGGTAAAATAGGGATGTTTCGGCAAAATATTACGGGGAGAAATGAAAAAATATGCCGAGTCGTTGAAGAAGTGCGAAATTCCAAAGTTTGGGGTAAAATAGTGATTATTCGGCAAGAATTGTATTTTGAATTAAACATTGACATTTATGTCAATTTTTTATTGAATCTCAATTTATAAGCTAAATCTACTCTGCCGAACCACAATCCAACGTTAATTTCAACTTAATTAAGTATAATTAACGTAAAATGCGACCAAAAACGTACATTTTTGGGACAAAAATTAAAATAACTTTTAATTGATCTACATAACTAAGATTAAAACTAAGCTAGAAGCTGGTAAATCCCCTTTTTTCCTATTTGACACTTAAATTAATTTATATTATCTTTATAGTACATTAATATTCAGGAAATTCAAAAGTTTGGGGTAAAATAGGGTTTTTTTGGCAAGGATTGAATTTTCAATAAAACATTGATATTAATGTGAATTGTTAATTGAATCTCAATTTATTATCTAAATCTACTCTGCCGAACCACAATCCAGCATTAATTTCCACATAATTAAATATAATTAATATAAAATTAGACCAAAAACGTACATTTTTGGGACAAAAATTAAAATAACTTTTAATTAAACTACAAAATTAAGATTAAAACTAAGCTATAAGCTGGTAAATCCCTTTTTTACTATTAAACACTGAAATTAATTTATATTATCTTTATAATACATTAATATTGAGGAAATTCAAAAGTTTGGGGTAAAACAGGGGTTTTTCGGCAATATATTATGGGGTGAAACACTATTTTACCCCGAAGTTATTTTTGCCGAACTTTTGCCGAATTACCCCAAATTCTAAAATAGTAGATATTCTCCCATGCATCGTCTGCTAAAACATTCTAAATGACTTATGGAAACAAACTGCAAGTGTTTATTAAACTCAGGTCACGTGTCACCAAAGAGCCGCTATGGAACAGTTTACCCGTCATTTTCTACTCTGAAAAATTGGTTGCTGTAATTTTCACCAACAGCCGGGAGTGTGGCGTACTCCTGTAAGCTAAGCTTCTGGGAGGCAAAGTTTGAGGGAATAAGACACATGTCGGCGATCCTACCCTATAGGTGCCGACTGCCCCGTGTCCGCCGGAGGTGACTTGACCCCCACACCCCATCCGTCACCTCCCAAGTAAACCTCATTTCCTTCCCCTGCTTACACACATAATGAAACCTGACTAATCACATCCTTGCCGAGGTCCTCTGACCCGCTTGCATTGAAACCTCCAAAAAAAAAAAAAAAGAACATTTCACCAACATGGAAAGTTATGTAGAATTAGAACCCTTTGAAGAATGGCGCAAACATCCTCTTCTGTTAGATTTAGTTATTTATTATATTGAAAAATGTAGCGGATTTAATCGAGATGGTGCCTTAAGACTTCATTAATAAAAGGCTGTTTCTATTTAGGCCCAAGTTTTGGACTTAAAAAAGCCAGGAACACTATTTAGGACCACCCTCTCTTAATAAAAATCAATATTTTACTTTGAACAATTGAATTTATTCTAAAGACATGTAAAATTATCAAAAGAAAAGAACTAAATTTTGTACAAAAATTACAGACAATTAAAATATAAACAAACAAATGAATTAATAAAAGTGATAAATAAAAATAACTAAAATCATGGCGTTGCTTTTGCCTCCTCTTCATGTTTAAGAAAAGACATAAGAGATTCAGATCTGATTGGGCAATGGGACATGAGAGCCTGTCATATTTGAAACTGTGATTTCAGGACCAGTTAGGGTTAAATTATCCGCCATTAAATCTTCTTCATCCTAATTGGTGGAAATACAGTGTAATTTTACTAATTTTATTGTTAAGCTGCTAAAAAAAACCAACTTACCCAATTGTTCCTTTCATCTTGTTCTTTAACGGGAGTTGACTGACAACTAAAAGAAAAATAAAATAAAATTAACTTATAGATTTAACAGATTTACAATACAATTAAATAATTTATACAAACTTAGGACTGAAATTTGACAATCTAGATGCGGTATTTGATGCCATGCCTGACTTGGGCGTATAATTTTCTTTCAATAAATCTCCCCATCTTGTTTGAATTTCATTTGATGTTGATTCAGAAGGGTCAGCTTCGGTAGTTGTTGAATTAACTAATTTCATAAAAATCGTTTTCAGTCCTTCTTCTTCCGTTGGGTCACTACTCTTATAATCGTTTATGAATCTTCCCCTAAACATTTTTGCTGCATTTTCTTGACTTCTTGAACTAACGCCCAATTCCTTCGCTATTTCTCGAAAATGAACAATTTTGTGAATCTGATCGAGGGGCACTTGTAAATTTAGGTACCGTTGGTACAAGCACCTTGCTATCATCTTATTTCCTATTTTCTTATGTCCGGCTTCGAAAACCATATTAGCTCCTGTTAAAACTTAAACAACCTTCTCTAAATGGCCTAGCAGCTAAAATAATTTGATAACATACGAAACGCCTATCATTTCAACTCGGTAAAGGGGGGGACCTTTTTTATCGCTTTTATCTATAAAGGTTTCACTAAATTTCGTTATTGATTTTTATGTGATTATAAATCGATGAAAAAACTGTCTGACCATTTCATTATGCCTTTAAAAAAACCCTGATAAAACAGATTTTTTTATCTCACTCTTTACCATTCCGAGTGACGATGACGTCATGGAGAGGTATTACACTGGGCGTGTCTGTGTGTATATTTGTGTATGTATGTCGATTTCGAGAATGATGATTTCTTCGAATGACCGACCCTTCGTGCTATGCTCAATCCCTTGGGTTATAGTCAATTAACTAACACATTTTGTTAGGTCTCAATACTAGTTTTATTTTATCAGCGATCATCGATTTTCAGTATATTTTATTCTCCTTATAGAGCCGAATACTCAAACCTAACTGTATATTTTTAATAGAAAGTAAAATGCATCCTATGAAAAACATTAACATGTACAAAAATGGGCCAAGCCTCGCCTCGTGCCCTTTCCGCTGTAAAACGTTCTGAGATCCCATGTAGAGCCAAGTCTGCCTTTTGATCTCATTCAATCGCCAATTGAACAATTATGTTATAAATTAAGTCCTTTTCCTAGTTAATAACCAATATTCTTTGACTCTATCATTATTATAAATCTTTGTTCGTATCAAAAATATCGTGACTTGGCAATCGCAGGTAAGTAATATTAAAAGGAAGTCGAGGGGAAATTCACTAAATCGTTGCCGATTTTAAAATAATCGAAGGGATATTCACTAAATCGTTTATGGTCGAGGGGATATGTACAAGTTTATAAGAAGAGTCATGCATAACCTTATATACACGCGCTTGCCAAGTCACGATATTTTTGATACGAACAAAGATGTATAATAATGATAGAGTCAAAGAATATTGGTTATTAACTAGGAAAAGGACTTAATTTATAACATAATTGTTCAATTGGCGATTGAATGAGATCAAAAGGCAGACTTGGCTCTACATGGGATCTCAGAACGTTTTACAGCGGAAAGGGCACGAGGCGAGGCTTGGCCCATTTTTGTACATGTTAATGTTTTTCATAGGATCTCACTTCTTTTTGTAGACCCTCTCGTTATACTTCGGTAGTTATATTAAAACAAGACCCTCTCGTGGTACTTCGTTTGCCAATATAATCGCTAACGTTTGTTCATATTTACGCTGAATTACCCCTTTCGACCCGCAGAGAATATGTAATAAAGATTGTACGCGATATCCTATAAATAAAGAACTAAAGAACAATTTTATAAAAATTTCGGGATGTTTTAATTTTTCTGTGCTTTATAAAATAAATGAAAACTAAATCCTGAATTTTAAGTTTCTATCTCCTCTAGAAGTACCTTAGAATTTTGATAATCGGTGAGTGAGTGAGTGAGTGAGTGACAAAATAAGGTAAATTTCACCTGCGATATTTCGAAAAGTATATAGGGTAGGAACTTGAAATTTGGAAACTAGAGCTAGGATTGACAGTCCTCGCGGCAAGCAAAATTTCAGACTTTTACCTCTAACCATCACGAAGTTACAGTGGGTTTAAAAGTGCCACGAGTTGCTTCGAGAAAAGGATGTCAGTGCTCGACTTGGCTGGGAGCACGGCAGTGCTCCCAGATATGCGTAATGTTATGCAGATATTTCACAATAAAATACTTTTACTAAAGGTATTTTGGTGAAAAAACTAAGATAAGCAACTTCTGCAGAATCTCCACGTACTACGTCACAGAGAGAGTCAGGGCGAGACCAATCAAATAATGAGAAAAAATCGAAAGAAAACGGCGGGATCGAGGCAACCTTATATAGCGCTTTCTTTACGAACCTTGCACCTCGCGTACCTATCCTATTCATTTGTATTTTTGCTCGTGCGTTTTGGCGCGCCTTTTTTACTACTACAGGGAGCTAACAGTTCTGACCCTGAAACTTCTCTCAATGTTCCTAGTCTTTGGGCTTTGGCTGTAGACGCCATGTAAAATGAGAAGCACACGACCCTCCTCTCAACCTTTACAAGAACCAACTAATCAAAAAAGAGCTTTAGGGGGTCAAAGTTTATATAAAATAGTACTCTGTGGTGGGGATCCAAACTTTTAACGGCTCCTATATTGAGGCTATTGTACTGAAGATCAGCCAAAGTGGGTTGCTAGTTATAACACGAGGAACATAAGTTACACAGCAATTATGTCTTTAATCATAACTTTATTACCACAAGTAATTGTAATTTCTTTCCATAATACGCGTTTAAATTATATTTAAGAAAAAAAACTAGAGGTATCTCTGGTGGAAGAAAACTATGGCTTCATATTTTTTTTTCCTTATTTAATTCATGACTTCCGGTTTCTATATATATATATATATATATAGACTCGATCAATAGACAGGTTTTTTTTTACTAAAGGGGTAGAGAAAAACTCCTCCCTCTATCTTATGGACGAGGGGTAATATTAAAAGTTCATAGATGGAATCAAAAAGTATACTTCTCTCAATGTTCCTAGTCTTTAGGCTTTGGTAGTAGACGCCATGTAAAATGAGAAGCACACGACCCTCCTCTCAACCTTTACAAGAACCAACTAATCAAAAAGAGCTTTAGGGGGTCAAAGTTTATATAAAATAGTACTCTGTGGTGGGGATCCAAACTTTTAACGGCTCCTATATTGAGGCTATTCGCGTGTGTTCCCTGTGCCGCGGTCGTGAAGTTAATCATAGGCAGGGGGGTCGACACTATGCTGAAGAGTAAAGGGGGTTTCTTATATTACACGCATTTTACGTTAATTATACTTAATTAAGTTGAAATTAACGTTGGATTGTGGTTCGGCAGAGTAGATTTAGCTTATAAATTGAGATTCAATAAAAAATTCACATAAATGTCAATGTTTAATTCAAAATACAATCCTTGCCGAATAATCACTATTTTACCCCAAACTTTGGAATTTCGCACTTCTTCAACGACTCGGCATATTTTTTCATTTCTCCCCGTAATATTTTGCCGAAACATCCCTATTTTACCCCAAACTTTGGAATTTCCCGCTTATTAATGTTTTTAAAAATAATAAAAATTAATTTCAGTGTTAAATAGGAAAAAAGGGGATTTACCAACTTCTCGCCTAGTTTTAATCTCAATTATGTAGATCAATTAAAAGTTAATTTTTGTCCCTAAAATGTATGTTTTTGGTCGAATTTTTCGTTAATTATGCTTAATTAAGTTGAAATTAACGTTGGATTGTGGTTCGGCAGAGTAGATTTAGCTTATAAAATCAGATTCAATAATCAATTCACATTAATATCATTGTTTAATTGAAAATTCAATCCTTGCCGAAAAAACCCTATTTTACCCCAAACTTTAGAATTTCCTGAATATTAATGTTTTTAAAAGATAATATAAATTAATTTAAGTGTCAAATAGTAAAAAAGGAGCTTTACCAGCTTCTAGCTTTGTTTTAATCTTAATTATGTAGTTCAATTAAAAGTTATTTTAATTTTGTCCCAAAAATTTATGTTTTTGGTCGAATTTTACGTTAATTATGCTTAATTAAGTTGAAATTAACGTTGGATTGTGGTTCGGCAGAGTAGATTTAGCTTATAAATTGAGATTCAATAAACAATTCATATTAATGTCAATGTTTAGTTGAGTTTTTGATATTTGCCGAAAAATCCCTATAAGTGTCGTTGGGGCAAGACAGGGTAGCTTAGTTAGGCTTATTTAGTTTCTGAAATGCATTTAAAGGATTAACTTGATTTAATTTCGACGTTTAGTGTAGCCCCCCGTATTTTTATATTTCACCCCACTCTTTTTTGCCGAAAAGTGCCGAAACGGACACTATTTTACCCCAGATAGCCGAAGGCGAAGCCATAAGTCATTTAGGATGTTTTAGCAGACGATGCATGGGAGATTTCTACTATTTTAGATTTTGGGGTAATTCGGCAAAAGTTCGGCAAAAATATTTTCGGGGTAAAATAGTGTTCCCCTAACACTAGGCTTTTTATGCTGTATTTACCGTGTGCGCTTCCAATAAATGGCATACCTATTCAAATTATTAACGTGTTGAAATAAAGATAAGGCTTTTCACCCTGTGAAAAGATCGAAAACTTCAAAATACTACTGGTAAGATGACAAAAAGTTTAAAATGTTTTCCTTACGGCAGTTAAAAGAGCCGTGGTGTTTACCTTAGCGCAGTTTGTTACCAACAGTGGATTTTGTTATTTCATAAATATAAGTAACAGTGGTGCTGATTAATCCAGGAGGACAGTGTCGTTATGTAATTTACTTAGTCAAATAATTTCCATGTTTACATCAGCGCAGATTTTTCCAACGTAACCACGTCAGCAACGGAGGGTTACGTTGTTCGCTATCTCCACAGCCGTTTGTTTATTTGTCTAAATTGCTATGAATTGTTTAGGTATTTAATTTAATTACTGTTATTGAAGCCAAAGTTGCTAAACTATAAAATGACATCATTCATTAACATATGTTATAGATGATCTTTATGTTACCGCAAATTTAGCACGTGGTATGATAAAAGTTTAACACATTGTGTTGGCAAGAATGAAAAACTCTTCTAAACTTTACAATAGGTGTTTCTTCAAATCCTAGAAGGTCAAATTTTACTGTTTTTATATAAGTTCAGTTCAGTTCAGTTCGGTTTGGTTTGTCTGGGTTTCCCATCGTGGTTAAGTCCCTCCGGGAAACTGGATTCCTTCTCTTGTAATCGACTTTCGCCCAAAGTTAAGTTCTTGTCTTTCACCGGTTTAAATAATAATTTAGCTCGCCAAGAAGAGTTTTTACAAACACTTGAACTGTTCGGGTAGATAAATTTCATATAAAAATATCTCCGGGCCTTAGCGTGCCTTAACCCCTAAGCAGTAATTTTAAATTTCTTGCAGACGACATAACAAATAAACGAATTTTTAGAGTGACGTTTTGCCTGCGTTCAGTGAGATAAACCGATCTTATGTATTATACTGAATCGAAATCTTTGGTACCTTTCACTGAACGTATTTATTGTGACGTCGACAAAAACAGTAAACCCGTCCCGAAACAAGCTGGAATGTGCCCAGACAAATTGGAGAAACACCTATTAAGGTGATTTGAAACTCATTTTAAAAGCTAAATCAACACTGCCAAACCTCAATCCTTCATTAATTTCAACTTAATTAAGTATAATTAACGTGAATTTAAACATGAAATATACATATTTGGATGAGAACTCGAGTAACTTTGAAATAAAATACTTAATTAAGATTAAAACTGCACAAGCTGTTAGTATAGCCCCATGTTTTCTATCTCATTATACTTATTTAATTTAAATTATCTTTAAAGTACATTAATAGGCGCGAAATTCGAAAGTTTAAGGTAAAATAAGAGTCAAAACCCACTGAAAATTGCAATTAAGGTTAAGTATATATTGAAAGTCATTTATAATCTAAATGTACACTGCCGAAACACGATCCTACGTTAATTTTAAATCAATTAAATATAATTAACGTGAAATTAAACCAAAAATATTAATTTTTTGGATTAAAAGCTCAAATAACTTTTAAATAAACTGTTTAATTAAGATTAAAACTACCCAAGCCGTTGGTAAATCCCAATGTTTTCTCACTTCAGTTAATTTCAACTATGTTTAAAGTACATTAATTGGCGCGAAATTCAAAAGTTTAGGGTAAAATAATGACTGTGGCAAAAATGTTAAACTGCACAAAACGTTCCAATTAGGGTAAAAAATTCCAATAAATTATACTTTTAAGCTTAATCGACTCTCCCGAACTGCGCTCAAATTAAGATTAAAACAACGCAAGTTTTTCGCACAGCCACAGATGTTTCCTATTTCACTTTCGAATTAATTTAATTCATCATTAAAATACATCAAAAGCGCATACATATTTTAGAGCAATTGCAATTAAAGTTAATATTTCATTGAAACTTGTATAATTAATGTGAAATTAACCCAAAACACGAATGTTTTTGGTAAATTCATGGATACCTTATAATTAAACTAACAAATTATAATTAAAACTACACTTATCTTTCACTCAGCCTCCATTTTCCTGTTTAATTCTTACACTTAAAAAATTGTCATTTAAAATCATTTTTCCCATATTGAAAAGGGAGCTATTGAAAAGGCGCGAAATTTAAAAGTTTTGGGGGGGAGGGGGGTACAGTATGTGTGCCTTTTTAACAGGAGTATTGTTACAATTGTAACACTACAGACCTTGTATTTCTAATGGAACCGGCAATGCCGCAACGCTGAGCCGAAAAACCAGGATGGTAATTGTTTGGACCTATCGGGTGAGGACATTGGAGCACCAAAAACATACTGCGGTGTCACTTGTTGAACGTTAAAGCGACCTTCATCACTTTAAATCCCATGACCTGCTCAATCTGGCAATCTTTGAAAACTCAACTTTGAGGTACTTCCGGTCCGTTTTGATATACAGGGTCTTCAGTGTGCTAAGTAGTAGAATAACAGTAGTTAGTCTCGTTTCCAAGCAAAATGCCAACCTGTTCTAACCAGGACAAATTAGACAGGATGTTTATTTTGGATGAAGGTCGCAGTATCGTTCAACTAAAGGCAGTGCTTTATGCCGAACGGTTTCCACACCGACAACATTCGGTGCGAAGCACCTTTTCCGACATTGGCGAGCACCTTCGTGATAGCGGTAGTGCAAGATCGTGAACGTAGAAGAGACTGTATAGTCTGTAATGAGGATAGAGATTTTGACATCGTAGCACGTTTTGAAGCCAATTCATGCTAATAGTAAAGCGGTGGAACAAGAAGTTGCACTAAGTCATTCTACTGTTTGTGCCAGTTTACAAGGGCATTACTACCGGCATTATCATACCCCCTACATCAAGCCTTAACGGACGAGGATTTCCTAAGACGGCAATACCATTAGTCTTACCATGCGTCATGAGTTTACTGCTTGCAAATGTATTGCAAGACATGGACAGTCGTCTGGAAGAGTACCTAAACCACAATGGTAGAAACGTCGAATATTTACGTTGAGGTGTTTACCAAACAGTTAAGAGGTTGTAATTTGAGGCCCACGTTCTAAGAGTAATCGTAGGACAGTGCTTTAAAATATTTTATTGCATTCTCCAGTATTCTTTTTGTACCTCTCGTTGTCACTTGAATACAATAAAACATGAATTCTAAACATTTATTTACACCCTGTATAATTTAGTATGACATCACCCGTTGGCAGTATTCGGGGTTGTACATAAAGGAAGCTGTTTGTCTGATCTCGATACCACTGTATATGTATACAGTGTACGAAACAAATATTTTTCTTCCATATTTCAAATACCGTCGTTTTTAAGCTTCTTTCATAAATAAAGTGCAACATTATATGCTTATCGAAATCAATGTTATTGGATATAAGTTAAATGTAATTAACGATACTTAAGTACTTCTTTAATCAATTAGAAATAGATCAACCCCAAATGTATGACGGTAAAGCAAACATAATTATTCAAAATTTAATTACATTAAGACTGAAGTAACAGATATTATAAAAAAGCGTCTTGGTTTGGACCAAGGCCGAAAAAACAAACGATATGTGTGAGGTTTATCATTTGACTGAAGTTCAGATATTGCAATTGTTTTAGTTATTTTTATCCATTTAATCCTTAATCAATATTAAATTCAATCAACTGATTTTACTGTTAATCGATCCATTCCCTCTAAATTATTTGAAAAAATTACATATCTACGCTTTTTCAAGAACAATTACATTTTCCGAAAACATTTTATCATGAAACTAATTATTTTGAAGGGATTTCGTGTCGATGATTACTAACTTGTAAGCACCTTGACGGACATAGTTTTAATTGTTGCTGGCTTGACAAATTTTCAAGTTTGCATCAAAAAAAACTTAAATCGGTAAGTTGCTAAGAAGACTGATGTTAAAAAAAATATGATAATTAAAATTTATTTTGTTCAGACTAGTTAATAAACGAATGCCGTATACTTAAAACAAAGCAACATCGTTTATCCTGTGTGGTTTTTGTTAGTAGGTAGCTATCTGTAGCACTGGAAAAATATGATATCGGTATAAATATAACCAAAGGTATAGATAAAGATTACATAAAAATAAATACGTTTCAGTACCAATGGCTAGTTATATTCATTTCCATTCATTACCAGTTAAACGAAGAAGGTCACACTTAACTTAAGCCCCCCCCCCAAGAAAGTAAAGTACGAAGAGGGAAATTGCAGTGCAACCGTTCTTTCATAGTCGCGACATTAGAAATGTAGCATTTCGATATACGAAATTAAATGTATGAATTCGTGCAACACCCTGGTTTGGCATCCACTATTAAATATTTACAATTTCCTTTCGAATTATTTCAAAGTTCGCTTGGTCTTTTTAGGCACAGTATTTCAAATATTCAATATTGATACCTCAACACGTACTCCCTTCAAAATAATTAATTTCATGATAAAACGTTTTCGGAAAATGTAATTGTTATTGAAAAAGCGTAGATATGTAATTTTTTCAATTAATTTAGAGGGAATGGATCGATTAACAATAAAATCAGTTGATTGAATTTAATATTGATTAAGGATTAAATGAATAAAAATAACTAAAAAAATTGCAATATCTGAACTTCAGTCAAATGATAAACCTCACACATATCGTTTGTTTTTTCGGCCTTGGTCCAAACCAAGACGTTTTTTTATAAAAACTTTGAATTCCCCGTGTCTCATGATCGTAGTCCCGAGCAACGCGAGGTTCACCGGTCCCTTGTGGCCGAACTTAATGATCGAAGGGCTCAAGGTCAAACAGACCTCTGTATCCGTCAGGGTAAACTGGTGCATTACTCAACGAACGACCCTGTGGCCTCTCAATTCGTCTCAACGCCTACCACCCGGCAGTCAGTTTCTAACGGGGACCATAGGGGTCAATATCTCAACCCTGTTAACCATGGTCGTGGTCCGTACTGTTCCGTAACGTCGGTACTACCTAATCCTAATTTTGTGCCAAACTTCGTATACCCTCCGCCGTCTCACCCACCTCAACCTCATGCGTCTCTAGTCTAACAATTTTATCGTTAACTCTCAGGGTCTTTACGGTAAACGCGATGAACTATTTTCCCTTGTGTCATCGCGTGACGCGGACTGCATATGTATTTGCGAAACCTGGACCTCGGGTAAACTTGATGACGCGGTTTTTAACCTCCCAAATGACTCATTTATTCGAAAAAATCGTCCCGACCGCCAAGGTGGCGGAATTATCGTTTATGTTAAAAGTTCGGTGCTCTTCCATGAACTCCCCCTACCTGACCAATTTGAAGAGTCACTGTGGCTTGAGATTAAGTCGCCCAAGTCGAA
Source organism: Phalangium opilio (assembly GCA_019434445.1). Lineage (NCBI taxonomy): Eukaryota > Metazoa > Arthropoda > Arachnida > Opiliones > Phalangiidae > Phalangium > Phalangium opilio. The sequence continues at coordinate 162,303 of JAEQBA010002823.1, forward strand.
AACTTGTATCACCCTTGGTTTTATTTACCGGGCTCCTAACACTTCTCGAGACCTTACCTCAGTCCTATACGACAATATACGTTCTATCGCCTCTTCTAGGACAGAATTAATCATAATGGGTGATTTTTACCTCCCGCTCATTGTCTTGGATAGTCTCTCTTCTAAACCACAAGCCTCGAACGACCATGACTCACTACTACAATTATTAACAACCTTGGCTCTTCATCAACACGTCAGAGTCCCAACTCGTTTTAGCCAGGCACGAGTACCGGCTAGCAATATTCTTGACTTAGTCATAACACCCGACTTCTTAAAACCTGAGATTCGGGAACTTCCACCCTTGGGGGCAGTGACCATGTGATTATTTGATCACTTTACCCCTAATGGGTGTTACTGTTGCCCCTCGTCACTTTGTCCAAGACTTTGACTACACCCGTGCGGATTTTCACGCCCTCAATTCACTATTGTATAACGTTAATTGGTTCCCCCTCGATCATTTACCAATTGAAAAATCCTGGCTTTACTTCAAAGAGCAATTATTCAAGTGCATTACTCTCACTGTCCCATTGTTTTCCCCTCGGCCACACAGTACTCGCCCTTAGGTCTCGCGCTTGGCCAAACGCTCCTTACGGAAAAAACAACGGCTCTGCAAAAAGCTTCGGTCTGCTCCTACTACGGGTGATTTCTCCCACTACAATGAGCTCCGTAACCAATATAAGGCTCAGCTCTCGCTTGTTCGGTAAAACATTTCGTAGTGTCGTGCGCGGATGCAATGGCGTCAAACGTCAAATATAAAACATAATCCTAGAGCCTTTTACCGCTTTGTTCGTTCGCGAATACGTGCCTTGCCATGTCGTCTGGGTATCCGTCTCCCAAATGGCAATAAATCTGATTCTGACTTTGATATTGTTATGTATGTTGGTTAGATTAAATGGCAAGCATTATACTATCAACTACTAACCAATATTTTATTAAATGAGATCAATGAGGTCGAAAATACATGTTATCAATTAAGGCATTACTGACACGTCCCGTGTCCAGGAAAGGAGTGAGGTTCTCTCACTCGTTACTCTAATATCTAGCTTTGCTAGGTGTTTGGTTTCAACAGCCCTCCTGGCGCCCTCTATACGAAATCATGCACACTAATATCTATACAGAACAATACCCTCCCCGAAAATTTTGTTTTGGTTTTGTTTAGACTTTGTTTTATACACACTAATTAGGAAATTTAAGCTAAACAGTTAAAGTTCAATTTTCAGTTTTAAGGGGTTAGTTAAAGTTCATTGTTCACTGCTGCGGTATCGGGCAGGCGGTCGTCTCTTTCGTGAAGGTACGATCCTCCTTGATGGCAGTTGGGCTGGTGGTGATTCTTTCGGAGTTAGGTCCCGTGGGCCTTCCTTGGTTATTGGTTCCTTCGGTGGTGGAAAGCTAAGCCGGCGCTGGATGGAGCTTTGTTTGGGACTACTCCTCGATGGAGTTGTTGTGACTTCGGTGGGATAGTTGCACTTGATTCCTGACTACCTGGGTTAGCTACGGTAGTTTCATCTTCTCGTTCCGGGGTACCAATTGGCAGGGTTTCCGTAATTTCTCCACTGGTACGATTGTTGCCTGGCAATACCGGAATTGTCCCGAACCATAATGTGGGTTCGGCAGGAGCACGATTGACTTCAGCTTTCTTATTCGGAGCTGTGCTAGGCGCTGTAAGTCTCCTCCGTATTTGATTTCGATGCCGTCGAACTGTGCCAAGTTCAGTGTTGACTTCAAACATGATATTTACGATGGTTCCTTCGAGCCACTTTTTTCCATTTCCGAAGTTTCGGGCGTAAACATCATCTTGTGTGTCACACTGTTGCGGCTTGGTATATTCTGTGGATGGTAAGGCGTAGGCTGGCATGTGATTGGGGTGAATCAGATCTAGTCTCGTAGAGATTTGTCTACCAAGCATTAGTTCTGCCGGGGATTTTCCCGATGCGTTAGGGGTTCTCCTATAGTTCAGGAGTATTCTAGCAATGCGGGTTTCAAGTGAGCCGCTTTGAAACGTTCTTAATCCCCGGTTGAGGGTATTCACCGCCTCCATCGTTTCACTGCTGATTTCTTCAACGTTTCTTTAGCTGTTCGTACTGTGCGTTCAGCTTGACCATTGTTAGCCGGGTGATACGGTGCAATCGTAAGGTGTTGGATACCATTTTGGGTAGTGAATGCTTTAAAGGTAGCGCTCGTAAAACACGTGCCGTTATCTGTGACTAGGGTACCCATGATTCCGTATCTGGCCATGTGCTGGCGTAATTTGCGAACTACTGCTTCTGTCGAAGTTGTGGAAGTAATTTCCAATTCGATCCATTTGCTGTATTCGTCTACGATTACCAGGATAAATTTCCCTTCTATGGGGCCAGCGAAATCCATATGTACCCTGGCCCAGGGAACTCTTGGGTTTGGCCATTTCTGATATTCGGATCTTGGCATGGGTGCCGCGTTTTGGCATGTTTTGCATGATTGAGCCATATGTTCTATTTGTGTGTCAATTCCTGGCCACCAGAGTTTGGTTCTGGCCACGATTTTCATAGCGACTATGCCCTGATGGGTGCTGTGTAGTTCCCCTAGAATCTGCTGTTGACATGATAGTGGGATTATGACTCTATTCCGCGCAATAGGACATTGTTAATGTTAGACAGTTCCATCCGCATACGATAGTATGGTGCCAAGTGGTCTGGTATTTTATGAATTGGCCATCCCTCCTTCATGTGGTTCGCCACGACGCGTAGAATCGGATCTTCTTCTGTGGCTACACCGATTTGCGAGGCCGTTAAGGGACCGCGATCCATTTCCGAAAAGTAGCAAGACGTACTCCATATGGGCACCGGCGTGATGATTGCAAGTGTAGCCCTAGTAGCACTGCCGACGTAGGGCCTACATGGTCGGCTTGTGTGTTACCGACGAGTTGGTAAAAAGTCACTAATAAGTCGGGAGAGTAATGGTTTGAAAGTCGAAATGTCCGCCTGGAGGGACGACGGCCCGCCGGTTTTCCTACTGTTTTGGGGCTACTATAAAACGACTGTTGGCCGTCTATAAGTCGGCGTCATTATGCCTACCTAAAGCCGCGCTCAATCCGACGATTTCACGGCTTTTTAGTATAGGAACGGTAAATCGTCGGTAAAGGGCTGGTAGAGTAAGGGTTTGAGAGTCGATATGTCCGCCCGGTGGGACGATGGACCACTGGTTTACCGACTGTTACGACACGAATGAAATACGACCCTCATCCAACACGTTTGAGAGTCGACTTAACCGCCTGTCAGCAAGAGGTCCGACGCTTTTGCGACGATCAAACCTTAACTCGAGGCCCGACGGTTTTGCGACGATCAAACCTTAACTCGAGGCCCGACGGTTTTGCGACGATCAAGCCTTAACTCGAGGCTTCATTCGCTTATAGTAAAGGATACTGATACCTAGTATTGAAATTTCTTTAATACATTTTCAATGAAAATCACTTTAGAATTTGTATTTGAATATTTCAAGTAACATACAGGTTGAGCATCAATTATAACAATTTCAAATATTAAACAATGTATTCGATATTACACGACTAGTCTAATGGAAATATTAGCTGCCTAGCTAATTGGTTTCAACAAAAAGTAAACTTTTTCAGGGCGAGTATAATATTTACATCAATTAAAGCACTCATTAGTATTCATTGTTAATATCCATTGTTAATATCTTCGATGTGGCCAGTTACTATCTCTTAAATACAAAAAGTTTAATAAAAAATATTATTATACGCTTCCAGATTTTTAAGAAGAAAAAGAAAAACGTACAATTCTAAAGGGTATTATTTCACACATTTTCTCTTAAAATGTTTGAAACCGCAATAAAAATTTTGTAACTAAAACAAATTGAGATCTATTTTTGAATTCAGTATTATTTTCACAACCAAAAATCTCGGAAATACTTAATATATAAGGTTTTTGAACTCCAAGCGCCCCAAAACACTTGCTTCTTTTATAAGTAAATGGCAGGTCGACTTAGTTTTTGCTATCCCTTATTTTCCTTTTTAGTTAGGAATTCACTGTTTACTTAAACGGGCTAATTAATTTTTTCATCTCCGATTAGTCTTTCTTTGCTTAGAACGATTTTATTTCATAGTTCCGAGTTTTCATTTCGCGAACCTTTCATTCATTATAAGCGACTTGCCCGCTAAGCCTTGCCCATAGATAACACTAAAAGTTTTTTGGCTGTAAATACGTAATACGGTATTTGGTTGCCAGACTCAAGACTTTGCGCAACTGTGTGTG
>JAEQBA010002823.1:167273-258121 GCA_019434445.1 Phalangium opilio
ATTTCAATTAATTTACTGGAAACAAATCCATTAGCAGTAAAATCAGGTGATGAATTTAATTTCTAAAGAGTAGTAAACGGATTGTTTTTAAAATTCAAGAGAAAAAATAATATCCACGCTTCATTCAACTGGAAAACTCTTATCGTTTTGTTTTTAAGGCTTGGGCGTATAAATCAAAGTCCTGACTGACTGACTGACTGATAATCAACGCCCAGCCCAAACCGCTTGGCCTAGATGGCTGAAAATTTGCAGGGACGTTACTCATACGTAGTAGGCGCGTACTAAGAAAGATTTTTCCAATCCGCCGCCATCTTAAAAAATGGTGCCCAGAAATGTAAAAAAACTTTTCTATGCAACAAAGTCCGCGCGTTTCAACCGATTTCGCAAATATTTCGTACACTGGTTTCCTTTAACCTATACACGGGCTGAACGGTCTGTCGGGTTCAATTTGTTGTCATCTTTTAAATGACGGTCAAAAACTTAAAAACCCTTCTTTATGGAATAATGTCCGCGTGAAAAGCAATAGTAAAAAATGTCCCGACGGGCAACGCCGAGTGCCTTCGCTCTTAGGGTGCTACAAAAATATGAGTCATCAGTAAAATCTACCCTTTCTTTATATTATTTTGATGTAAGTTCTTATTACACGCGAGCGACGCCGCGGGTAACCGCTAGTTTTTATATATAATATAAAGGGGTAAACGTAAAAAAGGGAGTGAAATAATATTTTCGGACTTTTTTAACTCCCTATTTAGGCCGCACCTGTTTTAAAACCGTGCTTTTGATTTGTCACTGAACATTAAACACAAAAATTAATACAATTATATTTATTAAATTATTGATGAAGAAGTGACCAAACGCATGCCATAAGCTTTTGCACATGTCATGTACTAATTTAGTATACTCGCCTTTGATCGAGTACTCGCACAGGCCTGCCGGCAATCTAGCTTAAATACTAGCCACCGTTGATCTAACCTAATAACCCGCCACCGTTAATCTAAGCTTATTACCTGCCGCCGATAATCTAGAGTAATTACCAGCCCCCGGTAATATAGCTTAATTACATGCCACCGGGAATATAGCTTATTTACATGCCATCGGTAATCTAGCTTAATTACAAGCCACCGGTAACCTAGCCTAATAACCAGCCACCGGTAATCTAGCCTAATAACCAGCCACCGTTAATCTAGCGTAACTTCTAGCCACCGGTAATCTAGCGCAATTAACAGCCACCGGTAATCTAGCCTAATTAAAAGCCACCGTTAATCTAGCTAAATACAAGACACCGGTAATCTAGCTTAAATAAAAGACACCGGTAATCTAGCTTAAATTCCAGCCACCGGTAATCTAAGCTTATTACCTGCCGCCGGTAATCTAGCTTAATTACTAGCCACCGGTACTCTAGCTCAATTACCGACCACAGGTAATCAAGCTTAATTACAAGCCAGCCTTAATCTAGCTTAATTACATGCCACCGGTAATATAGCTTAATTAACAGACACCAGTAATCTAGCGTAATTACCAGCCACCAGTAGTCTAGCGTAATTACCAGCCACCAGTAATCTAGCGTAATTACCAGCCACCAGTAGTCTAGCGTAATTACCAGCCACCAGTAGTCTAGCGTAATTACCAGCCACCAGTATTCTAGCGTAATTACCAGCCACCAGTAATCTAGCGCAATTACAAGCCATCGGTAATCTAACGTAATTACCAGCCCCCGGTAATCTAGCGTAGTTACCAGCCCCCGGTAATCTAGCGTAATTACTAGCCCCTGGTAATCTAGCTTAATTACCAGCCAGTGTTAATCAGGCTTAATTACCAGCGAACGGTAATCTAGCCTTATAACCAGCGAACGGTAATCTAGCCTTATAACCAGCCACCGGTAATCTAGCCTTATTATCTGTCACCGGTCAACTAGCTTAATTATGAGCCAGCGGTAATCTAGCTTAATTACCAACCAATGGTAATCTAGCCTTAATACCAGCCACCAGTAATCTAACTTAACTACCAGCCAGCCAATGGTAATCTAGCTTAATTACCAGCCAGTGTTAATCAGGCTTAATTACCAGCGAACGGTAATCTAGCCTTATAACCAGCCACCGGTAATCTAGCCTTATTATCTGTCACCGGTCAACTAGCTTAATTATAAGCCAGCGGTAATCTAGCTTAATTACCAACCAATGGTAATCTAGCCTTATTACCAGCCACCAGTAATCTAACTTAACTACCAGCCAGCCAATGGTAATCTAGCTTAATTACCAGCCATCGGTAATCTAGTTTTATTACCGTAATCGGTAATATAGATTAACTAGAAGTCTAGCCGAATTTCCTGCAAACGGTAATTTAGTTAAATTACCTCTAATTAATAATTTAGATTAATTACATGTTATCGGTAATCTTTGGCTTAGCAAAATCTATTAATTATAACCAATTTTATCGGTTTAGTCACGACGATTTGAGCAGTTAAGTGTGGGTTAATTCACCTTCGTTGGGGCATTTCATTGTAAACTTATCAACTAGAACTACTGGAATTTTTATAGAGAATATTAACCTTGTAAATGGCTGAAATTGATTCTGCTGACCTATCCAAGTGTAATAGCCCATCCACGGTGAAAATCGCAAATCGAGGTAGTTTTGAAAAATTAAAATTAAACATGCTTAAAATTAATTGTTATTAATAAGAAGAAAAATTGTCCTAGATTATAGTGTAAAGTTTCATTTAAGACCTTTCCCAAAAGTGACAAACTCACAGTTTTTCTAAAACACGAGTAGCCTATTTGTTTTTTTTTTTCAAAAAATTCCCTTCTTGTTTCTATGAGAGAATTTCCTTTTTTTCGGCAAAATCTGTGATTAAATTTATGGAAACGAAAACCCTTAGCAACTTTATTTTTATAAAATAAACTTGGGATGGATTTCTTTGAAATTTTAAACGCACATTAAGGGCCCGAATTGTATTTCTGTGGATTTTTTTTGAAACAGAATATTAAGAAAGTTACAACCAATCAAAAAACCACACTTATACATCAGAGTCAGTATGAAGTCGTATCTTAGAATAGTTTTAGCATCAAGGATCAAAGGAATCCATTTCCGGATTAAAGCTCGCATTTTTGAACTCTTATATCGCTTTCCATTCAAAATTGGACTACTTTGTGCAAATTTCGATAGTGATTAGTCTTATTTTTATAAGAGCGTAGCATCTCTATTATATTATTTGCCTATTTTTGCTACTAGGGAGGCTTCAAGTTAAAACAGGGACGTGCTATTTTTATGACGAACGTTTCCAAGTTAGGACTGTCATCAAGTTTTTCTAAAACCCTTTTTTGCTGGAAAAGTCATAGCAGTCTCAAAATGGATACATTAGTTCGGGACCTTTTTATTTTTTTTAAATTATTCGGCATGAAAGTTCGTGTTTTTTCAAGAATAGTTCCAGGATAGGCTACTGGCTCTAAATATTAAAATAAGCTAGGAAACTACAATAAACCTCTCGATGTCGAGACGAGAGCTATCTACCCACTTGAGAGGTTTTCTTAAATAATTAAATATAATTTATATTAATTATTTTACTCGTCAGTAACTTTCCTTAATTCTATTTAAGTCGTTTTAAAAAACTTTATTCCTAAAATAATTTTAAACATTAATATTTTTGCCGGTTGAATTCTAGCGTATGCCACTTAGACAAAATTTTGGAAATTTAGGGTATATAATTTGGCAGATTCCCGAAAATGAGTAAGAAATGGCAATTGGGACGCTAGACATTTCTCGTAACCCTAGCCAATCGCCGCGTACATCTTAACCTTAACGATGATAATGGAGTAAAAGCCAATGTTACTTTCTATGAACTGTAAACGCGGTCCAGATATCCCAAACATGTTTGCTCCGATTTGCCAACTGCGAACGCGGTGACAGACACACACAGACACGTCCAGTGTAATAGCTCTCCGTGGCGTAATCGTCACTGAGAGAGGGAATTATGAAAGCGATATGTTCTGCTACTCTTAGTTACAATAACAAAATTAAACCTATTTTTAATAATGGCATACTTTTATCAATCAGCGGTTGCTAATTCAGTATTTTTAGAAGTAACGTCCATCTTGTCTTCTCCTAGAAAGCAAATTAGTGCTGAAGGATCTTGCAGTATGCCTAGTAGAACTTAATTGTATTTTTCTTCTGTCCATAGAATTACCTCTTGACATCAATTTTATCAGTTATTTGGGTAGTGCAACTATCTGTGCTAACCATCCTTACGAGACCTGCAAACTCCGTTCATCAGACTAACAATTTCATTCTCTTGCTCGCGTTGAAGTATCAGGAAGTTCTGGGTTCTTTATCACAAAAATGCAAGTTTAAAATTTTAATCTCTTTGCTTGTTAACTTAACCGAGTTGACTATCGATGTGAAACAACAGTTTCGGCTGAGGGTGTTGTCAGATTCACTCTAGAATGTCTCATCTCGAGTTTTTTTTAATTGTGCATTAAGCAGAGGGGATGGTCGCTCAGTGCAATCGGTGTACACGGCTGCATCTTTGATTGTAGTATAATGATTACGCGCAATCTTTAAAAGGCCTGCCCTTGACAGAGCTAAAATTATTATACGTAATTCGTAGTCGGTTTAAGGAAATCTGATAGTGATCCGCCCCTTGATTAAACCGCATTGAACACCTCTCTGCACCTCTTCTAAGACTTTGTCGCCTAGAGTTGAGATTCTCATGTTCAGTTTCACCCCCTATTCTCTACCGTTTTTTTTTTTGCTTAAGGCACATCCTCAAATTTTCAGTTTTAAAGACATGACTGTGAAACACCAATTATTCGAAAAAATTCCTAATCTTAGATTTTCCACCACGAGTCATTTAACGAAACATATTTATTAAAATAATTTTAATGTCAGTAAGCTAACGTGATTAATCGAAAATTCATTTGAAATTCCATTAAAGAAATTAACAGTTAGTGTGTTTGGCATTCAAAGAGAGAATAAAATTGACAGAAAATTGATCAAGGATAATAAAAACAAGGGAAAAATAATTTTGAAATATTCCGTGTAGTTTCCAATGTAACAAGGTTGTACAGCATCCCACAAAGATCTAAGAATATATAGTATCTCGCCTAAATTAAAAAAGTTAAGATTGCCACATAAACATGAGAAATGCCTGCACAAATAAATTGTCACGGGTCCTTTTCTCTGTTGAAGCTGGCAGTTTAACTGTTATATGACTAGCCACGGTTATTAGTGAAAGAATTGCAACACTGTATTGAAAACAGTGGTGCTTAAGTCTTGTCTATATATGTATCCTATCAAAAACACTAACATGTACAAAAATGGGCCTCGCCTCGCCTCGTGCCCTCTCCGCCGTAAAACGTTCTGAGATCCCATGTAGAGCCAAGTCTGTCATCTTCTTCTCATTCAATCACCGATTGAATAATTATGTTAAAAATTAAGTACTTTTCCTAATTAATAACCAATATTCCTTGGCTCTATCATTATTATACATCTTTGTGAATCGTATCAATAATATCGTGACTTGGCTTGGTTTGGTGAGGTTAGGTGTAGTTAGGTTAGATTTGGTTAACCGTAGGTAAAACGTAGTTAAAATAAGTGCAATAATGCAGTTTCAACTCATATTTATTTCAACGAAAATCAGTAGTGATAGGGATAAAAATATATTTAATGCAAAACCACACACTAGGTCTTCTTCCAGTTGAATAGAATTTCGGCCAATGGGACTATATTATAATGATAATCGCACCTTTGGGCTACGTTCGTTCGAATGGAACACCACAATAAACCCTATTGTCGAATGTGAATTCGGTTTAATAGGACCAAATCATTTGAAAGGCTCTCATAGAATACGTTTCTCAACTCCTTTTTAAACCCGAGCTTCATACTGTGCTTCAAAACCATCCTCGTTTCCCGATTTTTGAACTATCTAATCTGTCACTGTTAGCAGTCTCCTTTACAATTGAATTATCTATGGAATCGCGTGCTACCGCCGGCCCACTAAATAATTAATTAACAGGTTATCAGCGCATAACTCCGTTGGTTTTCATATAACCACACGGAGTAAAAAATTAGATCCTTAAGAAAACTTCGAAAACTAATTTAATTAGTTTTCGAAGTTATAAAAATTAACTTTTTACACCAGATATTTTTGATACTTGTAGAGTCATTACAGTCAAAACTCTTATTTTTATTAGTTTTCAATTACAGTGACCAAATGTGGACCGTTTTAGCTTTAAATATAGATAGGAAAGAAAACTCCCATACAAATGTGAACTGTTTTTTATACGCGAGCATCGAAAATCTATCCCAAAATTCCTTTCAAACGTAGGAAATTAGAGTTTTTCAACCAAAGGTGGACAGACCATTTCTTGACCACATCGACCTTTTTTGGAGCGGTGGCGTAATTTTCTGGGCCACTGCTTGTCATTTTCTTGACCACTTTGCGTCTTATTTTGGGCCACAGTCGCGTCTTATTCTAAACCACTATGCGTCTTATTGTGGGCCACTGTTTCGTCTTATTCAAAACCACTATGCGCCTTATTGTGGGCCACTGTCGCGTCTTATTCTAAACCGCTATGCGTATTATTGTGGGCTACTTTTGCGTCTTATTGTGAACCACATTTGCGCCTTATTGTGGGCCACTGTCGCGTCTTATTCTAAACCACTATGCGTCTTATTGTGGGCCACTCTTATTCAAAACCACTATGCGTCTTATTGTGGGCCACTTTCACCTCTTATTCTAAACCACTATGCGCCTTATTGTGGGCTACGTTTGCGTCTTATTGTGGACCACATTTGCGCATTATTGTGGGCCACTTTTGCGTCTTATTCTGGACCACAATGCGTTTCATTCCGGGCTATGATTCAAGACATTTAATGAAAAAACCAAATAAGTCCAGTTTAGAAAGTCTCGTAGAAAATTATTATTATTAATTTTATTATTATTAACTTTATTATAATATATTCAGCCTTATTAAATAGAAATTAAGGAAGCCAGTAGGCCTACCTATAGGCCTAGAAGTTTGCCTAGGCAGAATATATTTTAAGTTCTAAGCCTGTAATTGGAATATAGTTGGTCCACAACTGGACGAAGAAGTGGCCCACAAATGGTTTAAAATTTGGTTCAGAAAAAGAAAAGTAGGTTCACATTAGGTACACTTGTGGTTCACAATGGGTCAACAAGTCACAGTGGTCCAGAACAAGACGACACGTGGTTCAGAATAAGTACTATCCACATGCTTAATAATTAAGGAATTAAAACATTATTTTAGCATGTAATATAAAATATAAAGCCTTACTTTTCTATCTGAACCTTCTATATTTTTGAGTAAGTCATCCGTTTTCCCTAAAATAAGCTCTACTCGACCAGAACTCGCTTTTTTAAGAAACTCAATTGCGAAAAAGCAACGCGTGATCTCGAAGGGTTTAATTCTCACTGCATTTGGAATGTTTCGTACCATACCACAACACTATCAGTTATTTACATTTAAGGTGACGGCCATATTTAAATTTTATCGAGAAACATGTTCGACAGTGTAAACAAAATCTTGAAATCCGTTTTAATTTCCTAGCCCAACCATTTTTTTGGTAAGAGCGTGGTCCACATTTGGTATCGGTTCACAAAAAGACACTTTACCCTAAATTTGTAATGTGGAAAAAAAATCGAAATGAATTTTTTCCAATAATTGTTGTTTTATAAGCATGTTTTTAAAACTGAATATCTGTTCATTCAATTTTCAACACTTATCTCTTACTTTTACATGACCCTTGTCTATAAAGACAGTATTAATATCTGTCCTTCAGTCTTAATTAAGTTTGATGTGATACATTTGTATACGATGTGAAAAACTTGAGCATAAACCCATGTGCCATAAACTTTTGCGTACACGTTTGCACAAACAAATGCCGTAAACTTGTGCAAAAACCAAAATTTTACAAATTTGTGTAACAACCAAAATTCCATAAACTTGTGTAAAACCAAATACCATAAACCTTTGCAAAAACCAAAAGTTGTGACACTACCCATAACCAAAAATATAGTGCATTGACGTTTGCACAAACAGATGCCATTAACCATTTACCCATATCTCGCAAACTTGTGCATAAACGTTTGAATGATCAGATGACAAACTTGGGCACAAACAGATGTCAAGAACCCTTAATTTCAATCACTGAAAAAACTCTTTGCAGACAAAGGCAGGAAAGTGTTAAAAATTAATTACCTAAAGTATTGATATTATAATTTTCTCTTTCGAAGACGTGATTAAAAACAGAGCATGCTAATTAATTAGTTAGCTAATTGAATTTCTAATTAATTAGCAACATTTACTAATTGAAAATGGTAATTGAATTTTAATTACCTTAGTGCTAATTGAGAAGTAATTCTAATTAATTAGTATGAATCGGAAAGGTAATTATCTAATTAAAATTTAATTAGATTTAGGATTAACTAATTAGCCAATTGGATTTTCAATTAATCTTTTACGCCAATTTGTTGTAAAAAATCGAGGAATTAACTCATGATTCATCTATTTGAATAAGAAAAAGCCTTATTATATCAATGAGGAAGCCTTAGTGCTACTCTAAATTTTTCAGCTCCTCAAATATGAGAGAATACTAGTACTAGTAGAATATTTCGTAGTTCGCAACTGTCCCATTTCGAAATTTCGACTGTTTTTCCTACTCGAATTAAAAGCAGTGCGCATGTATTTACTACTCAGGAGTCCATTATGGGGCATTCCATGCGATTTCGACCAGTGATGTCACCATGGGTCAATCGATTTTTTTCAAATTTGGTACACCATTAGATACCATTAAGAAACTAAGGTTTCCAAGTTTTTAGCTTAAAATATTGAGAACTTTTTGAATAATGCCAATTTTTCAAAAACCCACTATTTTTAAAAAAAATTCTTTCATTTCTGGACCCTTTTACTTAAGGTGCCATAACTTCTGTTCTATTAATGTTTTCCTAACACAATTTAGCAGCGTTGCGCAGTAAAGCAAGGGCTATTCAACGAAGAAATCATCGAGGTTCTATCACGAAGCGTTGTCAAGTTATTAAAAATATAAAATGAAAATTATTTTTTCGTGGGGTTCCATTCCAGGCGGGTTTTGGTCATGTGGACAAGTGATATATTGGAATATTTTACCATCGTTAGATACCTCTTGGAGAGATCTTTAAAATGAGATCTTAAAAAAAATATGGTTTTTCTTAGTTTTGATTTTAAAGACCAAAATCAAATTTCTTGATTTTGATACATTTTGAGATTTTATTTTTTTAACATTGGCAACAATGGCAATAAAAATATCTGAAATTGAGGTAGTTAGAAGAGCGCACGAGACACGCAATTCGCGAAAAAAAATACTTTCACCCCCCCCCCCTTCAAATGAAAGGTATTTGAACTTTAGGAAGAAATATTTGGCTCTGAGGTCGAAAAATGTAATTAAGGGCCTCGTGGAAAATATCGTCTTTTTTCACAGAGAAATTATTTTGTTTCGAAAAAGGGTGCAGTACCACGCCGATGTACTAGTTTCAATCATAAATGTCTCCAACATATTGAGCAACTGATACGCCCAAAATTAGAGAGTTGCAATACGAAATCTTGTAAATGATGCTTTGCAATACGAAATCTTGAAAATGATGCTTTGCAATACGAAATCTTGAAAATGATACTTTGCAATACGAAATCTTGAAAATGATACTTTGCAATACGAAATCTTGAAAATGATACTTTGCAATACGAAATCTTGAAAATGATACTTTGCAATACGAAATCTTGAAAATGATACTTTGCAATACGAAATCTTGAAAATGATACTTTGCAATACGAAAGGATTTCATACACTATAGTACCTCATTGTCTGGTTATTCTATTTTATATTAGTAGTAGGCTTAGGCTAAATTAACTTAATTGATCGTAGCATGTAATATTTGGTATCTGAATGCGTTGTTGTCAATACATATATAACATCCTATTATGTGGTCTTTCGAATGAAAATAAAAATCTAGAGTGAAACTGCCCTTTAATTTCAGCGCATTAGAAATAAATGGCGTTATCATTAAAAAACTTTATTTCGCTCTTATTACGGGTAGTGCTAGTTTTGGATAGATAGGTATGTGGCGTAGTATGAGATACCATTATTGTCCATTGGTATTTCGGTGATAAATGGAAGGAAAGTACTAAACTTACTCCTCGCGATGTGAGAGCTCGCTTCCTCATGTGTTTTTCTTGCAAGCTCAATTCGTGCTGGAAGAGCATCTTCGTTTGTAAGGAAGAACTCTCTAATTTTGGCGTATCAGTTGCTAAATATGTTGGAGGCATTCATGATCGAAACTAGTACATCGGCTTGGTACTGCACCCTTTTTCGAAATAAAATAATTTCTCTGTGAAAAAAGACGATATTTTCCACGAGGCTCTTAATTCAATTTTTCGACCTCAGAGCCAAATATTTCTTCCTAAAGTTCAAATACCTTTCATTTGAAAGGGGGGGGGTGAAAGTATTTTTTTTCGCGAAATGCGTGTCTCGTGCGCTCTTCTAACTACCTCAATTTCAGATATTTTTATTGCCATTGTTGCCAATGTTAAAAAAATAAAATCTCAAAATGTATCAAAATCAAGAAATTTGATTTTGGTCTTTAAAATCAAAACTAAGAAAAACCATATTTTTTTTAAGATCTCATTTTAAAGATCTCTCCAAGAGGTATCTAACGATGGTAAAATATTCCAATATATCACTTGTCCACATGACCAAAACCCGCCTGGAATGGAACCCCACGAAAAAATAATTTTCATTTTATATTTTTAATAACTTGACAACGCTTCGTGATAGAACCTCGATGATTTCTTCGTTGAATAGCCCTTGCTTTACTGCGCAAGGCTGCTAAATTGTGTTAGGAAAACATTAATAGAACAGAAGTTATGGCACCTTAAGTAAAAGGGTCCAGAAATGAAAGAATTTTTTTTAAAAATAGTGGGTTTTTGAAAAATTGGCATTATTCAAAAAGTTCTCAAAGTTTTAAGCTAAAAACTTGGAAACCTTAGTTTCTTAATGGTATCTTATGGTGTACCAAATTTGAAAAAAATCGATTGACCCATGGTGACATCACTGGTCGAAATCGCATGGAATGCCCCTTATAGGAACTGTGGCAAGAAAATGAAGAAATGAGACAAATTTTAACATGACGGAAGGCTCGGAGCTTGTCTCATTTTTCGAGAATAATTCTTGGCTTCCGTATCCGTTTCTCAATGGCATTGAAAGATTAAACTTTGCATTACCAAAGTACTAAATCCATGGGCACTTTTAAACTTTTATGTTTACTTATGGTTTCTTTTTTACCTTAATTAGAAAATAGTATATTCTAATTAATTGGTTTGATAAATAAATGTCTAATTTCTAATTGAATTGAATTAGTTTCTATGTCTAATTGCTAATTGGCTATTTAATTAGTTCATAAATATTTCCCTAATTGCTAATTCTAAATCAATTAGTTGTCAGCTAATTAGCACAGCTCTGATTATAAAACATTAATTTTTTTAAAAAATTCTTTTTTTCACCAAAATTACTTTAGTAAAAACATTTTATCATGATACATGATTATAATTTTATAGATAGTAAGCGCTTTCATTATATTTTCTCTCAAAATATAGAGTAAAGTTGACTATTCGGCCCTATAAGGAGAATAAATAGACAGAAAATCGAATGAAAACTTAACAAAACATGTTCGTTAATTTTAAAGTTTTCATAGTTTAAAAAATTTACGTGTTGTAGCCCTCGAGCTCTCAAAAGATCACGATCAAGGTACAGATCCTTTTGAAACTAGTAACTACATCACAGTCAAACGGTCTAGGTTATTTTCTGTTTCCAGTTTTAAATTTAAAAATTTAAAAGCCAAAAGTTTACGATATCAGAATATTTGAACCACCTAAAAGCAAATGTTAGTGGAAAATAAAAATATCCCTTAAAAAATACCTGAAATTGCCATTTTTTCTGGAACTACTATTTAGAGCAAAATCCTTGTGTAAATAATGTTGAAAATATTTAGGGCAAATGAAATTTTTAAAATAATTGATGCCTTATAATCATGTCTTCAAAAGAGAAATTTAATAATATCTGCCACTTTTTCCCGGCAATTGTTAAACTAGCTTAATTACCCAATATCGTTAATCAAGCTTAATTACGCGCAATCGGTAATCAAACATAATTACCGTCAATCGGTAATCTACATTATTTACCCGCCATCGGTAATCTAGCATAATTACCCGCCATCAGCAATTTAGCTTAATTACACGCAATTGGAAGTCTAGCTTAATTCCCCGCAATCGTTAATTTAGCTTTATTACCCGCAATCATTAATTAAACTAGCTTAATTACCAGCAATCGGTAATTTAGCTTAATTACCAGCAATCGGTAATTTAGCTTAATTACCAGCCATCGGTTATCTAGCTTAAATACCCGCCGTAGGTCAACTACAATAATTAATTGCCACTGGTAATCTATCTTAATTACCTGCCACCAGTAATATGGCTTAATTTCCAGCAATCGATAATCTAGCTTAATTACCCGCAAGAGGTAAACTAGCTTAATTAACAGCTGTCGGTATTCTACATTAATTACCCGCGATCGGTACTCACGCTTAATTACCCGCCATCGGTAATCAAGATTAATTACCCGGAATCGGTTGTCTTACTTAATTACTCGCAATCGTTAATCTAATTTAATTACCAGCAATTTGTAATCTAGCTCAATTTCTTTGCATCGGTACCTGCAATCAGTAATATATTCAAGTCAAGAATTGATTAACATGGAATAAGCTCCATGTTTACCACGGAACTCTGAGGTGAAAATTTCTTAACACCCCTAGAGTGGATTTGAACTGCAAAGAGAGCTTATTCCATGTTAAACAACACTTGACTTGAATGCACAAGCCAATACCGGGCAAAATAGAGTGAATGAAACATTGATCGCTTAACCTGAGAGTTAACATTAACAAAAAGTTAGCTCAATGATGTTACTGTTGCGACCCAATAGCGAGCCTCAGTAGCTCAGATGGTTAGAGCATTGGGACGGTGAGCCAAGATCGGTGGCTCAAATCCATTCTGGGGTGTTAAGAAATTTTTGCCTCAGAGTTCCGTGATCAGTAGTATAGCTTAATTACCCGCAACCGTTAATCTTCGATAACTACCCACCACCGGTAATCTAGCTTAATTACCCACCATCGACAATCTAGCTTAATAATCGCCATCGACAATCTAGCTTAATTACCCGCAATAGTTAAACTAGCTTAATTACCAGCAATCGGTAATCTGTTTTAATTACCCGCAATCGGTAATCTAGCATAATTACCCGCTATCGGTAATCTTGCATAGTAACCCGCTATCGGTAATCTAGCATAATTACCCGCCATCGGTAATGTAGCTTAATTACCCGCAACCAATAATCTATTTTAATTACTCGCGATCAATAATCTATTTTAATTGCTCGCGATCAATAATCTATTTTAATTACCCGCAATCGGTTATCTAGCTTAATTACCCGCAATCAATAATCTATTTTAATTACCCACAATCAATAATCTATTTTAATTACCCGCAATCAATAATCTATTTTAATTACCCGCAATCGGCATGCTTGGTTAATTACCCACAACCGATAATCTTGGTCATATACCTGCAATCGGAAAATTACGTTACCCGCCACCGGTAATCTAGTTATATTACCCGCCATCGGTAATCTAGCTTAATTATTCTCCACCGGTAATCTAGCTTAATTATTCTCCACCGGTAATGTTGTTGTGTAGTGATATAGGCCCATCATTCGCGAAGGACCAAAAACCTATTTCTATGCATAGCGTTCCCATCTCTGCTTTGGAACTTCGAATCAAATTAATATGAGAGGATTTAACATCGGTTCCATAAGAAATTGAATGGTAGAGTGTCCACTCTGGAGTTCTGTAAAATTTCATTAGCATTTAATAAAACTTTAGATTAGGATTTAATTTATTTCAATTTAGATGTTCCGGAATTCGGCACTGCCAAATTCGGAGTATCCATTCGTACCATGAAACAGTATATTTGTTGGTCGTGTTTCTTTCTATCAACTCTTTTCTGCTGTGGTGTTAATACCAACTTCTTGCCCGCTAATAAGTACTTGATCAACGGACTTCCGGACCTGAAATACTACCCAAATTCCAGACTTCTACTCTGGTTGGGCGATACTTTGGAACAAAGTTGTTATTCAAGACGAAAGGGCATTGAAGTAAATTTAAAATAAAATGCTGCTTTAAAAATAATTGACCCCGTAAAAGTTACATTTACATGCAATTTATCATGTTCCTAGATGTGTGCATTTAATTTATCATGTTCCTAGATATATTTTCGTGCAATTTATCGTGCTCTTAGAAATACATGCATGCAATATATCCATGCACCTTAATGTGAAAGCGTGCAATTTTTCATGTTGTTGGATATGGATGCATGCAATTTATTATGTTCTTTGACGTCTATGCGAGCCATTTACCTTGCCCCTTGATTTACAAGTGCAATTTACCTTGTTTTTAGAATGTATGCATGCTCCTTGATGAGTATTTTAATTAATTAATTTATTTTTTAATTAAATTCATAAAGCCTTTGCTCAATTAATTCTGCAATAGGTAGATTAACTAACCAAGTAGACCACTAAAGAGTAGTATTTGACACCTCGCGATCTCAACGATACTTCCAGTCGACCGATACGATTTATACTCGGTGTGGCTAAGTAATAATCAACCGAGTTATGAGCGGATATTTAGTTAGTTATTATAGTAGGGCCGCGAATAACAAGCGGAGCTAGAAACGTATTGAGAAAAGATGGGTAAAAAGCTTCAAATTCTTAATGGCGCGGATATAATAGCAGTTTAATCTGTTGTTATGTAATAATAAATGCATATAATGGACTGATGCTCGACTGTTGTTAGTTTGTGGCCGTCGTTTGCACGAGATTTTATGGATATTTTTATTGATAATGCGATTGTTAAATGAGTTTGTTTGTTCAAATATCCCGTCAAAAGCGTTGTTTTGTACCGTAGTATAACGCTCGGTAGTAAGTAGAGCCATGTTTCGGATTTTTACTTTACTCTTGTAGACCAATGCTCATAACATTGCTTGTTCTTTCCGCTATTGTACTTCTTAAGTAGTTTATCTATGTTCACATAGGAAAACAAAACTCAATTGTAATAAATTTATTCGCTAAATCCATGAATTATCTTAAGCCCATCGAGGAGTGCAAATTTTTAGAAAATATACAGATGACTTTCTTGGAAAGAGAATTCTACGAAAATCCGGAGGATTTTAAAATGTTTATTAAAACTTTCATCGATGAGCAAATGATTCTTGTGGCATACTACACAAATATCGTCTGGTTGCTTGATAAAATAAAAGACGAGCTTTTTGCGAAGAAAAAAGATTATTACGTTCATATTGGAGAACCTTCAAATGATATACCATTTGGAATTATGTACAGTAGGAAAAGATGGTGGGCTCACCATATTTGGAGGCGGAGAAATAGAGAAGGGCACCATAGCACATTGGTAAATATGATAATATAGGGCACTGATTTGAATATTCATTATTATCTATTTGTTGTTTTGTAGTTCAAAGCAATGAGAGAACATGACCACGCATATTTTAGAAACTACACCAGAATTTCAATACCAAAATTTGACCTTCTCCTCTCATTAGTGAGACATAAACTTGAACCTCAATGTTTTGGAAGAAGTGACTTAATAAGCTCAGAAGAACGACTAGCCCTTGCACTCTGTTTCCTGGATACAGGATATCAGATACCTAGCATGTCTTACGCTTTTCGGATAGGCTTAACAACCACATGTAACATCATTAACCAAACTTGCCGAATCATTTGGCAAGTTCTCCAACCCATCTATATGCCAAAGCCATCGGAGCAGACGTGGAAGTCTGCCGCTAAACTGTACTACAACAGGTGGAATTTCCCTATGTGTTGTGGCTCAGTTGACAGCAAACACGTAAACATCATCGAGTTCGGATTCGAAATATCACAATTACAAAGGGTTCAATTCAATTAATCTAATGGCAGTTGCTGATGCACGATATAAATTTTTGACTGTTGACGTTGGTGGATATGGGTCTAGCTCGGACGGAGGTGTTTTTAAGTCTTCGGACTTTGGCCAAGATGTGACTTCCCAAAACATCAAATTCCCGCCATCAAGTACCCTACCAGGAACGGATATAAAAATGAGACATGTACTCCTCGGTGATGAACCTTTTCAGCTTTTGCCGAACTTTATGAGGTCATACCCTTTTAAGGATTTGAACAGTGAAAAGAGTGTTCAACTACAGACTCAGTAGAGCCAGAAGATGTGTAGAAAATGCTTTCGGTATACTCGCAGCCAGGTGGAGAGTTTACACAAGACCCATAGCAATGAAGCCTACAAATGTTGATTTTGTAGTGAAGGCTACAACTGTTCTTCATAGTTTCCTAATTACGGAGGAAGCCAAAACTCCAGACGATAAAACATATTGTTGAAAAGGGTTCGGCGAAAAAGGATGGAAAGAGATGCTTCAAAAAAATACGGCAAATGGTTAATCTGACATGACTTCTCGAAAGAAGCAAATGATAACAGAGATACGTTTGCAAAATACTTTTCAAGTGAAGACGGTGAAATAGAATGGCAATGGGAATTACCAGGAGTGAATCGTCCTCAATAAGAAACTTAACCACTTTAAATAATAAAATAATTCATAGAAAGAGTTTACATGTAAATGAACCTTTAATGATTGACAAATTACAATATAGTATTATCTCGAATACAATTAGTTAAACTTTGAATTATTTTACATTAAATTTCTGCCTTTGAAAGAATTGGCACTTGGCGTAACAGGCTAGCAACGTATTGTCCAAATATACTGCAATGATCAGCGGGTGTATCTTTATTGAACATTGCAATATCACTAAAAACCAAAACCTTTTTATTGGAGTTGTTTGTATCATTTCGTTTTGTGTTTCAAAGTGAGGGTGAAGAGGAAAGCCAATTTATTTTCATCGTTTCTTCTACTAATTAAAAACTTCCCCGTAGTTAATCATTCAAGAAATATGTCCCCATGATTTTTAAGATCTTATAATTAGTAGTACAATCTATAAAAAATAACTTTATTTTCCTCTTCACAATCCTTTTTATTTCTTTATACTTGATTAACCCATTCAACACTTTTAAGACAGGAGCGTTGATATCATCAGACTCCTTTCCACCTTGTCGTTTTCTCTTATTCACTTCAGATTTTCCTTCGAAATGTTTCATTCTATCCCTCAAGGGCGTTTCTCTCTCCTCTGACGTTACACTCCTTGAAGTTGAACTTTGGAATTTGTTCAGCTTCGCTTACAACTCCCTCAAATATCTCTTTATGTAACCTTACCTATCAGATTTGTCCGAAGATGGTCCAGGTTTGTTCCAATTTGGTCCAAATTTTTTCCGACAATTGTGCCGATTTATCAGAAGAGTGTCCATCTTTGGATGTATTGTCCCCGTCTTTTCCGTTTATAAATACGTTCATATACTCGAATTCATTGTCAAAAATGTCAAATTCTGTACCATCAGGAGCAGTAAATGAGTTCTGTATTGTTATAGTAGGGTTAACGTTGTTCTGTCTATAACAGCCTCCCTTTTATTTTGAAAAATAATCAATTTTAAGTATTACGCAAGCTGCTTCATTTGTAGTACTGTCGGTATCTAACTGTTCCACATTAACTGAACTTGAGTAATTTGACGATGTCCTAAAAGATAAAATGAAAAACTTAAACACAGCATCTAACCAGGTCACTATGCCAAACTCAAACAATTAACGGTTGCAACTAGGAATGGTCGATACTTGACTTGGAACGATAGCGCTGCAAACACAAACCAATACCGATATACGCTGCCTATCGGGAAACCTCAAATATCAGAAGCGAATAAAAGAAGTCAACAAAGCCCCATAGACTGCATTGTGAATGCGTATTCCTCATAAATGGAAAGAGAGACAGTATTTTTAAGGCCCCCTTTTTAGCACCCCTTCTTGAACACGTTCGGAATGGAAACGCAACCTGGTGGTGTTGAATAAAACTACACAAAATGGCGCTCTCCCGTAATGAGAGTTCCTCTCACTCCGCGTCCAATTTAGATTTAAGTATCATTACAGAGATGAAAGACAAATCAACACAGTATAATTTTTACTTAATTAATAAACAGAGTATGAAAAGTAAGTCTTGTGTGTTGAAATAAACTATTGACTTAAGGGACAAAAAGTCCTAAATCGCGTTAAGCCTTTGCAAATAAATAAACAATATGCTGAAAAATCAACCCAGTACTGTACAATTTTGCCAAATATATCTCCTAAAAAATCAGAAATACAGCAGAAAAAACCAAAAACAGCGGAAAAACTTATCAAGTGCTACCATTATATCGAAAACTAAATACTGTCAAACCATACCAGCATTATATGGAAATTTTCTTGGCAAAATTTCCCAGCTGATTAACCAGGATTATCACAAAGTGTTGCAATATTCAGTAAGTGTCTATTTATAATGATTCAAAACGTTTCAATACTTCTATTTGGCTTCTAGTCTGTTATAGCTTTTAAGTGTATACTTAGAATTTTTTTTATTCTTATTTTCTAAGGTTACTGAAGATCAACACAATCAGTTAGTTTTGCGAGTTACAAGAAAACAGGCTCTAGGTGTTATACATTTGGAATGTGGTTTAGAACCAAACGAACTTTGTATTTGGGAAACCGGAAAATGCCACCTTTATATCTTGTTTAAAACAGTTAAAGTTCTTCAGCTAGGAAATCAGGAGGTTCCAAAATTATATAATGAAAATAAGACACTAACAGGGATTGTTGCTACGGAAAAGATAATCACACTCAATAATAATGAGAATGGCGATGAACCGTTGGAAAATATTGCCAATAATGCTAATGGGGTACATTCAAATCAAAATGTGGAACTAAGAAAAGTATTGGACACCATTTCTGGTCGTTTAGGCCATGCACTCTGCCCTGTTGTTAATGAACCAACCAATAGGTCGCGAGATCGAACGCCGCTCTAACAATCACATCGAGTTCAACCTTTTATTTCTAAATAAAGTTGGATAACTTGTAAATCCTCATTCATTTTTAAATAAAATATCAATTATGTCGGTCAATTCTTTTTTCGTTACTCTGTTAAGTGATAAAACTGATGAATATCCCAAAAATTCACAATCGTCTTTCACGGTGAAATTAGGTAAACCAATTATTCTTTCAAACAACGAATGGGAAAATGGTTTATCGGAAATATTAACACTGAAAATTTCAACCGTAATTGACAATACATGTAACTCTTTCGAAATACAGGTACCTGAACACTATTTAACGAATGATGGCTGGGACGTTAGAAGAGTAGAGTTAATACCGCAAAAGTACAAGGGTTCGACAGATAAAAATGGAAACGCCGAATTTTTTTCAATGCAGAATAAACTGGTGCGTAACTTAACCGTTCAGCTTGAAAAACAGAATTTTCCTGTGAAACTACAGGTTATAGATATGTCAGTCCCGACTGGGCCTTCTATCAAGAGAGTTAAATTATCAGTCCATGCCGGTCACCAGGCCAGGCTAGCTCCTGGTCCTCTGGCTCAGATTTTAGGATTCGAAAAGGACGAGTACATTACAGGAGAATACATTTCCCCCATTTCATTGTCTCAACAAGATACAAACATTACGGTAAACTACACCATTAATTATATCGAGATAAAATTGAAAAAAACTTGAAAAAATCAAAATCGTATGGTAACGGTAAAGATCCTTGGGGGACCCTATAGTGTCGACGCCCTATTGGAAGCTATGAATAGAGCGACACCCGAAGCTCATCAATCTCATTTTAATTTCTCGTTAAACGATAAGGGTTCCGTTCGTATAAAGACTGATGGGGAATGCACCGTGCTTTTTAGAGGCGTTCGTATCAAATTAGGTTCTATGTTAGGATTCGGTGACCAAACTAATCGTCTATTAGGGTCTGCAAGCGCCAACTTTAAACCGGATTTAGTGAGTCAATATTTATACGTTTACACTGATCTGATATACCCCCAGTTTATAGGCTCTGGTTTCAAACCTCTTCTACGCGTCATTCCCACTAAAAACGATGCGTCGGAGAACATTATCACATACGATACTATAGACTATTATCCTATAAGATGCAACGAAATAGAAACTATCAAAATTGATATTAGAGACGAAGCCGACGCTCCTATATCCTTTATATCGGATCGCATCATTATCAAAATTCACTTTAGACGACATGTCTCGACCTAATAGGTACGTTTCCTATTATCAGGAACAGTTCCTTGGATCTCCACCAGGTGTATTAGTGCAGAAAGGATTTGGTTTAGGAGGGATTTTTAGAGCTTTGATGAGAAAGCTAACTCCTCTAGCGAAACCCATAGCTAAGAGCGTGGGTAAAGAAGCTTTAGGACTTGGTGGAAGGTTTATTCAAGATTTGAGCGCTGGAGAACCCAAGAGAGCGTTCAAAAGGAATCTAAAAATAGCGGGCTCAAATTTAATTCATAAAGCGGGTGATAGTCTGGCTAATTCTCAGTACGGGTCTGGTATTCGACGGAAACGTCAGAAGATACGAAAGAAGAAAAGTAGATCAAAGGCCGATTTTTTATCGTAAAACAAGATGGCCCAATTCGAAGGCATGATGGGGGAATTAGACCTATTCGCGACACCCCCTTTGAACGCTAACATTATAACCAGTAGTGACGAAAGTTATCAACCTTTAAGCTCCGTAACGGATAGTGGACCTTTGGAATTTTTTGTCCCTGGCACGAGCGAACTTTATATCGACCATTCTAAAACTAGGTTAAGGCTGAAGGTCAGGGTGCTTCATTTGGACGGCACCGACGTACCAGCGGCTGAAAAAAAAGTAGCTCCGGTTAATCTTTTACACGCCGCCCTCTTTTCCCAAATAGACGTCTTTTTAGGAAACACGAGCGTTCAGTCCCCTAACCAAGGAGCCCCTTATATCTTTTATCTCGAGAATTTATTAAACTACGGTATAGATGCTAAAGAAAGCCAACTAAATCTAGCCTTATAATATAAGGATAATCCGATCGATCCCGATTCCGCCTGGGTGGCAGCCAATAATAATCTTACTACCAATGGGATATTAAGAAGAGCCGAGAGAGCCAAGGTATCGAGTACGATAGATTTATACGCCCCGTTACACGTTGATATTTGTCGCCAAAATCGTTTCCTATTGAATAATGTAGACGTTAGATTTAGGCTTATTCGATCTAAACCAGAGTTTTGCGTAATATCGAAAGAAGCCGCTGATAACAAATATAAAGTGGTTATCGATAATGCCTCATTGTACGTTAAAAGACTAAAAATAAATCCCGAAATAATGTTAGCCCACGCTACGGTATTAGAGCAAACCAGCGCCATCTATCCTTTGAATCAAACAGTCGTGAAAACCTTTTCAATTCCAGCTGGAATGAACGACGTTAATCGAGAAAACGTCTTCTTAGGTAAAATACCTCAAAGAGTAATTATAGGCCTAGTTCGAACCTCGGCCTTTAATGGTAATCATTCTTTAAATCCCTTTAATTTTGAAACTTTTGATCTTAATTACCTATCCGTCAACGTCGGTACTGATACCTATCCTTCGGAAGCCTTTACGCCTGATTACGAAAACAATCTATACACTCGAGAGTACACCCATACGGGCACACGATTGACACTTGGGGACCGGTAAGGAGTGATTGACATCTGAGGACCCAATTAACTATAGTTCATTAAAAAGAGGATTTCATAATTAGTTGAGCGCCGTGAAGCATATAATTAAACACTCGCTGTGGAAAAAGAACCCAAGACATTTATATGTAGGGACCTGAAAACACACGATATTTTCATCGCATAAGTGGGGACCTTAATTCCAGATTACTTTCAAATTTCAGATATAGATGTCGCTAGGTGAAAGTCCCCACTTGTCAATGAAGTCACTGCGTGGATCTTGAAAGTGTATAATCCAAAAATGTCCCCAGATATAAGGTAGGAAGACGGTTTAGGTCCCCACTTGTAAACTTGAAATCAGCTCAAAACTTAAGTGTTAAGCCTTTAAAAGGTCCGATTACCTAAATTTCATTATAATAATCAATATTTAAACTATAAAATTAAAATATACATGAAATTAGAATATGTGTGTTTAAAAGACCCCACTTGTCTGTTGAAATGACGGTGAAGGTCCCCACTTGTAAATTTATCGAGTGTGAAAAATTAAATTGAAATACTTGATTGAACCATATAGGCTTTGACACTAATTCAAAACCTAATAATTTATACACAAATGTCCCCAG
The DNA here is from genome assembly GCA_019434445.1 of Phalangium opilio. Taxonomy (NCBI): domain Eukaryota; kingdom Metazoa; phylum Arthropoda; class Arachnida; order Opiliones; family Phalangiidae; genus Phalangium; species Phalangium opilio. The sequence continues at coordinate 189,646 of JAEQBA010002823.1, forward strand.
ATATAAGGTTGGAAGACGGTTTAGGTCCCCACTTGTAAACCTGAAATTAGCTCAAAACTTAAGTGTTAAGCTAGAAATAGGACTGATTACTTAAATATCATTCTGATAATCAGTATTTAAACTATAAAATTATAATATACATGAAATTAGACAATGTGTGTTTAAAAGACCCCACTTGTCTGTTGAAATGACGGTGAAGGTCCCCACTTGTAAATTTATCGAGTGTGAAAAATGAAATTGAAATACCTGATGGAACCATATAGGCTTCGACACTAATACAAAATCTAATAATTTATACACAAATGTCCCCAGATATAAGGTTGAAAGACGGTTTAGGTCCCCACTTGTAAACCTGAAATTAGTTCAAAACTTAAGTGTTAAGCTTGAAATAGGACTGATTACTTAAATTTCAATATAATAATCAATATTTAAAATATAAAATTAAAATATACATGAAATTAGAAAATGTGTGTTTAAAAGACCCCACTTGTCTGTTGACATGACGGTGAAGGTCCCCACTTGTAAATTTATCGAGTGTGAAAAATGAAATTGAAATACTTGATTGAACCATATAGGCTTTAACACTAATTTAAAACCTAATAGTTTATACACAAATGTCCCCAGATATAAGGTTGGAAGACGGTTTAGGTCCCCACTTGTAAACCTGAAATCAGCTCAAAACTTAAGTGTTAAGCCTTAAAATGGTCCGATTAACTAAATTTCATTATAATAATCAGTATTTAAACTATAAAATTAAAATATACATGAAATTAGACAATGTGTGTTTAAAAGACCCCACTTGTCTGTTGAAATGACGGTGAAGGTCCCCACTTGTAAATTTATCGAGTGTGAAAAATGAAATTGAAATACTTGATGGAACCATATAGGCTTCGACACTAATACAAAATCTAATAATTTATACACAAATGTCCCCAGATATAAGGTTGGAAGACGGTTTAGGTCCCCACTTGTAAACCTGAAATTAGTTCAAAACTTAAGTGTTAAGCTAGAAATAGGACTGGTTACCTAAATTTCATTATAATAATCAATATTTAAACTATAAAATTAAAATATACATGAAATTAGAAAATGTGTGTTTAAAAGACCCCACTTGTCTGTTGAAATGACGGTGAAGGTCCCCACTTGTAAATTTATCGAGTGTGAAAAATGAAATTGAAATACTTGATTGAACCATATAGGCTTTAACACTAATTTAAAACCTAATAGTTTATACACAAATGTCCCCAGATATAAGGTTGGAAGACGGTTTAGGTCCCCACTTGTAAACCTGAAATCAGCTCAAAACTTAAGTGTTAAGCCTTAAAATGGTCCGATTAACTAAATTTCATTATAATAATCAATATTTAAACTATAAAATTAAAATATACATGAAATTAGAAAATGTGTGTTTAAAAGACCCCACTTGTCTGTTGAAATGACGGTGAAGGTCCCCACTTGTAAATTTATCGAGTGTGAAAAATGAAATTGAAATACTTGATGGAACCATATAGGCTTCGACACTAATACAAAATCTAATAATTTATACACAAATGTCCCCAGATATAAGGTTGGAAGACGGTTTAGGTCCCCACTTGTAAACCTGAAATTAGCTCAAAACTTAAGTGTTAAGCTAGAAATAGGACTGATTACCTAAATTTCATTATAATAATCAATATTTAAACTATAAAATTAAAATATACATGAAATTAGAAAATGTGTGTTTAAAAGACCCCACTTGTCTGTTGAAATGACGGTGAAGGTCCCCACTTGTAAATTTATCGAGTGTGAAAAATGAAATTGAAATACTTGATTGAACCATATAGGCTTCGACACTAATTTAAAACCTAATAATTTATACACAAATGTCCCCAGATATAAGGTTGGAAGACGGTTTAGGTCCCCACTTGTAAATCTGAAATCAGCTCAAAACTTAAGTGTTAAGCCTTTAAAAGGTCCGATTACTTAATTTCATTATAATAATCAATATTTAAACTATAAAAAAAATATACATGAAATTAGAAAATGTGTGTTTAAAAGACCCCACTTGTCTGTTGAAATGACGGTGAAGGTCCCCACTTGTAAATTTATCGAGTGTGAAAAATGAAATTGAAATACTTGATTGAACCATATAGGCTTCGACACTAATTTAAAACCTAATAATTTATACACAAATGTCCCCAGATATAAGGTTGGAAGACGGTTTAGGTCCCCACTTGTAAACCTGAAATTAGCTCAAAACTTAAGTGTTAAGCTAGAAATAGGACTGATTACCTAAATTTCATTATAATAATCAATATTTAAACTATAAAATTAAAATATACATGAAATTAGAAAATGTGTGTTTAAAAGACCCCACTTGTCTGTTGAAATGACTGTGAAGGTCCCCACTTGTAAATTTATCGAGTGTGAAAAATGAAATTGAAATACTTGATTGAACCATATAGGCTTTGACACTAATTTAAAACCTAATAATTTATACACAAATGTCCCCAGATATAAGGTTGGAAGACGGTTTAGGTCCCCACTTGTAAACCTGAAATTAGCTCAAAACTTAAGTGTTAAGCTAGAAATAGGACTGATTACCTAAATTTCATTATAATAATCAATATTTAAACTATAAAATTAAAATATACATGAAATTAGAAAATGTGTGTTTAAAAGACCCCACTTGTCTGTTGAAATGACTGTGAAGGTCCCCACTTGTAAATTTATCGAGTGTGAAAAATGAAATTGAAATACTTGATGAACCATATAGGCTTCGACACTAATACAAAATCTAATAATTTATACACAAATGTCCCCAGATATAAGGTTGGAAGACGGTTTAGGTCCCCACTTGTAAATCTGAAATCAGCTCAAAACTTAAGTGTTAAGCCTTTAAAAGGTCCGATTACCTAAATTTCATTATAATAATCAGTATTTAAACTATAAAATTAAAATATACATGAAATTAGAAAATGTGTGTTTAAAAGACCCCACTTGTCTGTTGAAATGACGGTGAAGGTCCCCACTTGTAAATTTATCGAGTGTGAAAAATGAAATTGAAATACTTGATGGAACCATATAGGCTTCGACACTAATACAAAATCTAATAATTTATACACAAATGTCCCCAGATATAAGGTTGGAAGACGGTTTAGGTCCCCACTTGTAAACCTGAAATTAGCTCAAAACTTAAGTGTTAAGCTTGAAATAGGACTGATTACTTAAATTTCATTAATAATCAATATTTAAACTATAAAATTAAAATATACATGAAATTAGAAAATGTGTGTTTAAAAGACCCCACTTGTCTGTTGAAATGACGGTGAAGGTCCCCACTTGTAAATTTATCGAGTGTGAAAAATGAAATTGAAATACTTGATGGAACCATATAGGCTTTGACACTAATTCAAAACCTAATAATTTATACACAAATGTCCCCAGATATAAGGTTGGAAGACGGTTTAGGTCCCCACTTGTAAACCTGAAATCAGCTCAAAACTTAAGTGTTAAGCCTTAAAATGGTCCGATTAACTAAATTTCATTATAATAATCAATATTTAAACTATAAAATTAAAATATACATGAAATTAGAAAATGTGTGTTTAAAAGACCCCACTTGTCTGTTGAAATGACGGTGAAGGTCCCCACTTGTAAATTTATCGAGTGTGAAAAATGAAATTGAAATACTTGATGGAACCATATAGGCTTCGACACTAATACAAAATCTAATAATTTATACACAAATGTCCCCAGATATAAGGTTGGAAGACGGTTTAGGTCCCCACTTGTAAACCTGAAATTAGTTCAAAACTTAAGTGTTAAGCTAGAAATAGGACTGGTTACCTAAATTTCATTATAATAATCAATATTTAAACTATAAAATTAAAATATACATGAAATTAGAAAATGTGTGTTTAAAAGACCCCACTTGTCTGTTGAAATGACGGTGAAGGTCCCCACTTGTAAATTTATCGAGTGTGAAAAATGAAATTGAAATACTTGATTGAACCATATAGGCTTTGACACTAATTTAAAACCTAATAATTTATACACAAATGTCCCCAGATATAAGGTTGGAAGACGGTTTAGGTCCCCACTTGTAAACCTGAAATCAGCTCAAAACTTAAGTGTTAAGCCTTAAAATGGTCCGATTAACTAAATTTCATTATAATAATCAGTATTTAAACTATAAAATTAAAATATACATGAAATTAGACAATGTGTGTTTAAAAGACCCCACTTGTCTGTTGAAATGACGGTGAAGGTCCCCACTTGTAAATTTATCGAGTGTGAAAAATGAAATTGAAATACTTGATGGAACCATATAGGCTTCGACACTAATACAAAATCTAATAATTTATACACAAATGTCCCCAGATATAAGGTTGGAAGACGGTTTAGGTCCCCACTTGTAAACCTGAAATTAGTTCAAAACTTAAGTGTTAAGCTAGAAATAGGACTGGTTACCTAAATTTCATCATAATAATCAATATTTAAACTATAAAATTAAAATATACATGAAATTAGAAAATGTGTGTTTAAAAGACCCCACTTGTCTGTTGAAATGACGGTGAAGGTCCCCACTTGTAAATTTATCGAGTGTGAAAAATGAAATTGAAATACTTGATTGAACCATATAGGCTTTAACACTAATTTAAAACCTAATAATTTATACACAAATGTCCCCAGATATAAGGTTGGAAGACGGTTTAGGTCCCCACTTGTAAACCTGAAATCAGCTCAAAACTTAAGTGTTAAGCCTTAAAATGGTCCGATTAACTAAATTTCATTATAATAATCAGTATTTAAACTATAAAATTAAAATATACATGAAATTAGACAATGTGTGTTTAAAAGACCCCACTTGTCTGTTGAAATGACGGTGAAGGTCCCCACTTGTAAATTTATCGAGTGTGAAAAATGAAATTGAAATACTTGATGGAACCATATAGGCTTCGACACTAATACAAAATCTAATAATTTATACACAAATGTCCCCAGATATTAGGTTGGAAGACGGTTTAGGTCCCCACTTGTAAATCTGAAATCAGCTCAAAACTTAAGTGTTAAGCCTTTAAACGGTCCGATTACTTAATTTCATTGTAATAATCAATCTTTAAACTATAAAAACAAAATATATACGTGAAATTAGAAAATGTGTGTTTAAAAGACCCCACTTGTCTGTTGAAATGACGGTGAAGGTCCCCACTTGTAAATTTATCGAGTGTGAAAAATGAAATTGAAATACTTGATTGAACCATATAGGCTTTAACACTAATTTAAAATCTAATAGTTTATACACAAATGTCCCCAGATATAAGGTTGGAAGACGGTTTAGGTCCCCACTTGTAAACCTGAAATTAGTTCAAAACTTAAGTGTTAAGCTAGAAATAGGACTGGTTACCTAAATTTCATTATAATAATCAATATTTAAACTATAAAATTAAAATATACATGAAATTAGAAAATGTGTGTTTAAAAGACCCCACTTGTCTGTTGAAATGACTGTGAAGGTCCCCACTTGTAAATTTATCGAGTGTGAAAAATGAAATTGAAATACTTGATTGAACCATATAGGCTTTAACACTAATTTAAAACCTAATAGTTTATACACAAATGTCCCCAGATATAAGGTTGGAAGACGGTTTAGGTCCCCACTTGTAAACCTGAAATTAGTTCAAAACTTAAGTGTTAAGCTAGAAATAGGACTGGTTACCTAAATTTCATTATAATAATCAATATTTAAACTATAAAATTAAAATATACATGAAATTAGAAAATGTGTGTTTAAAAGACCCCACTTGTCTGTTGAAATGACTGTGAAGGTCCCCACTTGTAAATTTATCGAGTGTGAAAAATGAAATTGAAATACTTGATTGAACCATATAGGCTTCGACACTAATACAAAATCTAATAATTTATACACAAATGTCCCCAGATATAAGGTTGGAAGACGGTTTAGGTCCCCACTTGTAAACCTGAAATTAGTTCAAAACTTAAGTGTTAAGCTAGAAATAGGACTGGTTACCTAAATTTCATTATAATAATCATTATTTAAACTATAAAATTAAAATATACATGAAATTAGAAAATGTGTGTTTAAAAGACCCCACTTGTCTGTTGAAATGACGGTGAAGGTCCCCACTTGTAAATTTATCGAGTGTGAAAAATGAAATTGAAATACTTGATTGAACCATATAGGCTTTAACACTAATTTAAAACCTAATAGTTTATACACAAATGTCCCCAGATATAAGGTTGGAAGACGGTTTAGGTCCCCACTTGTAAACCTGAAATCAGCTCAAAACTTAAGTGTTAAGCCTTAAAATGGTCCGATTAACTAAATTTCATTATAATAATCAGTATTTAAACTATAAAATTAAAATATACATGAAATTAGACAATGTGTGTTTAAAAGACCCCACTTGTCTGTTGAAATGACGGTGAAGGTCCCCACTTGTAAATTTATCGAGTGTGAAAAATGAAATTGAAATACTTGATGGAACCATATAGGCTTCGACACTAATACAAAATCTAATAATTTATACACAAACGTCCCCAGATATAAGGTTGGAAGACGGTTTAGGTCCCCACTTGTAAATCTGAAATCAGCTCAAAACTTAAGTGTTAAGCCTTTAAACGGTCAGATTACTTAATTTCATTGTAATAATCAATCTTTAAACTATAAAAACAAAATATATACGTGAAATTAGAAAATGTGTGTTTAAAAGACCCCACTTGTCTGTTGAAATGACGGTGAAGGTCCCCACTTGTAAATTTATCGAGTGTGAAAAATGAAATTGAAATACTTGATGGAACCATATAGGCTTCGACACTAATACAAAATCTAATAATTTATACACAAATGTCCCCAGATATAAGGTTGGAAGACGGTTTAGGTCCCCACTTGTAAACCTGAAATTAGTTCAAAACTTAAGTGTTAAGCTAGAAATAGGACTGGTTACCTAAATTTCATTATAATAATCAATATTTAAACTATAAAATTAAAATATACATGAAATTATAAAATGTGTGTTTAAAAGACCCCACTTGTCTGTTGAAATGACTGTGAAGGTCCCCACTTGTAAATTTATCGAGTGTGAAAAATGAAATTGAAATACTTGATTGAACCATATAGGCTTCGACACTAATACAAAATCTAATAATTTATACACAAATGTCCCCAGATATAAGGTTGGAAGACGGTTTAGGTCCCCACTTGTAAATCTGAAATCAGCTCAAAACTTAAGTGTTAAGCCTTTAAAAGGTCCGATTAACTAAATTTCATTATAATAATCAGTATTTAAACTATAAAATTAAAATATACATGAAATTGGAAAATGTGTGTTTAAAAGACCCCACTTGTCTGTTGAAATGACGGTGAAGGTCCCCACTTGTAAATTTGTCGAGTGTGAAAAATGAAATTGAAATACTTGCTGGAACCATATAGGCTTCGACACTAATACAAAATCTAATAATTTATACACAAATGTCCCCAGATATAAGGTTGGAAGACGGTTTAGGTCCCCACTTGTAAATCTGAAATCAGCTCAAAACTTAAGTGCTAAGCCTTAAAATGGTCCGATTAACTAAATTTCATTATAATAATCAGTATTTAAACTATAAAATTAAAATATACATGAAATTAGACAATGTGTGTTTAAAAGACCCCACTTGTCTGTTGAAATGACGGTGAAGGTCCCCACTTGTAAATTTATCGAGTGTGAAAAATGAAATTGAAATACTTGATTGAACCATATAGGCTTCGACACTAATACAAAATCTAATAATTTATACACAAATGTCCCCAGATATAAGGTTGGAAGACGGTTTAGGTCCCCACTTGTAAACCTGAAATTAGTTCAAAACTTAAGTGTTAAGCTAGAAATAGGACTTAATTTAATTAAAAGATTATATTAAACGATCATTATACTCAAAGGCGTGTATTCGGGAAGCTATTGAAAAGCGTGAAAAAATTATTTTCACTAAAGAAATATTCGGGTATCTTGATATTTTTGGAGAAAAGAAAGTTACAAACCGGCCAAGCTATGTGGCATGCATACACAAATTAATGTCAAATGATAAATTTGTTGAAGAAATGGAGCATGCTTTGATTAATTTTGATGTAAATATATATTTATGTAATGAATCATCGACCATTCTTTGCAAACAATTTGCTCATTGTTAACAGAACTTTCAATTATTGAACGATGGAGAAAAGTATCAATTTGTCCAGTGTTTTAACAGAAGATTCTTAAATGAAAGATTAATTAAGAGGGTAGAAATTGAATGCTCATTAATTGAGAAGCCAACCAAAATTGGTGTTAACACATATCCATTAATGTCGATAAAACAAACCTTGAAAAAGGAAGAGAATGTTGTACATCATATTGGCGGATACATTATTCATCAGTTAATTTTGACGTTTGGCTATTCGTGCCGTACCTTAGTGGAGAACTCTGTCAACCTAGAAAGTCAGGCAAGTGAAGAATATGCAAGATGGACTGAAGAATTAAGTAATGGGTCATTGATTATTTTGAAACCTAAAGCTTTTTTGTTTGTAAAAGAACTGTATAATCTCTCAAAACCATATTTTCAAAAGGGGAATGTAACTATGAAAAATAGAGTAGAATTAGCTAAACGTAATATGGAAGGCAATGAAAGTTTACTCAAGCTTTAGTCAGATATATGGGGTGATAGTGAAGAGAAGATTTGTAGTGCGCCACTCAAAAAAGCTTGCCAGATTTTCTTGAATTGCATGGGAAAAGGTTACATTGGTAAAATGCAGACTCATATACAACTTTTAAAGAAGGAGTCTCTTAAGTCAAATAGTTTACGTAAACAGATGAAAAGTCAAAAACCTTGCAGCAAATGCCAAGAAAATAAATGTGAACAAAAACCAAAAGAAAAGTTACCAAGAATTCGTAAAGTTCGTAAAGGATTTTTAGCTTAAATTTAAAATGGTTTAGTTCCTATTTTTTTAAATTATTAAAATGTGATAGTTTCCCGGGGATGAAGAAATTGCAATACACAGTTCAAACCCAAAAAAATGTTATATTTTTAAAAAAAGGATAGGATAAATACATAGCTTTACTTAAATGTGATAAAATCAATACAGTTCCTTTTTTAAATAAAAACACCTAAAATGTGATACTTTTCCAAGTGGTTTTTGTGAGGATACATCACTCAAAATAAAAGACAACATTCAAAGACTTAATGAAATCGTCTATATAATGATGGCTGTTTAAAACTATAAATGTAATGGCTTATTTTAAAAAATAACTAAGGTTAATAATTATATTTATAACATTTCAAATGTTTTTGATTAAAGAAAATTTTTACACACTTCAAACCAGAAGGTTTTTGAAACAAATTAAGTTTATTAGTGTTCTTCTGAATTCTCAATCAAGAGTCGACGGAGCCTTTTAACTTTTGTGGATTTTGTTGAGATGATATTACTTCTTTCAGCGCAAGGAAAACACCTTTTCATACTCTTAATATTAGGAATGCTCTGCCTGAAATTCATAATGTTTGGATTGTCACTGGATCCTGTAGCTGCCCTATGCTTCCCAAAGTATCTTTCCAGAGGATCCTGGTTAAAATGTTCAGTTAGGACAAACTTGGCCCCACGTTTCAGAAGATGCTGCGAAGCTTCGATGATTGAATTGACTATGAATAGATTTGAAGTATTTTTAGGTATCAAAGATAAAATGAATAGTAATTATAAGCAAACCTGTTATTTGGAGTCCTTCCTGCGTATCTCGGCTAAAGAGCATTTTGCTTTTGTCAAAGCCCTTTGGTACTTCCATCTGCTCAACCTCGTCTTCCCACTCCTCAAAATAACCAAGGAATTTTTCCTTGAGCCACTAATAATAATGTAAAATATAACAGAATATTTTCTGTCACAACCCAAAAAAAAAGAAAACTTACTTTGAAACGCCAGTCAGTCACACTCTGGTACGGATCTTTAAAACTATTTTTCTCATATTTACCAGAAGTACAGTTTCTCACATTAACGGCATCAAAAAAGTGGTTAACAAGTTCTATAAATTTGACCGTTTTGGAAGCTTCAGGTCCAACAAGCTCCTTCATTGTATTTGCCATGGTTTTACTCAGAACTTGTGCAGCGTACCTTACATTCATTCTCGAAAATGATGTTAAATGGATGTGATCATATTTTATTTTTGGGGCTAATTTTAATCCTGTTTCTAGCTCGCTATACTTACTGAAGGTTTGATCAACGTGGCTCCATAACAAATTTTTTCCATTTTTGTTTAAAAAGCGTGTATTTTTATAGCCTCCACTAGTTTCCAAGCCATTACGCAATGTTTTAATTAGATGCGGGGCATCCGAAACAAAATATATGAAGTCCCCTTTAGAAAAGAGATTTTTGGTTTTGTACCCAACTGTTTTGGACTTTGGAGACAGAGTATCTTGGTTACTCTCCATATCACAGCACATTTTTATCATTTTCTGATTAATACCAGCCTTGTCACATACAACTGTTAAATTCTTGAAACCTCCCAACTGTAAGTTTTCTACAGCTTCCCATAATATACTGTACAGTTCTGCTTTCATTTTGTCGCAAGGGAAATAAGCATAAGGAAACATAAAATTTCCAGTTATACTTCTCACCATAATTTGCATGATATGTGTTGCAATTTCAGGGGGGCTATCAGCTGATTCGTCAACATGTTTCATAAGCTCTTTAATTTTATTTTGACTTTCAATAGAGTTTGTAAGCCCAACAATCTCTCCGGTACTAACTCTGTAAATTATATCTTGTTTCACGCTCATTTCATCTATCATGATTGACAAATATTTCTGATGGTCCTCGAGTTTATCAAATTCGCAATCTGCTTTCATTTCCTCAATGGTTTTTTCCTTATGAAACCCACTTTCAGCCCTTAGGTGTTTTGGATAATTGTAAAGAGTTCTCGTTGTTGGCAGCGTAAGCACTTGCCTAACTGCTTCAAACGCAGCTGTAGATTTACTCTTAAGGTACATACACCAGTGCAAAATAGCAGGGTGTCACTTATTAGGATATTTACTCTTAGAATTAGCAATTCGAAGCTGCTCTTGCAAAAGAAATTTTTGAAATTTGGTCGGTGTTTCAAAAGGATTATCCACATGTATTTTTTTAATGTCATTGCTTTCTTCCAGTGTTAGCTGAACGCCTTCCTTTGCAATTGTTTTTCTTATTTTCTTCTTTAATTCTGTGTTTTGCCGTTTGAGAGCCTTATTCTGCAAATTCCTCATGCTAAGTCGAAATTTAATTTCCTCAAGATTCAAGTTTTTAAGAGTTGTACTTTTGGGTGAAATAATTTGTTTCTTTTTACGTTGAACTCGTTTTGACAAAGTTTTGCGGAGGAGAAAGCTCGAGTCACACCAGCTTTGAAATTTATTGTTTAGATAAGAGCATTTATTTGATCGTAAGCTGTTTGAGTAAGGGGAATAACTGGCACTCTTATGTGCTGTATGGTTATATGATTCAAACTGAGCTCCTCTAACACCCCAGCACACACCCCATTTAGTTTCGAAAAGTGTCATTATCTTTAGCAGTTGATTAACACATTTAAATTTTGGTTCTTGACCAGAGAATACCGGATGTTGACAATCAATATTTTTTTCAAAATTTTTATGCTGTAAATCATTGAAGCTGAAATGTCTAGTGTTACAGTTTGTATATTGTTCATTTGTTTGGACAAGATCAGTTTATCTTTTTCAATAGTTAAGGAGCAGGAGATGTAAGTTTTATTATTAGTCTCTAAATGTGTCAATAGTTTTTGCTTTAGTGGTTCAAGGTTAACAACAGTATCACTCAAAATAGTATCGCTACATTCTCCTTTGTTTACTTCCTCATTATTAATGACACCATAGTCCCTACTTAAGAGACTCCCCTCCATATTCCTAGCATCTAAATCTAAAATTTCAGCATCTAAAATTGACAAACTTAATTAAAACTCTCCGGTGGATGAGTCAATTTCAAACATTTACCGCTATCCTTCCCTTCCTGTGCATCAATACATTCTCCTTTGTTTACTTCCTCATTATTATTGACACCATAGTCCCTACTTAAGAGATACTCCTCAGTATTCCTAGCATCTAAATCTAAAATTGATAAACTTAATTAAAACTCTCCGGTGGATGAGTCAATTTCAAACATTTACCGCTATCCTTCCCTTCCTGTGCATCAATACATTCTCCTTTGTTTACTTCCTCATTATTATTGACACCATAGTCCCTACTTAAGAGATGCTCCTCCATATTCCTAGCATCTAAATCTAAAATTTCAGCATCTAAATTTGATGAGCTTCTTCTATGAAAACTATCCGATGGATGTGCCAATTTCAAACACTCCATCTTAAGTTTTCTTATATTTGCACCCAAATGATTGTCTAAATGATCCTGCAATAGTGATTGATGTTATTAACGATAGTACCATGTAACCTATGAACCTTAAATTCCTTAAGGACTCACCGATTTGTGGCTAATGTCATCCTGGCAAGACTGCGAAATAAATTCCTGGATAGGGTAGGGGTTTTTTTTTGTTGGTCCCGCATTCCCAACAAAATGCAGATTACATACGTAGTGCTGTTTCTTTAAATTAGAAACAGTAATCGTGTCTCTATTAATTGCAGTTACCCATTTCATGCAAAGTTCTAAGTTCCGATTTTTTATTCCAGGTTTTGGAATAGGGTAAAAAATTGCATTTTCTTTATATCTCTTTATATCTTGAGTCACTCTTACAGTTTTTAAAGGAATAATACTTCTTCATTACGACGACTGATTAATAATTTATTTACTATGCTTAATATCTTAAACTTGAACACCACTTAAAATTTAAATATTTACGCTCTAGCAGCAGGGCCGAAGACTTAAACCAGTGATCTAACGGTTCTAGTTTGAAACCTACAACCTTAACGGGTTTTTTTTCATAAAACAATTCTAGCTTATATTTTGAATACATAGGAGGCACTTAAATGAAATGACTCTGGTAAAACTTTATCACGACCCTACCTAACCGCTGAGGATGCTGGGAGGACTATGGTGCCGTACGTGGGGGTACAGAGGCAACGTTATAGGTATGGGGTTTCCACTCCATTCCTCTCTCCTTCAAGATTTAATGGGCGCCCACGTATGGAGTTATATACCATTTTGTTGCCCTCTCAAGGGTTGTTCGGATAGATATTTTTTTATTTATGTATTTTATTCGCAGATAAAGTTTTACTGAAATTATATCATGAATATTTAGAAAAGAATTCATCTTGAATATTAAGGAGAATTCCCACCTGAATATTAGGAGAATTCCAACTTGAATATTTAGGAGAATTCCAACTTGAATATTTAGGAGAATTCCAACTTGAATATTTAGGAGAATTCCAACTTGAATATTTAGGAGAATCCCAACTTGGATATTTAGGAGAATTCCATCTTGAATATTTAGGAGAATTCGAACTTGAATATTTAGAATAAAAATCTGTCTTCAATGTTTTCAAACAATCACCTTTAGTATTTACAGAGTAGCAAAAAAAAACAACCGGCGTTGCCCATTGAGAAATATTATTGCATTTAAGGCGCCATTTTTATCGAAGGTGGAAAATCAACATTCAAAAGACATGAAGTCAGTCTTACGGAAATTGGGAACCAGTGTTTTAAATGCTATAGATTCGGTTGAAAAACGTAGACGCCGCCATTTTTCAAGATGATGAGGAATTAAAAAAAATCTACGAGCTCCGCTATTGCATTTGAGTACCGTCCCTGCAAAATTTCATACCTTTAGGTAAAACTGTTTGGAGTCAAATTGTTGCTAAAGATGCTAAGCATAAAAGCTTTACGTAGGCGTCCTTGTGATTTAAATTAAAATTTCGAGTTTAAAATTAAACTGGTTGTCTTAGATTAGTGGTGTCTTTGAAATTTAAGTAATAAATAATTTAGAGAACACTTTAGGACACGGGTTTGATTTGTTGGTTTTCGAGTATTGTTTCCGGTTGTAGTATCCTTTTGACTGTTTATTTACTTTTGCAAAAAACGCGATAGAGGTTTGCGTGCAGTTCAATCTCGCCATTTCGGTTATTAAGGTTTTAAATAAGATCACAGGACAACTTGTGTAATGAATTTTAAAAGAACTATACGATCGTATTTAATGCTGTTAATTAATACTTGAGCAATGAAAAACCAGTTGACATCGCCAGTTATTATTCCAGTATTTACATGTGTGGAGACCTTTCCACTAAAGCAATAATTATCAGTTAGAAGTAATTCTTACGATATTTATAATACAAGATTTTAAGAAAATTTTAATCAAATCTAATAATTGATCTAAACGTACTCTAAAAAAATCCACAACACAAATTCCTAGTGGTCCAAAATGCTTGGCGTGATTTAAAAATACGCGTGGTAATCTAAAAGGATTTCTCCGACTCAGTACCCGCTATATTTCTTTAGGTTGCAACGGTTCAAGAGAAGCCGTTGCAGACGACGACTGGCGGAGCAAGGCTTTTACTATGTTCAGCCAGCCACCGTCCTTATCATTCCATAACCCCTCCCCCTTTTTTATTCTTCGTTAAACCGAGAAGAAAAGAAACACCGAATACGAGAGACAGTCAGTTGCGTTTTTCTCCCGTCGAGGCCGATCTTAGACCGCCGCTTTTCTGGGACCAGGCTCGGGTCAGTTTTTTTACTTATAACTAATTCTAAAATTGTCACGTCATCTTTTTGGAAAGTTTTGAATTAAACTTTGAATTAATCTTTTCAATATCGAGAGGAATAGAAGGTATGTGTTCTTACGGAGTGTCTATTTTGCCCCGAAAATCGGGGGCAAATAGTGTCACGCTATTTAGCCCCGATTTTCGGGGCTAAATAGTTCAGAACTGCTTGGGACACTATTTAGCCCCGAAAATCGGGGCTAAATAGCCTTAGCCGCGCGGGGCGTGCTATTTGCCCCCGAATATTCAAAGCCCCGATTTTCGGGGGTAAATAGCACACCCCGCGCGGCCAAGGCTATTTACCCCCGAAAATCGGGACTCCTATATTTACGGGGGTAAATAGCAATCGCCGCGCGGCCAACACTATTTACCCCCGAAAATCTGAACCCCTATTTTCGGGGGTAAATAGCCTTGGCCGCGCGGGGTGTGCTATTTACCCCCGAAAATCGGGGCTTTGAATATTCGGGGGCAAATAGCACGCCCCGCGCGGCTAAGGCTATTTAGCCCCGATTTTCGGGGCTAAATAGTGTCCCAAGCAGTTCTGAACTATTTAGCCCCGAAAATCGGGGCTAAATAGCGTGAAACTATTTGCCAATGACTTTCGGGGCAAAATAGCAACGGCCAATTTATTTCTTTAACTTCTTACGGTGAGAACGACTTCGCGAGACAGGCCTATTAGCCCAGGACTTTTAGGGTTTGACCTAGAACATTTGAACATAAAGATGAAAATTGGTACATGTGTTGTTTTTGACCCAACAAAAAATATACTAAAAGTCCCCTGCTGTAGAGCGCGAGCTTTCGCCGCCATCTTGGAAAATGGCCGCCGGGAATGCCAGCTACAATGTATTCCACGTTCTTCTTCAAAAATTATGAAAATAGGTACACATAATGATTGGAAACACATAAACATCATGGCAAACTTTTACAGCTCTGTGTTCAATAGTTTGGTCGCCATATTGGAAAATGGCCGCCGTGAATGCTAGGTACAGTATATTTCACCATGTTGTTGGAAAATTATGAAAATTTATAGGTATTATAATCAGAGCTGTGTGAAGCTCATAGTAAAATATTGAAGCCATTAGTCAGATATTTTGGCCGCCATGTTGGAAAATGGCCGCCATCAATGCCATTTAGATAGAGTATATGGTTCAAGAATTATGAAAATTGGTAATTATTATGTTGAAGACCATCTAAATATCATACTTGAATATTGAAGACGTGCTACTGATAGTTTGGGCGCCATCTTCGAAAATGACTGCTCGAAGTGCCAAATATATTACTGATATATAAATTTTTTCGATATTTGTTTATTGAGTAGATGATTTTCATTAACGTAATGAACAACAAAAAATGGATATCTCGAAGTCGAAATTATCGACGCCATCTTTAAAAATGGCCACACGAAAATCATTGCCCTAAATTCTGAAAGAAAGTTATTCTAAGCTGTTATTCTGAACATGTTGATTAGAGAATATGATTTAATATGGGGTTTATACATTCTAGTGTTGTTTAAGATTAGAATTTAGACAAATATCTAACATTTCATACATATTCATCGTCATCCTGAAGATTTTTCATAATAATTGCATGTTAGAGCCCTTGATTAGGCGCTACACCTAGCTGGTGGCCTTATCAGCGCCCCTCCCCATCATATTCCAAATTTAACCTGCGGAACCGCCGTCATGGCACACGGGATCGGCCAGCGGGCCCGACAAACGCCACTTGAGCAGGTGACTGAAGCTGGACACCGTCAGCGGCGAGCCCAGCAGAAGACTCGAGGGGACGGGGGGGTTCTCTCCAAGCACAACAGTGCCATACGGCCCAAACAAATAGTGTATTCGCGACCCCTAGAGGGTGGCCAATAGCGGGGGCGAAAGCGGCCCAGCAAAACCTTCACGGAATGGGGCAAGGAACGGTCTGAACCAAGGGCGAACCCAAAGAACTCCCGAACCGTCACACCGAACTCGGGCCCCTCCGCCATGACAAGTCCTTTGAGTTAAAAGAGAACACTTCTTTCATTTACATGCTGTAACTGGGTGTGGTTATGATAAGGCGTGGTTTAAAGTAATGACAGATAATCAACATCTTACAAATTTGTTGCCCTTTTTTAATGACCGTATTGCATCTAAGGGAGCCATAGCTGCTGCCGAAGAGAGATTTCTTTTCGCTTTTTTTAGGGTGATAATTGACACATACTGTCAAGTCCTCATTTGATCTCGCCAAGCTTCATCCAACAACCGACGCCCCAAAACTACATTTTTGCCGAGCGTATCTTCAAGGCCAACAATAGCTAGGAAACGATTTAATCCCGAACAGTGGGCATTGGTTCGCGATCGGGAAAGTCGAAGACCCATCCACACCATTCTCCTTCCGCCATCAGATGAACTTATAACACTCATTATTTGTACCTGCAGCCTGCAGAACATCTTGTGTCAAGAACTGTGAATGTAGACGATCTGGATTAGCTTGCTGGGCAATGTGTGGTCATTGTCAAGGTATAAGCCATAATAAAAAATCTTCAGGATGACGAGAAATATGAACGAAATGTTAAAAATGTGTCTTAAATCTAATCCTTAACGACACTAGAATGTATATACCCCATATAAAACGGTTTTTCCTAACCAAAATCCGAGTAATATGGCTTTGCTTTTCTTTTTTCCAGATTTTAGGATAGTAATATTTCAGCGAGCATTTTTGAAGATGGGTCGATAATTTAGACTCGAAAATAGTTATTTTTATGGCGTTTTATACGTTCATGAAAATCATCTACTCAATAAACAAATATCGAAAAATTTTATATATTAGTAATATATTTGGCACTTCGAGCAGTCATTTTCGAAGATGGCGCCCAAACTATCAGAAGCGTGTCTTCAAAATTCAAGTATGATATTTAGATGGTCTTTAACATAATAATTACCAATTTTCATAATTTTTGAACCATATACGGTATCTAAATGGCATTGATGGCGGCCATTTTCCAACATGGCGGCCAAAATATCTGACTAATGGCTTCAATATTTTACTATGAGGTTCACACAGCTCTGATTATAATACCTATAAATTTTCATAATTTTCCAACAACATGGTGAAATATACTGTACCTAGCATTCACGGCGGCCATTTTCCAATATGGCGACCAAACTATTGAACACAGAGCTGTAAAATTTTGCCATGATGTTGAAGTTGTTCCAATTATTATGTGTACCAATTTTCATAATTTTTGAAGAAGAACGTGGAATACATTGTAGCTGGCATTCCCGGCGGCCATTTTCCAAGATGGCGGCGAAAGCTCGCGCTCTACTGCAGGGGACTTTTAGTATATTTTTTGTTGGGTCAAAAACAACACATGTACCAATTTTCATCTTTATGTTCAAATGTTCTAGGTCAAGCCCTTTTTTGGCCTATCTGTCCTGGCCTATATGTAATACTAATTCGCGTCTTGTAACGGAAACCCCATGTCACCGGCCAACATGATATTTACTTGTGGGAAACTGTTAGAAATGGTGCCGTGCCCGTCTTTTTGAACCTGGGTCCTTGTTTTTCGCGTCCCGTCGCTTTTTCTTTTCCGACGGGGCAGTCGGGCCCGATTCGCGAGCCTAGTTACAGGTTAGTTCTAGTTCGGACAAGATCGCCGCCATTTTTGGGCACCCTTCTCTCTCTCGAACATTCGAGGCGTATTTCCCAATTTTTGATTTTAAATCGGGTTGAATCGTAGATTTTATTAATCCTACCATCGATTTAAGTGGAATTTATTTATTTTTAGAATTAAATCTCGTGATGAATAAAAAAATTTTCCGGAATGGATAATTTTGAATTTAATTATTTTGAAAATTTAAATGAGCAATCCCGAATCCTGCCCAATTTCGAAGTTCTATCGTGAAAGACACGACACAGAATCTTCTTCAACCTCAGAAAATATTTCGGAATCTTCTTGCCGTTAGCTAAGCCTAACCTCCTGGTCGTGGATATCATACGCCCCCTCGATTGATTGATTCAAACATGGCGTATGAGTTAAACCCAACTAAAGATTCCTCATGGGATGATAATCTCGATTTAACCCCGTATTTAAACATAAAGGGTGAAAGGATAGAAAATTCCTCACCCACTTCCAAGAGAGGAAGAAAGAATTAAACATGATAATAATTTAGCCCTATTTAATCGTATGAGCAAAAGTTATAATCCCCAGGGGAGTAGCCTAGTTCGAACCACACATAAGGGGAGTGCCCCTGATCTGGTCAAAATAAGTGAGATACCTAGACCCAGTCCACTCAAACAAAAGGTAGAGGTTGAATCAAACTCATATGTAAGAGCCAAGCATTTTCTGAATAGTTGGCTTCCCTCAAGGCAAGTTTTACCTAAAGCCACGTCAACTGCGAATATTCCGACAGTACTAGTGACTACTACCTCTCCCTGTGGGGCAATTCCACGTAGTAGTAGTTCGGTCGTATATACAAATGCTCCTAGTAGGCAAAATAGACCCAGTCCAGTAAACCCTGGACAAACCCAGAGCACTACACGTCAGATTCCCCAGATTCCACAAGGAATTCCACAGTCCCCACCTGGCTTTCATCCTCAAGGCATGCATAACCCTAGCCAACCAACCGGGACATCCAACCAACCCCCACAACAAAGCGCTCCACGTAGTGGAGGTGCTCAGCAAGCCGCATTTTTAGCATCGGTTTTACAATCCTTTTCAAACATGGTTATAAGCCCAGGCGGCGTAAGAGGTCTATAGCCCCCGGAAAGGTTAGCTTTTTACGGTCGAAAGAATGAAAGCGTTTCAGAATTCCTCATGAACTATGAGGAATATGTGAGCTTTCACAAAATCAATGAGGATGACAAGATGCTATTTATGCCCCTTTTAATGAGGGAAAATGCTCTATATTGGTTCCGATCACTCCCCCAAAATATAGAATGGCCAGAGTTTAAAGGGACACTAAAACGCCATTATAAAATAGAGGATGAAGAGGCAAAGGTTAGGGTCGATTTACATAAAAGGAGACAATAACAACATGAATCTGTGGATGAGTTTTTCGGTTATTATGTTAGGGTAAATCAGAACTTACATCCGCCAATACCCGAAAATGAATTACTTTTAATGATTGAACGCAATTTAAGACCAGAGTTTAAAGGACTACTTATGTTCCTCCCCATGTATACGATCTCAGATTTGTATGATGCGTGTTTAAAAATAGAACAGACGTTTGAGTTAGATCAACAATTCTCATCCCAAGATAAACCAAATCCTATCGCACAACAACATTTGGCTGTTAGAGAGCAACCTATACATCAGGCCCTGCCATATATAGCTCCCAGACCGCCAATGGTCTCACAACTCCAATTAAATCCCCAACAAGTAGTTCCTCAGTCTCCAGGTATGCAACGTGTAGTTCCCCCTACAACTGGTTATTCCCAGACGGGAATATCCTCGTCAGACTCGAATCTTCGAGAGAAGAAATCCCGACTTTGAGCCCAGAGAGAACCAGCCTCAACAACAAGAACTGCAACTCGTTCCAAGACGTCCACAGAATCAAATTCCGGAGAGCCAAGGTCCTCCGAGAGTCACTCAGGACGACCGACCGGTCACCTGTTTCAACTGCGGTGGCTTGCGTCACTATGCCAGTGAATGTCCATCCCCAAGGGTAGAAAGACAAAGAGGTCCGCTTCCGGGAAACGCCAACCCGGGAGGGAATCCCAGAGGACGTATCCCTCCCGCAAGAAGACAATCGAATCGTGGCAAGACCCTCTATTCAATTGGCCACAATTCGAAGAAGGAGAGGACTTCCCAAAAGAAAACCACACTTAATAAACATTCAATTCGAACACACAACCATACAGACAAGAATTGATAATGGTGCGGAAGTCTCCATGATTAGCTTAGACCAATGGCGTGCCATACAGAGATTTCGAGGGGATATTAGATTTGAACCCAAGTCAGAAAGATCAGAATGTTTCGTAATGGGAAATGGACAATACTCTTTCACCAAAGGCTTTACAGTATTAGATTTTGAGATCAAGTTTGAGCAAGATATAGCGAGGAGATTTAGTCAAGAGTTTCATATCGTCCCTTCACTTCTCTGCGATGCGATCTTAGGCCAGGATTTTCTAGAAGACTGGAAAACCTTATCGATTTTGGAAATTTAACTTTTAATATTGATGGACTATTGTTAAAACTCTTAGAAGTATCAGAGGATAAACTTCCTTCATCACCCCAAATGGTTACTAACGTCAACGAAGCAGTTGAATCAACCTCTCTCTCATATAAGCAGAAGAGAGAGTTGAAGGAACTCCTCCGATTTCCGGAACTATTTAGTGATAAGTTGGGACGGATCAGTTTGGTGGTCCATGACATAGACACAGAAAATGCTAAGCCTATACACAAAATACCATACCGAGTTAGCGATGCAAATAAAAAAATATCGAACAAAGCATCTACGAGATGCTCAAGGATGGAATCATCAAGCCATCTACGTCACCATGGGCCTCGCCAGTGGTGATCCTAGAACAAGACGATGGGTCCGGAACGGGAAAGAAGAAAACCCTTTTATGCATAGATGTCCGAGAATTAAATTCCATCACTGCGAAAGATCCTTATCCGATTCCTAGAATCGATGAAACCCTCAGTAAATTGGGAAAACCGAAGTACATTACCGCCTTGGACTTGAAATCCGGATATTGGCAGGTTGAGATGGAACCGGGAAGTGCGTCGAAGAGAGCTTTCTTAACACACGCGGGAAAATACGAGTTTAACGTACTACCGTTCGGACTTTGCAATGCGCCAAGTACCGTCCAACGCCTAATGGATGAGGTCTTCAGAGATGGGGCAAAATTCGCTATCGTCGTGTACCTTGATGACATCCTAATAGCCTCCGAGACGTGGAAAGAGCAGAAGAACCCTCTGGAGTACGTAATTAACAAGCTAAAGAACGCTGGCTTGACTCTTTAGTTGAAGAAACGCCGCTTCGCCCAATCGGAAGCAGTCGTCCTTGGACATGTAATCAACGAAACAGGGATTTATAGATCCTTCCAAGGTGGACGCCATCAAGAAATATCCTCAGCCGAAGACGCTGAAACAGCTCCAAAGATTCCTTGGAATGGCCGAATGGCACCATAGATCCATACCTCATTACTCGAAGATAGCCACTCCCCTAAATCAGTTAAAGAAGAAATGAGTCAAGTTCGAATGGGGTCCTGATCAAGAGGAATCTTTTTAGAAGATAAGAGACGCCATCTGCAGCTCACCACCATTGGCCGCGTATAAGCCTGATGCACCGAGCATTTTAACAACAGACGCTTCAGACGCAGGCCTGGGAGCGATGCTTTCTCAACTGCAAGATGGAATAGAAGTCCCAATCGCCTATGCGAGCCGAAATCTACGAAATGCGGAAGCCAAGTAAAGCACTTCTGAAAAGGAATGTCTAGCGATATATTGGGCCATTGGACATTTCCGCCCTTACTTGGAGAGTAAACCTTTTACAGTCGTAACAGACCATAAGGCTTTACAATGGCTCATTGGACTAACGGAACCAAATTCGAAACTCGTCAGATGGGCGATGTATCTCCAGACATTCGATTTCAAGGTTCAACATAAGAAAG
This sequence comes from Phalangium opilio, assembly GCA_019434445.1. Lineage (NCBI taxonomy): Eukaryota > Metazoa > Arthropoda > Arachnida > Opiliones > Phalangiidae > Phalangium > Phalangium opilio. Next base: position 211,935 of record JAEQBA010002823.1, read on the forward strand.
GAGTCGAAAACGTCGTTGCTGACGCCCTTTCACGAGCTCCAATAGGACTGTTCGCCATGTCAATCGCTTCCCCTATGGAAGAAGAAAATCAAGACACGTCGTCTGAAGACTCAAATGTACCATCGGATCATTCACACGTCGCGTACATTCTTCCTCCGTATCCACACGCGAATTTTCATATCTTTAATCGCGATGATATCATTACCGCTCAAGGGGAAGATCCCGTTATCATTGAACAATTTCGACAAGACAATCCTCCGGAAGACCCAGATTACGAGATAATCAACAATCTAATTTATCGAAAAGCGTCAGGAGTTCGTACAGCGAGGATCTATCTACCTCAGTCTCTCAGAAGAGAAGCTATGAGACTTTAACATGATCATCCTCTTTCTGCCCATAGAGGTAAATACAAGACTCAAGAAAATGTCGGACACAGATATTGGTGGCCCGATCTCGACAAGGACGTCAGCCAATACGTCAAGGAATGCGTCCTATGCCAACAGTACAAGATCAGTAACCGTAGGATACCTGGCCTTATGATATCCACAATTCCGACTGGACCCTTTGGCAAAATAGGAGTTGGTATCATGGGACAATTTCCGATCAGCAGAAGAGGATACAAATTCCTTCTCGTCTTTACTGATTACATGACCAAATTCGTCACACTAATCCCTTTAAAAAGAATAACAGCACACGCATGCGTCCTAGCCCTGAAGAACTTCGTATGTCGATGGGGAGCGCCGAAACAAATCTTAAGCGACAGAGGAACTCAGTTCGTGTCCTCTTAATGGCACGATACTTGAAAATTATTCAACATCGGACCAATTCACACTTCTCCGTATCTTCCTCAGTCGAACATCACTGAGCGGGTAAATCGAGTTCTCGGAAAAACCATTTCTATAAACGTGGAAAATAATCACCGAACGTGGGATGAAACCATTTACGCTCTCGCGTTCGCAATTAGCTCAGCCCCACACGAAACGACTAAAAGATCTCCATTCTACTTAAACACGGGACGAGAGCCGAGACTCCCCTGGGATATCTATATCGGTATGCCCCTGGAGGAATTTGAAGATCGTACAGAGACATTGAAAATCTTAAGAGATCAATGGAAATTAACCAAGAACTTCTCAAAACTGGCTCAGGCCAAACAGAAAAAATACTATTATCTCAGGAGAGAAGATCTCGAATTCGACATTGGGACGATCGTTTGGAAGTTGACTCATTCCCTATCCAACGTCAACTTGGGTCGAATGGCAAAGCTCTGCCCAAAATGGACAGGCCCCTACAAGATCGTAGAGAAAAGAAGCCCTCTCGTGTACGTCTGCGAATCTGGTCGTGGCGTCCGTTAAGGCGGAGGATGGTGTTACGGTTCTGTCTTGCCCTAAGGACGTACGAACGAGGGTGGCTGATTTCTTCCGGGCGGAGGAGGCTCGCTTCCTTGAGTACCATGACTTCCTGCCGCAGCTGCCTGCTCAGGGGGAATGGGTTGTGGAGTCTAGTGACTCTCTGTAGTGCGGTTTTGTTACCAGAAGTTGATTCTGCGCTAAAAGCTCTTCCTGCGGGGAAAGCTGCGGGTGAAGACTCTATATCGTACGAACTTTTGAAATCTCTGGGGGGTCGTTCACGACAAGTCCTGTGTGACCTGTTTACTGATGTTATAGACCGGGCCTCTTTTCCTCAATCATGGGGGTTGACTGAAATTAAACTCTTGTTTAAAGGTGGTGGAAAAGACATAGCACACCTATCATCGTTCCGTCCAATTGCCCTTTCGCAGTGTCTTTCGAAATTGTTTGTCGCGATCTTAATAGCTCGGCTAGCAACATTTGTCGAGGAAGGTCGGATTCTTGGTGAGATGAAGAATGGGTTCCGTAGGGATAGAAGGGGGCTGATAGCCTTTTTATTGTGACGCAGTTGATGGATATTTCTCGACTTGAGCAGCGTCCTCTGTTCCTAGCTTTCCTTGACCTCCGCAAGGCGTATGATAGCGTTAGCCGTCCAAAATTATGGGAGACCTTGAGATCGTTGGGCATTCCTGGTCGGTTCGTTGCTCTGCTAGCTGCCCTTTATACGGATGTACAATATCGGTTTTGGTTTGGTGGGTTAGCTACGGAGTTCCTCCCTAGTGCGGTCGGTTTTAAACAGGGCTGTCCCTTATCGCCGCTCCTCTTTGCATTATACTTGGAGCCCCTGGAAAGAGCCCTTAGAACGTCCAACTGCGGCTTTTCCCTCTGTCTCCCTGGCGCCTCGAGTGTGGACCTCAGGATATCGGGGGGTTTCTTCGCTGACGACATTTTTGTAGCTGCAGAATCGAGGGTGGATTTGCAGGGTATTCTGGATTTTTGTGGGCTGTTTGCGTCCGCTGCCAGGTTAACCTTTAGTACCGAAAAGTGTGTTGTTCTAGCTGTCAACGCGCCTATGGGGGACTCGCCGGTTCCTTTTTCCCTTCAGGGTGGTGCTCTTTTAGAGGTAGGGGAGGTGACATATTTGGGGGCCAAATTGACAAATAGGGTGCCATTTCTGGGGAGTCAGGATACCTACCTGGCTGCGAAAGCTAATCGCTTGGCTGGCGCCATTAAACACAAGGGCTATCACTCGTACAACAAATATAGTGTCATGAGGACGCTGTGGAAGGCTGTGGTGGTTCCGGCCCTTATGCGAATGAGGTGCTGTGTCTGAGTGCCACGACGTTCCGCCGTCTCAATCAGGCTCAGTTCTCTGTCGGTAAAGCTGCTTTAGGTGGTAATTTTTTGACTGCCCATGCGGCAGTTAAGGGGGAAATGGCTTGGTCGACCTTCGAGAAGAGGGAGGCTAAGAGTAAGCTGCGTTTTCTGGGGAGGCTTTGGTATATGGACGACTCACGCCTTGCTAAGCGCGTCTACCTTTACATCCGCGTGATGCCCCGTAAGACTTCGTGGTTACAGCGCGTGGAACGCCTACACGAGCGTTATGGTGCCGGTGTGTCAAGTCGCGACGTTGACTCCCTGCGGTATTGGTACAGGGTTATAGATCGGGTGGTGAACGAATCTTCGTAGGAACGGTGGCGAATGGAGCTTAGTCGGCATCCGAGCCTGACTCGTTACGCTTTGAAGGAGCGGCCGGCTCTTGAGCAATTTTATTCGAACTCCATCTCGAGTAGCTATCTTTTTTTGGCCAGATCTGGTGCTCTTCCGACTGGCGCCCGCTTATCGCGTGTTTTTGGGAACGCAGACCCTGTTTGTGCACTTTGTGGGGCAGCGCGAGAGGACGTGGAACACATCCTTATTGTGTGTCCGGTCATTGCTCCCGCGAGGGATTTGTACCAGAATTTTGGGAATCCAACCCTTGAGGATAGGCTGTCTCTTGGGGGTGATTTTGCGAATGGCGTCATTGAGGTCACCAAATTGGTTTTAAGTCGATGGGCGTCCTTACGCCTCCAGGGCTCTTCGTGATCCGTTCTGCCTCTCACCAGCATTTGGGTTATTTGGGTTTTTTGTTTGTTCCATATTTTGCGGCTGTATAATTTTGTATAATTATATATATTCCATTAATTTTAATTTTATTATTGTGACGTGATTCTTTGTCCTTAGCCAATTTGGTTTGGATATTGATATTGATATTGTTATTGTCGGTATATTTGCTTTTAACAAACCTTGTATATATTTTTTGGGCCCTCTGAACCCCTTGCGGGTTCCTCCCTGATTCAAAAGGGATTATTATTTGGGTCAATAAAACATTCATTCATTCATTCGAAGACATGAACTCTGGACAAAAGACAGGCCCAATTAACATGTCTCAATTAAAATTGTTCCAAACTCCTGAAGTTCCGTTGGAGGAAAGCGTAGATTCTCATTCTCCTGGAGAAGAACCAGCGGAACCAGAAGAAGTCATCCCAGAGGAAAGAGTTCAGGAATTGGAAAACACCATACCGAAAACACCTGTTTCTCCAGTAAGGTCAACAATTACACCACCTCCTGAAGGAACGCCTTCCCACAACGTATCACAAGAGAGACCTCAGCCTTCCTCTGAATCCTTCGAGGAAGTTGTAGAGATGATTGGACCTTTCCGATTCGTGGACAGAATTCCGAAGGAGAAATCAAAAGACCCTGAAAGGAGCAACACAGAAGTACATCAACCTGAAGAAGTACCAGAAAACATTGTCCATCAGGAAGTGACGCTTCCGGTCAACGAGCCATTGCCTTAAGGACCTAAACTTCCTGCTGTGACGACTCAAGAGATTCCTATTCCGCTACCCACGCCCGGAAGAGAAAAGAAAGATCACCCAACTACGACGACAACCGAGGCAATTCAACCCAGGAAAAGGGCTCTTCGGAAATTGAGCACATCGACGGATGTAGATAGAATATCCGAACCGGAACAGGAAAAGAGAGGTCATCCGACCACTTCTTCCGCCGCTCCTGGACCGAAACAAAAACCTGTAAGGAAATTATCAAGTAGCAGTATCTCGAGTGATACGCCAGAGATCCCTGATCTCCGCAAAAGAAGTCACCCTACCACCTCATCTTCCACCATTGGAAGAAGAAAGAAGCCGCTACGGAAGGTATCGAGTAGTAGAAATACGTCGACAAAAGAACCGTCCATCCCTCATCCGCAAAGTAAACACAGAAAAGAAGGTCGTCCACGAGATCAGCACCGAGATCAACTAAGTTCGTCTTCTGAAGAAATAGACAGGAAGGAAGACAGGTAACGGCGAAAAAAGCGAATGAGAGCCATAACGACGACAAGTTCGTCAACAAAGCCTTTGAAAAAGACGACGAAGGTCCATGCCCTATCAACTAGTCCTGAAGGCGAACCACCACTTCCGACAAATGGAGCGCGTTCTAAGTCGCCAGCAGCTACGAACCTTACCCCTATAGTTCCAGTGGATGAACTTTCCGAGTCCGTGAGTACTGGAGAAGATATTCGCTCTCCCCAAACTCCGTCCATTCAGGAAAATCTGCCGACGAACTATGAGAAGCCTTTAAAGAAGGGGTGGGTCAGGGAATTGTGTTTCCGACACACGGTACAACCCGGAAAAGTGGACATGGATGTGTACTATTATCCCCCTGGACCGAAGAGCCGCATGTTACACTCTCCAAACGAAATATCTCAATATCTAAGAGACAGAAACATAGATTTAGAGCCAAACGACTTTTGCTATGAGCGAAAACCAATTGCGAAACCTCCATGGGAAAGAATCCGGATTGCAAACCCTAGGAGATCCACGTTGACAGCAGTTTAAATATAGCGAATCGTCAACTTATCCCTTCGGGATTTTTTTGGTTTATAGAATCTAATATAGAATCTTTTTCAGAACGACGACTAAGTGTCCACTGTATTGGGAGGTAGGCCCCCGCTGCCGTAGGGGACGGCAACCAACGAGCGCACCTGAGGACTTCCTACTCGATCCCCTCTTACGAGAATATGAGATAGTGTCATTACCCGCTGCCAGAATCTTCACCGCAGAAAGAGTCCACGATCTTCCTCCCCCGGACGACATCTTCATATTGCACCCGGATGAGAGATATACCCGATCCCGCTTCCGTTGAAGTCCAAGGAGCCGCCGCCGCTAATCCTGGGAACGCGATGACCCTTCCTGCGAACAACAATGTATCTGAAATTTAACCGTTCGCAGCATTTTTACCCCAACAAACCCTGGATGAAATCATGCTCCAAGTCGCCTTAACCTGTCCAGTGGAATTACCACAAAGAGGGGCCAATGCTATCGCCACCCTCAACGTTCCACCCCAACCAGAGGGTAACCAAGCTACAAGACATCCAGGAAACCGTCCCCCTCAACAGACTTCGCAAGCAGAAATCAACTTTAAGGTTTATGGCCCCATACCTATCCCACAGGATAAACTGTATGAACTGGCCCCATATGACCAACTTTTCATCCCCGACCTTCCTTATTTGAAGGCTCCTCTCCGTGACAGGGAATTGTATCGGTAGCCTGGCCTAACATTTCGCAAGCCGATTTAGTACGAATCTACTCCGTTACTTGTCACGGATTCCCGATTATCACGCGCCCTCCGGCAAAGTATCAATGCGTCGCATGCAAAGAATATGATCTACACCGTTCATCCCTTTCCCCACGAAAATTTCTACAACAGGATCGACAACGCGTAAATTTTCGCACCACAATGAAATAACTAACATAAAAAAACCTTTGTTTCCAATTCCGCTATCTTTTTTTTTCCATTTCTATCCTATGTTGTTTTCATTACTTATTCCTTTCCCAGTGGGGTGAATGCAACGGTTCTCGTCCAGAAGCTGTTGCAGACAACAGAGGACTGAACCCGTTAGGAATATGTTCAGTCCGCTGCCGTCCACGTCACCTCCTCCTTCCCCCTTTTTATTTTTTCTGCAATATAGTTTTTTGCTCGACACACGAAGATATAAAACCCATGCGGTTGGAGAAATTTTCACTCAGTTAAAAAACGGCCAGGCTCGGGTCACGAATTTGAAATTTTTTCATTTTGTAAACGCGAAGTAATATACGCGACGTTTTTCAAGAAACAAATTGTCAAATTTTGTGAGTTCCTACGAATAAAGTACAAATACGTTATAAATATGAGCCAAAGGTATGTTTCATTTTTACTATTATTCCCGATGGGGATATGATTGGCGGATAGGCTTAAAACAACTGAGAATCGCTGTATCGTAGTCTTGTGTCGGTAAATCCCCCCTGTAGAACGGCCACTTAATTAAGTTTCAAGGAGATAACCGTTGCAAAATATACCCTACCATGACACGACCATGTTGACGATATCTGGTGTAAGTATACTTAGCGCCGCCCACGGAACATCCAATCGCACCTGCAATATTCGTCCATGTTTCCCCTCGATCTCTCAACGCGATAATTTGAACTCTATCAGCTTCCGTAATTCAAGGCAGGATTGAGAATAAGTGACATTTATCCGAGAGGGGACATTTATATAGTCGAATACCTTAAAACATAACCAACATGAGAAGTTTTTTTTGGATAAAAGGGAACTCTACACACTCAATAATTTGCGCAAAAAAAACCGTGGGGCCCGTCGTTTAAGTTACAAAGTAGGGTTGTAAGTCGGAAAATTTTCCGCTCGGAAAATTTTCCGTATTTTTCCGCTACCGGTTTCTCAATTAAAATGTTAAAACTTTAAAGTTTTTCAATTGCCTTTCTTTTCAAAACATTCATTATTTTGTTTTCGGTGAATTCGGAGGGGGAAAAATTGTTTGTTAACCCTGTTTAAAGTCACAAATTATGGAAAAATCAACCACTAATATTTGGCGGTACTTTAATAAATCTACTAAAGATGGCAAAATAATAAATCTACTAAAGATGGCAAAATAACTGGAGAATGTATATAATGTAAACAATGTTATGCAAATAACGCACCGTGGATGAAATGCCACTTTTCATCTGGTATGTGCAATAAGTGTTCCCCATCTGTATTGAAAAGTTTTAAAATTAACTGCACGAAAAATGAGTCATCTCATGATATGCAACTACATTTGGTAAGTCAGCGAGGTGTAATTAGTTAAATTCGTAATTCAATTATATAAAAAGGCTGCAGTTTCTATTTTAAAATGTATCTATTATATTAATTTCGAACTCAGGACAACAAAACTGAAGAAGCCTTCGAAATATCTTCAAAAGTTTCATAAATTGACTCAAAGCTCACTTAATTGTTAGTTTTATATTTTTCCGATTAGCGGAAAATTTTCCTCATCGCGGAAAATTTTCCGGAAAAGTTCCCGGAAAATTTTCTTCGTTTTATTTTTCCGGAAAATTTACAACACTATTACAAAGTATAAATAAAACGTTATCCACACTAATATTTGTGCAAACTTCAAATATAATGCCTTAAAATGTTTTTAGGAAACTGAACACCATTTGCGGTTTTAATGTTTTTTATTTAAAAATTGGGCATTCTACAACATGTTGGATTTTGATTTGCACAATTAGTGAAAGGTTTTGGTAAAAATCTTTCAAATGGTGAATTTTATCGATGTCCCCCATTTAATTTGTGGAAAAAAGAGCGTGTAAAGGCCGCATTAGAGGACTACCTTAAAAATGTCGAAGATCGACATGTCATATTTTTAACTCAAGCGGTTTTTTCCTGGTGGATTTGGCAAACATTTATCCAAAAAAACTTCTCATGTTGGTTATGTTTTAAGGTATTCGACTATATAAATGTCCCCTCTCGGATAAATGTCACTTATTCTCAATCGTGCCTCGAATTACGGAAGCTGATCCAGTTCAAATTATCGCGTTGAGAGATCAAGGGGAAACATGGGCGAATATTGCAAGTGCGATTGGATGTTCCGTGGGTGGCGCTAAGTATATTTATACCAGATATCGTCAACATGGTCGTGTCATGGTAGGGTATATTTGTGTAAATTAGTTTCACGGTTTTAATGGGTTTATTTCATCGTGGTTCAATTAGTATTTTTGTTGTAAATAGCCAATAATCTTTCTGTTAATTCTCGTCGTGAAGGATTTACCACGAGAAGGTAGACCACCGGTACTAATGTAAACCAATTTTAACGGCAGGGCACAGACGAGAGCGTATGGAGTTTTGTCGAGAGTTTTTGACTAGGCCAAGAGAAACTTTGGAGAAATATATTCTCTTTTCTGACGAAAAAGTATTGTATAGTACTTTGAGATATACATTTTAGACCTTCCAGAGCTCTTCTTCCTCGACAACTGTGTGGGTATCCAGGAGGCGCCCTAAAAAGCGCAACAGCGGAACATCGAAGAGACTAAGACGAGTGGCCGCTTCAGCGTCAATATGTGGTGTTGCTTGGGAAACAGCCAACCGGTATTTATTGACTTCTAACAACAACATGCATAAGCCTTTCGTGTACACCACATACACCAATCTGTTCTTATTGGCTTCTAACACCACCATCTACTGGTCTTTCGTCTTTACCACATAGACACCAATCTGTAGCATTGGCTTCTACTACATCATCGTCGCTAGGCTTAAGATGTACGCGGCGAGCGGCTAGGGTTACGAAGAACGTCTAGCTTCCCAATGGCAGGGCTTCCACCAAAGGTTGACGCAATTGCGCATTTTCTTATCCCTTAGTGTGAATCAATCCCCTTATATACCCTAAATTTACAAAAGTTCTGATATAGGTGTTCCCTAAAAGTATAACGTTAAAGATAGCTATGTTTAAAATAATTTTAGGCATTAAGTTTCTTAAACCGACTTAACTATAATTAACGTAAAATACTGACTTTTAAAATAATTAATATCAGTTATATTTATTTCATTATTTATTTAAGATTAACTTCTTTCTTTGAAATGACTTAAGTGAGAGTTTATATAGAACGAGTGATGAAGATTGCATCTGAATCCAAACCCTACACGCATCTCAAAGTTAATATAAAGCAAGTAGGATGAAAATATCTCTTACAAAACTATAACATTTTCTTTTTGCAGAATGTTAAATGGAAATATTTTAAATATTTTTCGACATAACGATTCTTTCAGTAGTTTCTGTTTCATCTCAATATTCCAAGAACATATTTTGATATTAACATATCAAATTTGGTGTTTATTTTTAATTAAGCTTTACTACATTTATATATAGTGTAAATATAAATTTTAAATTCATTAGATAATTTGGATGTTAATACTTCATCTCTTCATAAGTGTTGAAACGATTGCGGCTATGAAATAATATACCCAAGATATAAACCAGAACTGACTTTGAGTCCTCTTTTAGGAGGTATTAACGCTTCAGAGTGAGCCGAAAGTTAAATCCACATTTAAGTGAAAGATATTAGGTCCTCATTAGAATTATTGAGGATACATAGAAAATGATTAAACGCTTTATCCTTTACAAATGACCTTGGCAATATCTCGCCAAATTTGAACTATATATTTCCGGTTTTTCTCATTGGCTGATGGACCTGTGTTTAGAAAGTAAATTTTTCGTTTGAAAATGTAGGCCCTCGTCTCGACTCGGAGAGGTTTATTTTGGTTTTACAACTTGTTTATTTATTCTTTCAAATGGTTGTCTATATATTACTTAAATATATAGACATTTATTTATTGATTGATTAAACTAAATTGTTTTATCAAATGAAACAGATAGGAACGGGGCTTACAAGTCACAGTGTGACTTAGCCCCGTGGTCGACTGTATATGTAATGAAAAGGAAAAAAAATAAACAGTTTGAATTTAATTGAATTGATAACTGTTATTGCAAAGTTTTTTAAAACATCCATCTAGTGTACAATACCGTGTATTTCTATGCATGGTTCGCCTAACATTGCAAATGACCTAATTTGAGTTACTGTAATAACCAAATTTTTGGCTTTGAAACAACCCCATCCCAAACTACCAGGAAATATTTATTCAACTGCTACTGGGATTTTTTCATCCAAATTGTAGTAAAAATTCAAATAGCAAAACTCTTTCAACCCATGAGTTTTAAGATATTTCGCCAGTATCAAGCTGCGTACGGGACAATTAGAACAGAGTTAGTATATTGGCATTGGCTTAATTTAATTCTGCCATTGTAAACATGAAATTTGTTTGTGCAACAGCGGGGAGCCCAGTTGTTTCCACAACGATGAATTCTTCAACATTAGACCTAACAACAGAATACTTGGACGATGAAGAAGATTTACGGGAAACCAAATTATGTTTGGTGACCACTGATTTAATTACAGATATGGTTAAAAAACAAACTGGATCAACTCTCCGCTTCAATGACTGTAACAAACCTTTACGGTTCAAGTTATATTTCCAAGGGGCAAAATACTGTGTCACATGGAGGTGTAGTTACCGCACCAAATACCGCCAAGGGAAATGGGAATCCACTCCAGAGGAGATGAACCTAAAGTTAGCAGCTTCATTGCTTAAATCTGCTTGTTCTTTTTAAAAGGTGTTAAATTAGCTCATAAATTCAATAATTAATATAAACCAGTTGCCTATATAAACACCCTATTTTTGGTTTGTTAGTTTGAACACTGGAAACAAAAAGGTCAACCACTGTTATTGACAAGCAGGTGAATCAATGCTATTCATCTATAAGGCAATATTGGGATTCTGAGCAGGTAAGACATTTTAAAGTTAAAATGTATTACTTTATTAATAATCTCGATTTTATAAAGCTGGCACTACTCGTAAATAAAAAAGAACCCTTAGTCAACGATTCACCTGGTTATTGCGCTAAAGATTGTAGCGAGGGGCTACTCACTTCCCCAAAAAATGTACACCAGATTTCTTATTTCCAAATATTTCCGAATTATTTCTATTATTTTTGTATTTCTTTATTTCCCGATATTTCTCCTAAAATTTCCAATATTTTCACGATATTTCCTTTAAATTTCCAATATTTCCATTATTCCTTCGTATTTCTAATATTTCTCAGTATTTCTATTATTCCTTCGTATTTCTAATATTTCTCAGTATTTCTATTATTCCTTCGTATTTCTAATATTTTTTCGTATTTCAAATATTTCTTCGTATTTCTATTATTCCTTCGTATTTATAATATTTCTCAGTATTTCTAATATTCCTTCGTATTTCTAATATTCCTTCGTATTTCTAATATTCCTTGGTATTTCTAATATTCCTTCGTATTTCTAATATTCCTTCGTATTTCTAATATTTCTGATTAATTCTATTATTTAATAGCATTTTTGATATTTCTAATTCTCTCAACCATCATCATAACAATAATCTACAACCTATACGGTTAAATGAAGTTGGAATCGTTTTTAAAAGACTACTTTTGAATTCAAAGATACCTGATTTTCTGATTTTTAAAGTTTTCAGTATAAATATCAATTCAGTTCAAAAATTATTTTAGTTACATTGTTTAAAGATTTCATTTGTTTCATAAGTTCATAAGATATGTTCCATAAGTTTGTCACTGGTAATTGAGAGTTTGTCACGAAGTAACGTAGGAGAAACGTCATATATTCTCGTAAAGTGACGCCTGGTGAAGCTCTGTCAAAGGCTTAGTAAAATAAACTGTAGAACCGAGTGTAGTCAGTTCTTGCATCGTTCTCGAACTAGCTCTCAGTAATTCTCTAGCATTACGAAGTGTAGGAAGTGTCATACTTATGGAACATATCTTATAAACTTATGAAATTTTTTATTTATTATGCTTCCATATTAAATCCAAAACATATATTAGTATTTAAGAAAACTAATTAGAAACAATCTGAATTTCAAATGTAAAAGATTCCCGCTGCAACTTTGGATAATATCTCAACTTCTGACGTCACACGTTACATAAAGCAGACGACGCTTCAAGGCCGCCCAAATCTTTTCTCAAACCGAAGACGGATCGAGAACCCCTTAGGCATAACCAGGGAATTTTCTGAATCACGAACTCACAAACATTTTAGAGAGAAAATGCTTGGAAAATACAAATCTCTGCTTTACCAAGATTTCGCCATATTTCCCCGAATTTCCGATGATATTTCTCATTATTTCCCGATATTTCTCACTATTTACCGATATTTCTCATTATTTCCCGATATTTCTCATTATTTCCCGATATTTCTCATTATTTCCCGATATTTCTCATTATTTCCCGATATTTCTCATTATTTCCAGATATTTCTCATTATTTCCCGATATTTTTCATTATTTCCGATATTTCTCATTATTTCCCTATATTTCTCATTATTTCCCTATATTTCTCATTATTTCCGATATTTCTCATTATTTCCCTATATTTCTCATTATTTCCCTATATTTTTCATTATTTCCCAATATTTCCGATATTTCTTATTATTTCAGATATTTCCCTATATTTCCGATATTTCTCAATATTACGATATTTCTTAAGGCTTGTACACCATATTTCGTAAGTGGCTAGCCCCTCGTATTGTAGCTACACAGCAATCGACCTGTAAACGCAAAAACTTATACCTGTCGAATTTGCCAATAGCGGGCTAACCAATAATAAAAGCCCCAATATGGAGATTTATTGTTTTGAGAGGTAAGTGGACAAACTACTACACCACTGCGTTGTAGAAGAAATAGCCACTGATAGACATCGACGAATAAAAGCTCTAATGAGTACGTATTTGGCTATGAATCCCTTTTTAAAGTTTTGGTCTATTTGAAGTGCTTGAAATGTTTTCATAATTGTGTGCTGTGTTTAATGGAAAAAATACCCACAAATAAAGTATTCCATGGATAAACGGCATGTGGGTTAATGCCTGAGGAAACGGGTTGCAGCTGTGCGTACTTCAAATTATTCTAATTACTAAATTATAATGGAAGTTTCAATACTATTTCCAGGCTAGCAAAGTACCAGGATGCGAAGTGCCTTCGCAGTTTATTGACGATGTTGTAAACCACTTCTGGTGGTGTGCGAAAAACTGTGAGCAAAACTATAATTACATGATTGTAAGGCATTTACGAAAAGCTTATAATACTCTAGTATTTTGACTCATTTCATTGAAGGTGCTTTGGCTTCAGTTATTACATCATGTCCAAAATGTGCATGAGTGACCTTTGGACAAATGTGGCCCTAAAGAATTGAATGAAGAAAAAAGGACCAAACCGTGGTTAAATAATAAAACTTGCTTTTATTGAGTTTAAGAAATTTGTTTGCGAAAGAAATTTTTTGAAAATAGTAAAATTTTTCGTAAACAATAGGTTTGATTGAATGCTAATTATGAAACTATATTATCCTTATCTCAACCAGGTTGATTAAATGGTAATTTCAGGAGCAGATGACAAAGGAGTCTCGGTAGGAAAAAAAATCCCTCACGATCTTTTAAAACCCAAAAAGTAAGAGACAACCTCTTGTAGCAGTCTATTATTTCAAAAGAAATACGAAAAACTTTGGCCCTGAAGCACATATATAACATTGTGTTTTGGCATCTTTTAAAACCTTGCTTTTATCTTTAAAAACTCGAGTCCAATCACTCCAGTGGGCACAATTGTTAATGCCCCACTCTGCTTAAATCAACATTGTATGAACAAACTAACTGATATCAAAATAGAAAGTTCTATACGCAGTGAGGTGGCGTGGCGGTTAGCGCTTTCGCCTCGCAGCAAGAGGATCACGGCGTACTGTGGCACCGGCTGAAAATGTGGGCACAAATCCTGCGTAGAGTTTGCACGTTCTCTCCCCGCTTGTTAAAAAGGAGTTTTCCTCCGCTGTCTAACCCTGTTTCTCCTTTTTCATCAAAATTTGCAGAGGTTAACGGTAATAGTTAGTATAGGGCGCTGTAGGCTAGCTGTAGCATAGGGGCTAGACACAACCCCTCTACAAGCCACAGTGTGGAAATCCCTTCCTAGACAAAGCCAAGTTTCGATAAGATGAATTTAGCAGAGCTTGGTTACGATCCAAGGACTTCTGGGTTATGGGCCCAAAACGCTTCCACTGAGCCACTCTGCTTACATTATAATCGTATGAACAAACTAACTGATCTCAAAATAGCAAGGTCTATTTTGCATTAAATTAGCTGAGCGTGGTGTTGATCCACGGAACTCTGGGTTATGGGCTTTGCACGCTTCCACTGAGCCACTCTGCTTACCTTATAATCGTATGAAAAAACTTACTGATATCAAAATAGCAAGTTCTATTTTCCATTAATTTACGAAAGCGTGGTTTCGATCCACGTACCTCTGGGTTATGGGCCCAGTACGCTTCCACTGCGCCACTCTGCTTACATCATCATTGTATGAACAAACCAACTGATGTCAAAATAGCAAGTTCTATACGCAGTGGGGTGACGTAGCGGTTAGCGCTTACGCCTCGCAGCAAGATGATCACGGGTTCGATCCCGAACTGTGGCACCGGGTGAAAATGTGAGAACAAATCCTGGGTAGAGTTTGCTTGTTAAGAAGTTTTCCTCCGCGCTCTACCCCGTTTTCTCCTTTCCATCAAAACTTGCACAGGTTAATGGTAATAGTTAGTATAGGGCGCTGTTGGTTAGCTGTGGCATAGAGGCTAGCCACCACCCCTCTAGGCAATATTCAGGGAACCACTTCTAAACAAACCACAGTGTGGTAATCCGTTCATAGACAAAGCCTAGATTAGATAAGATTAATTTAGCAGAGCGTGGTTTCGATCCACTGACCTCTGGATTATGGCCCTAGCACGCTTCCACTGAACCACTCTACCTACACCATCATTGTATGAACAAACTAACTGATATCAAAATAGCAAGTTTTATTTTGCACTAATTTACCAAAGCGTGGTATCGAGCTAGGGGCCTTTGGGTTATGGGCCCTGCACGCTTCCACTATGCCACTCTGCTTACATCATTGTATGAACAAACTAACTGATATCAAAATAGCAAGTTCAAATTTGCGTTAATTTAGCAGAGTGTGGTTTCGATCCACGGACTTCAGGGTTATTGGCTTAGTACGCTTCCACTGAGCCAATCTGGTTACACCATCATTGAATGAACAAACTAACTGATATTATATTAGCAATTTCTATTTTGCATTAATTTAGCAGATCCTGCTTTCGATCCAAGAACCTCTGGTTTATGGTCTCAGCACGATTCCACTACGGCACTCTGCTTACATCATTGTATGAACAAACTAACTGATATCAAAATAGCAAGTGCTATTTTGCAATAATTTGGCAGAGTAGGGTTTCGACCCACTAACCTCTGCGGTACGGTTTTAGCAAGCTTCCACTGGACCACTTTGCTTACATCATCATTGTATGAACAAACCAACTGATATCTTGCATTTTTGTCAGAAAAAAGTAACGTTATAATATTTGTAATAGGCCTATAATGTTATGCGTAGGAAAATGGCACAAATTCTGACTTTGAGCGTTGTGATTGAGAGGCTAGAGGCAGCAAAAGGAAGGCCAATCCAGCGTTCGAAGTATTTGTCAAGCAAAAACGTGTCTAAGGCCATCGTTGTTGAACTTGGCAATCGACTTAAAAGGGACGAAAAACTACATGGACTTTTCGAACCCAGAAACTCTAAAAGGAAGTAGGCTGGAAAAACATCTTGTCTATAATATTTAGCGATCAATGCGAAAAGTATAGGTTGAAGTTTTTTTGCTATATTTATGAAATTTTGAATTTTTCACTTCATTTTAGAAATGTTTTTCAAAAAAATGTTAGCGATTTTGCTAAAAAATATTCAACCTTTTTTATAAACGAAGAAAACAGATTCTCGTACATATTAAAGTGTTTCTTTGTAAAATTGATCTGTAAGATTGAAATAGTATAGATAAGTTGTCGAATATTATTGCTAAGTCTAATTATAAATATTGAGTGATATTTCTAATACAGATGGAGCGAAAGGAGATATGGTCGATTTAGAAAAATATGTTCCTGAAACGGTTGTCGAATGCTTTCGAAAGGAGTGTGAAATAGATGAAATTTGGAAGAAAACTCTGTGTTTGCCACGCAAATATTTGACATTTTTCCCCACTTGCGGATATTCAGAAATCATAGATGTCTCTTTGAGCATTCCCGGAATGTGTTCGTATAATTTAAAATTTTCTTTCTGTACTCATTTCTTAAAACAGTTTCGTTTTCATACAGCAACGGCTTCAAAATGCGGCCGTGATATTTTTTTAAAAAATGCTACCGACACCACAAACTACTCAACCATACCTCAAACCATTGAAATGTACGAAGAAAGCATCAAAACACTCCTCGAAACAAGGGAAAAATTTTTCCCCGAAATGAAAAAACTAGACAAGGAAATTGAAGAAAACAAAACACAAATATTCTTTTTGAAAGAAATTACAAAAAGAAGAGACAAAAAACCATTCACTGGGAAACGCATTGAAGAAAAAAATGGAACAATCGGAATTTAAAAAAAAATAATAAATTTGCTGTCCAAATTGAAAAAAAACAGGCCAAGGTTATCTGGAAACTATGAAAATTATCGGTAAAACGAAGAGGGTCGAGGATGATAGAGAAAACTCTGAGGAGAAGGAATCAGAGAATAATTCATTTCAAGTACCCAGTACTCCAGGGCATGATATGAACGAAGAAGGGACGCTAGGAATTGGTGGCGAAGATTGCGAAAATATGATTGAAATCATTTCATCTCAGGTGTCCGTTGAAGAGAACTCGGATGGTGAAGACTTGGAGACTCACCATGGTGAAACGCTAGACGAGCTGAGGGACAATAGCAAAATCGTCGAAGAAGGCACGTCTAGAATGGGTCAAGAAGATTCCGAACATATGCGGGAATCGTTAAAGAACTCAGATAGTACGCCTGATCTTGTTGACTCGGAACACGAGCCAAAGAAATCTATGTACGGGCGAAAGTCTTTGAAGAGTAAAGGCCCGTTTTCAATCAAGCTTTTCATGAAGCTTTTGCTTCAAAAACTGAAGCAAAACGCTAAAGCAAAATCGGAACCCGTTTTCAAACGCGCTTTTTTGGGCGCTTCTGAATCAGATTCGCGTGAAATAATCGAAAAGCTGGTATCTACCTCGGGTAGATATTTGCTTTCGCTTTTATCCGAAAAAGCGCTTGGCCTAGTAGTCACGTGGGTACGTTATGTCTCTCGAGCAATGTTTTTGCGCCGCGTGTTTTAAAGTGAGAATAGGCCTAATTTTCAAAAACAATATCGAGTGTTAAGGATATTTAGAAGCATATTAATGGTGTTTTTAACTATTTTAAGGATATTTAGAAGCATTTTAATGGTGTTTTTAACTATTTTAAGGATATTTATGAGTATTTTTTAACTAGCCTAAATATTGAACAGAAGACAACTGATATAAACACGGGTCCTGACAAGCGTGGAGAGGCGAGAGAAGTGAATTTGAAAACGGGTGAAGAGTTTCGCTTTTGCTTCACCATTTGAATCGCGTTTTTGTCAGGCAA
Source organism: Phalangium opilio (assembly GCA_019434445.1). Lineage (NCBI taxonomy): Eukaryota > Metazoa > Arthropoda > Arachnida > Opiliones > Phalangiidae > Phalangium > Phalangium opilio. The sequence continues at coordinate 229,703 of JAEQBA010002823.1, forward strand.
ATCGCGATTTACTGTTGAAGCGAAGCTCCTAAAAAAGCAACTAGAAAAGCTTGATTGAAAACGGGCCTTAAGTAAGAGTACACATTTGAGACACTTAGCACGCTATTTACATTTTCAAATTTATTTTCAGGAAAGAAGGCAGAATCCGATGATGAAGAATATTCCTCATTTTAAAATGTATTTTCTTTTTATTTCATTACTTACAAACTTAAATATTTTTGAAAAACAATTTAAGAGAAATTCACAAACTTCTTTATATGTTAATTTTGCTTTCTTTTCTAAGATTTTGTATGAGCTTTATATGATATGATTAAAAAATAGTTGATAAAAAATTATAATGGTATTACTGTTCCTTTAACCCTTTTTTCAATGATAAGCTAGCTCGATTTAATAAGCTAGAATATTAATGTGCATAAAAACCCAAAGCTATATCAAAAACATGGCAGGGCAATACTCAAGTCACGTAGAGAATAGTGGTATGAAAAACACCCTATTTAAATAAAAACTTTGGGAAAGCTGAGGGGGGAAAAACGTTTCCGGAAAACCCTCACTTAGTTACGCCAAATATTCCTTTAAAAGAACCAAAACTTGGCTAAACAATCTCATACTCATTCTTGGTAGCGAAAGAGCATGTCGTTCCAAAAAGTGAATCCCTTCTTTTTGCAAAAAATAGCAGAAAGTGGCTCGAAAAATTATAGTATCGACGAATCTACCGAAAATGGGAGCATGAATCCTAGCAACAAAATAGGAAGTGTTCTGGAGCAATCTAAGAGCAAGAATAAGAACGTTCCGAAGAATGTACCGAAAATAAAGCTCAAGGCCATGGGAGAAAAGGATACACGTGCAAGAGTTTATGGAAAAAGTAAGTAAAGACCTTGGTAAGGATGCGAAAATTGCTACGGTCAGATCTTCAAGCAAAGACCGTTGGGTACAAAATGAAACCGGATAAAAAAGAAGTAAAGCCACAAGGAAAGAGGATAAAGGGTAAAGAATATAGATTGTGATTTACATGGAATCCTCATACTATAATTAAACCATCGATTCCGCAGGGATTCTAAAAAAAAATATTCAGAAAGTGGGGACCGAAAATTTAAGAAGCCGTAATTGCAGTTAATGGAAGTCCGTCTGGCCGAGGCCTGACAGGCAATTTAATATGGCGTAAAATACGTCAACTCTTACAAGTTGAAAAAAGTTTATAGCGTTGTTCAGTCCTTCGTCTAAAACAATATTTTTGAAACACATTCAAAAAATATTAAGGAAATTCAAAGGTAAACACTTTTCAAGGAGTTTTAACTACTTAATTTCGTGATATAATATTAAATTACAGAAAATGTGGGAGTCTTCGCTGATGATGTTAACATCACAAAATTGGCTGGAACGTTTTGGCAACAATTGCAAGGGTACCGTTCAGAAACTTCACATTTTATCAAGGATCTTGTAACAACAATATAAATTTAATTTCCCGAAATCAATACGATCCCTTTAATTATAGGAATATCCCTTTAAAGCAATAAAAATTTCCCTATGACCATTCCAAAACAATCTTAATGCTGGTCGTTATTTGCATTGGAAAGAGTCTTTAACCCTTTAGCTAGCGTATTCTTTAGGCCAAGAGATTCGTGACGCTACTCAAATTCTAAAGCCTCAGTTACGCCCTCCCGTTTTATCTACTGGTCCTTTCAGCGTTCCTTTTAAGCCCATAGGGGCACCCAAAATATTTTCTTTACTTCATTGAGAGTTGCCAATACATAGCTTTTGTAGTATAATTGTATATAGTGTAAATAAGCTTATAAGCGAAGTGTTCGCGAGATTCAAAAAGAGGTCGGAGACCCAAAAATACCAAAGGTGTGGGTCACCAAGGGAGCGCGGACACCAAGGCAGTGACGTGAATCCCGAATACCAAGCATGCCGTGTCAAGTCACTTTTGCCTTTGAAGGCCTTCAGACACAGTTCACATTGAAACGGACGATCAGATGAGTGTCTCACCTTATGCCTTCCTAAATATGGATTATGATGAAACGACAAGCCACAGAAGTCACATTTAAAAGGCTTCTTAGCCTTGTGCGATTTTCTGTCATTCAATAAAGGGGATAATATTGGTTGTTCCAGAATCTCCGTAGTTTCTTCCACATTTTCAGTGTTTTCCGCTGGGGGATGAACTGGAACTGCTTCTTCAGAAGTGCTAGTCTCGTCATCATCGTTCTTAATGATGATAGGCCATTTCCCTAAAACGTTTGAAGGCGTTTCCGAATTTTCCACCTCATCCGAGTCCGGTTTCTCAGTCTTTATGAATTTAATTGGACGAAACATATTCTACTAAATGATATTAAATACTTTATATTTCTTATCTCTATGAAGCTGACACCGAAATAAAATTACGCTCCAGTCGGTTACAACTTACAAATTGTCGGTTTCAAAAGGCTAACACAGAAGCCATAGCGATATATTTCATCATTGGTCTTGAAATATTATTCTTCAATGTAAGCTTTCGCTCGCTTATTAAAATGGGATGTAAACTTTCGTTTGACGTAATAAGAGACGTTTTACTTAAGCAACTTCTTAAAATACATTAATTAAATTAGATTAAATAAGTATTCATTCAATAATCTTAAAAGTGTCAACATTATTATATACGTACAAACACTGCGTAAATCTATTGAAAGTTGTTGCCGCTAAGTTACGCTGACGTTACCCGTACTCTACCCAGAAAACTGTGTACCTCTCACTTGGGAAATGGGCATTGGCACTAAGGTAAGAAAGAAAAGGATAAGAGTTAAAATGTTTCACTAATTCTGAAAATAAAAGTTGAATTGAAATTAACACGGGAGGTATTGTTAATCTCTCACGGTAGGTATAGGCTAAAGAATGACGGGTGCAGCAGGGATTACCGCATTACTGGCTGTGTGATGGTTTTCCATTATAGTCAAGGATAAGCTTCCGAGGTCACAGGTATGCGACGTTACAGAGACAGTTCTACAGAAGATGCGTCATGGACTCATGGCTGCTGATAAGGATTGCAGTCGTTACCGAGGATATGCCATCGAACTGTAATGACCATCGCTCTTCTTCTAAGGACTCAAGAGGAACCACGTTATGCCTTTTACAAAAGGTGCCATGGAATTACAAATACCGTATTATCAGTCTTAAGTTTATTTATTTTTTTTTATATCTGAAATGAAATTTCGAAATTTTCTAACACGCTAGAATTTATAATAGCGCCAACGTGCTGTATCAGCGCTCGTTCTAACTGCGAGAGCAGCGCACGGTCCTCCACGGTCATCTCGGCCATGTTGCGGCTATCCCGCCTCCTCACAAACAATGTGTATAATGCGTTTTGTACGCTGTTAATAAATAAGGAATAAAACATTTTTAGTGAAACTATTAACATTGTATATAACGTAAGTAGGATTATAAGTTTTAATGAATCATACCCTTATGCATCACAGTTAGGGGATGGTGATCCCCCGTCCAGGGTGGGATAAACCCCGTTTTCGTCCCTTGTCGGACTAAGCGGAGGGGTAGAAAAATATATTAATAAATAAATAAAATACTAGTAATAATTAATAAAAATATTATCTATATCTCCAATACACACCTGGTGCGAATATACCCCGCAATAAAATTTTCTAACGCAGTTAGAAGGTCCCGCGCATCTGCCGAGCCCATACTCGGTAAGAGCAACGTTCTTACGGTGACTAACACCCTAAACGAAATCAATTAGCACAATTTATGGCTGGATTCATAAATATTGAGTTATTTACCTGTATCCATCACAATTGATATTGAGAACGATTTCCTCGTTAAAACTTTCAAATTCGCCTAATTCAGCACTAATTACATAATAACAAAATTATTTATTGATATTAAACAATAGTAATAGGGGTAAAAAACTAACATGTTACTAGGATTTAAGATGGGATATGTTAACATGGAGTCACCACTCCCATCTTCATTTTCAACAATTTAGTCGATAACCTCACCCTCATCAACAAAGTCTTTGTTCTCCTCTACAACAAATATCGGGAGGTGTATATTCTCTTCCACATTGTTTAATTCTGTGGGTATGAGCCCAACCATTTTTTTAAACTTGAACTCGTAAGAGAATAAAAAGAGTTGTGACTAAATTATTGGAAATGGTCCCCATCCGTAAGTCCACTGTGTGGTATAAAAACCTCTAACCTTACCACGTAATTTCCCGATAACAATATACCATTTGAAGCTATTAGTATGAATTGTAGGATTAAAAACACTACAACTGTGAATCTGTGGTTCCTCTCGGGAATACCCGAAAACGCTAAGAAAAGTTGTGCACCAAAATGTGGGGTCGCCTACTTGTCCTATTTCTATTGATAACTCAGAAGACTTGGTACATAAAATAATACGTTTCCAACCTCACGTTTTAAGCCCGTTTTGGCGACGAACCCCCGTGCGTTATATGCTCGCTGGACGTCTTATGTCAATTTAACGTATAAACGTCAAAGGGGTTGAACAATCTTGATCTCGTACGTACACTCCATTCACATATACACACTTGAAAACTGAGCGACAAGCCCCCCTCGACGAGCAGGGTGTGTGATACAAAGTTAATCATACCTTTTACTACAGTTGAAGATGGGGGAGTTGGGGATTTTTAAGAGTAGAGTATATTTTACGAGAGAGGGTCGACACGTCGAGCGAACACGCTGAGTTTGCACTAACTAGTATATAAACCAAATTCGGACGTCCAATACAGGATAAAATGAGGTGTTGATCACCTCGATTTATCGCGGGTGCTCTTTGGGTCTACCATATCACACAACACTAGAACCAGATGAAATGGGTGACATCACTGGAAATTCTGTTATACTGCGCTATATTGCTGTGGGAAAAAATTAACCCCGGAAAAACCAAGATGTAAGACACTGTTAAGGCTGACAATATTTTTGTCCAATGGGAATTATGGGGTACAAATTAGTGATGCCGCGAATATTGATTCTGCCGAATACCGAATATTCGGCCATGCTCTCGGCCGAAGCACCGAATATTCGGGCGTGAGATATGTGCAACTCGCGCGAAACCGGTTATGAGCTGTAACCCGTTCCGCGAAATACGTACATCCCCCGCACGGACCGCAATGGGACAGGTCTCATCATGGAAGAAGAAGGGTATGGAATGGTGAGGTGGATAGGCAGACGGCTACGCGAAATGTAGTGTCACGTGGGAAAACTCTCCTCTCCTCTCGGCACTAGCTGTAACGCGATTACTGCTCTGCGCAATATTGTCGCGCAAGCAGAGAGAGGGATACACTGTTTAGATCCGCTCTCTACCGCCTCTGCTACAGTGCGCCTGCGCGGAAGCTTTCAACGTTGGTGATAAACTCGGGAAGGAGGGAATGAAAAGGGGGAAGTTACGATTTTTCAACGCGCTCTCTTTAACACTATAGGACCCTTTTATAGCGTCTTTAGGTTTTTGGTTCATTTACGAATAGATCGTGTCACTATATGCTTTTTTTTATTCATCACAACTTACCACTGGTAGATTATAAATATTAAAGTAAAAATTGTTATTGAAATAAATAATTTTTGAGTAATTTTTCCGTTTTTTTCTTTCATGATTGGAGATTCGGTATTCGGCCGAATATTACGAAATATTCGGCCGAATACCGAATACGAAAAAAATGGCCGAATACGCCGAATACCGAATAGTAACCGAATATTCGTGGCATCACTAGTACAAATATACGCAACATTGTTAAGTAAGCCTACTAATTGGTATAAAATGGAGCGGGATGGGTGCTATGGTCACATTCGACTTCAAGGTGTACTCATGCGCTACTTGTGCTGCCGTCTTCACGAACCAGCACCTCAGCCGTCATATGCGTAGCAATCGTGGTAATATTTCTTTTACGTGTCTAGTTTGCGATAGGTCATTTTCGCGAAAAGATAGTTTATATCGCCATCAACGTCAAACGAACCACGTTCAACCCGTGGTAAATAACGTCGCGGAAAATAAAACGCGTCAAGCCTCCCCGCAACCCGAACCTTTTCACCGCATCACGCCTCCAAATTCCCTAATTAAGAAGAAAGGAACACCGATTCCGGCAACGAGAGAAACAAATTAAGAACTGAAAATGGTAATGATTTAGTTAATTTTAGGGATTATTTCTCATCCCCTTTAAAGTTTCCCATCCGCCGCACATCTATGTGCTGGGTGTAGGGAGAAGGGATATATTCATAAAAGTAAAATCTTAACATATTTATGTAGAAAACGCATCAACGTCTGATGAATAGTTATCCACCCAAGATAACGATGTACTAGACGAGCTTATGGGGATTTGGGAAGCTAGACAAAGGGATCAAAATATTATGCTCTCTCAAGATGATCTCGGTTTGAGTGAATTTATGGATAACTGGGAAACCGAACAAAACGCACCTGATATAGAGGAGGTTAACGCGCTAGATGATGCCATATTCTCGGCTCGAATCAACGCGCCTTAGGGTGTTACTGATCCCATTTTGTTTTTAAATAAACACAGGGCAAAACTCGACGGGTATACCAGAAATAAACTAAGCACAAAAAAGGGCATTAAATGGTATTGGTGGTACAAGCGCGGTACACTCGTGAGTTGGGTAATACCGAGACTGAAACCTCGCCATACTTCCGAGGATTTACTCACGCGACTTTGGCACCGGAAGCTATTCCACAACAAATTAACTCCAGTCGAGATAAGATTGCTGAAAGTATGAGTACTTTCGAAGCAATGGGAAGTGGATGGGTGTTAGAGCGAATCACATATGTACAAATTAACAACATTCAATATTTGCCCCTCGTCGGCGGTACGTACTTCGAATTACCAAGCGTAATTGCAAATAAACGGGCTACGGTAAACGTTAACCCGGAAGACCCACGGGATAATAAGTGCTTCCTCTGGTCTGTTTTAGCCAAACTGCACCCAGTTATAGTCAACCCAATTTTAGAATGAACTAGATTTATGTGGAATTACATTCCCCTTTGAACTTGATACATTAAAATTGAAACGATACGAACCGAAAAAAAATTTATCTGTTAATATTTTCCCGTACGAGAAAGGATATTTCCCACGTTTTGTGAGCGAGAATAAGGTGCACCAGTCTAGGGAAATTTATCTTCTCTTGGTGTCCAAAGGAGAATCAAAACATTACGTTCTTGTTCGTCACCTGAATCGACTGCTTAGCGGTTTCACGAAGCACGATCATCAATCATATTATTGCAGATATTGCTTAAAAACAAGCTGTAACGAAACGGTCCATAATAACCATGTTCGAGAATGTAATGTGCACGACCCGCAGCGAGTGTAAATGCCGCTCAACGAACCGATCTTGAAATTTAAAAATTTCGGGTGGAATCAAATGGTAATTTATTAACAATGTGATAGTTTAGTAGAGTTCTATAATAGTATCGCGTTTGTTTATAGGTTCCATACATCATAGTCGCGGATTTCGAATTTTTGTTGACATAGGTGGCAACTTGACTGCCAGAAACGTCACTATCTTGAACCACGACTTTGGCGCTACATATAGCGTGTGGGTTCTCATACACAATACTTGGCTGAACTGGTAGGTTCAAACCAGTGTAGGAGTAATTTACTCACCTAACAATATACTATTTCCAGGGAAACTTGATAAACACAAGACGTATAGGGGGTGTGACGGAGGCATACAATTTTTAAAAATGCTCCTGGATGATATCAAAAATTATAACTGAAAAATTTAAGGAAAATATTCCAATGGAGCTAATGGAAGAAGAGGAGGCCTCATTCCAATCTTCGCGTCGCTGTTACGTATGAGAAGCGTTCTTGGAAACATCGGTGAAAATACGTGACCATGAATCTCCATGACAGCCAAAACTACTACCCACAAGCACCGAAATCCATGAGGATAAAACCAGAATTCCTTTTCGAATACTCCAAGGAGCAGATGACTAGCCTTAACATTCCATTTAAGGAATCATTAACCAAACTGGTTCCCAACTTCCTTAAAAAGGATCGATATGTTATTCACTATCGCAACCCTAAATATAACATATCAAAAGGGTTGAAAATCACCCATTTTCACCGGTGATTAAAATTTGAGCAAGGGGCTTGGTTGAAGACGTACATTAACTTCAACACGGAGAAAAGAACGATGGCGACCGATGATTTTGAAAAGGACCTTTTTAAACTAATGAATAACGCTGTATTCGGTGAGTAGTGAAATAACATATTTTATATTACACTCAATTAATATATCTTCTTTCCTTCCCTTTCAGGAAAAACAATGGAAAACATAAAAAATCGTCAAGATTTCAAATTGGTGACTACCCCAGCAAAGGCGGTTAAAACAAGATGATCCAAGGGCTCGTAATAGTAGCCCCATCGTACGAGTAAATAGCCCCTCTATACCCTACCCTAATGAGTGAATAGCGCTATCTCTTACAATTCTTAAATGATTTACCGTGCATTAAATCACCTACCCTAAACAGTGATAAAATTATTAACAGTATAAATTTACTTATGCCGTAATTGTAGTATTCCGGCGAGTTGAAGAACAGATAGTTTTAGTGATTATCCCCTCGGTGAATTTACAACAGAGACTTATGCCGATGCACACTTATCGCTTCTTATAAATTTCTAACATTACGTACTTAACGCTCAATTAATACACGTACAGAAAGTTTTAGTTTAAGACATAGACTTGTACCGACGCATAATTTTCGAGTCGAAGAACAGATAGTTTTAGTGATTATCCCCTCGATGAATTTACAACAGAGACTTATGCCGATGCACACTTATCGCTTCTTATAAATTTCTAACATTACGTACTTAACGCTCAATTAATACACGTACAGAAAGTTTTAGTTTAAGACATAGACTTGTACCGACGCATAATTTTCGAGTCGAAGAACAGATAGTTTTAGTGATTATCCCCTCGATGAATTTACAACAGAGACTTATGCCGATGCACACTTATCGCTTCTTATAAATTTCTAACATTACGTACTTAACGCTCAATTAATACACGTACAGAAAGTTTCAGTTTAAGACATAGACTTGTGCCGACGCATAATTTTCGCATCTTATAAATTTCTAACATGAACTTATGGCCAGAAGCGTTTGAAAGAGAAAGAATGCGGTAAAACACCCAATAATTGTAATATCCCAGTGCCTTAAGACCATTCTAAAAAGAACGTCAGTAAATACTTACTTTTGCTTTCAAAATTTCCCTCGATTTCTTTGAATGTTGAAAGAGGGGAGCTGTCAAACTCTTATTGTCGACGGGTGAGAGGAATTTTTAAGGGAGAGCTTAACCTAACCATCATAATCCCCATCATTTTAAAATACACGAACGAAAAATATCAACTCACCACAATTCTCTCCCATTCACTCTCCCTTCAATGACGATCGAAAAATTTTATACTGTCTAAAGCAGTTCTCTTTCACGACCCCAAATCGTAGATGTTCATCATACGATGTGGCTAAAACCCTGTTCGCCCGCGTTCGAAAAATTTAGAATTTTTCATAATGAACTGGTGGGTATCCACTCCGCCAAGAAGAAGTGGGTGTTAAACCGGCCTATATACACGGGGTTTGCCATCCTTGATCTATCAAAACTCCTAATGTATCAATTGCACTAAGATGTGATTAGAATGGAGTATGGTGACAGGGCAAAACTCCTTTTCACGGATACCGGTATATTTTAAAAGATTGTAACATTTACCAATACTTACCCTATGTATAATTACAGACAGCCTCACCTACCACATTGAGACGAAGGATTTCTACGCAGTCTTTGCCGCTAAAGCGGATATGTATGACTTCTCGGGTTACTCTCGGGATCAGGCGCTTCACAGTGACGTGAACAAAAAACATCTTGGGAAGTTTAAAGACGAGATAGACGGCACCCCGATCCAGGAGTTTAGCGGGCCGAGGCCTAAAATGTATAGTATTTTGTCGGCCAAAGGTGAAAAAAAGACATGCTAGGGGGTTTGCTAGCGCGTTGTAAAGAAACGCGTCCGGCACACGCATTACCGCGAGTGTTTCTTCAACCGTGAGCTGACCACGGCGGAGATGATTAGAATTGACAGTGACAAACACATTTTAAAAACTGTTAGGCAGAATAAACTCTGTCTAAACCCGTGTGATGATAAACGTTTTATTTTAAATTACGGTATTACGACACTCGCCCACGGGCATATAAAAATAAAATAAAAAGAAAAATTATGACAAATTTATTGAGTAATTCTTATACATATATTCCGCATTCATACGATCTTTAACATTTTTATTTTTAGAAAATCGTTCTATTATATTAAACATTTTAACTCACCTACACCGTACGCGGGATTGAGTAAACTTGCCCTCAATTGAAACGACCATTCCTTGTTCATAGTCAATCATGATTTTCAGAGGTTTAAAGGTTAAACAACGATTACTGGCAATTTTTATAATTCCAACAAACATTCGGTCGTCGAATTCCCGTCTCTTATCTGGTAGAAGAACAGCTGCGGTAGTACTTTCTTCTCCACTTGGCAATGAATAGTATATAATTGGTAGAAAAGAGCTGGTGCCGCTTAAATAGTCCCATCCATACATATTCGTGTTGCGGGAACATATCCTTTTTACTTTTTAGCATTCTATCGGTTCCAAAAATCAGAATCTTTTCAACAGATCCATCATTGAAAAAAAGGAAGTTGTGATCTGAATTTGTGCGAGTCCATGGTCCGGATAAATCAATCTCTTGTCCAGTTGCTGGGTTACGTGGATGTGACCAATCTCTTTTACGGTACAGGGAAGACTTTGACTGGAAAAGGGAAAAAATAGCTTCCCTTACAATATCCTCTTAATCAGTGCCTTCCACTGCTTTAATAAACACGGCGCGTATTTCACTGTGTATCTAAAGTAATGCAATAAAAGCAAACTGAATGGTTACAAGCCAACCCAACCTCACCTAGTTATGTCCTGCGTACTCACTTTACCATTAGAATTTAAAGACCTCGCTACCACTCGCTAATTCATGACCCCTATTATTCGTTTTTTATCACCGCGGATCGATCAAGAGGATGGTTGTGTTCCTTTTTAACGTATATGATCGATTTGCCAAGAGTGGTTGCTCTAACTTTACAATCACCGATCGGACATCGCCAGTACGTGCGATCTTTAACGCGGTTTTTAATCATTAACAGTTGTCCGCGCACAATGGGTGCAGGTTTTCCATTTGTCGTTTTAACCAACTCAGTTTCTATTTTCCGAATGAGAGTTTTTAATTAACAACACTCGTTTTATACACGATTTTTTAAAGCGTCAAACAAGGCTAATTTTTTCTAGGTCTTTTTTATTTCTATAGGCTAAAATTAGATCTCAACTACCGGGCTTGGGCGAAATATTTCTTTTTGGGGATTATGGGATTGGGGAAAATGGAAACATACCTAAAAGATTAATCTCAGTTATATTTATTTAATTATTTAAGATAAACTTCTTTCTATGTAATGACACAAGTGAATATATAGAAACATGTAATGAAGATTGCATCTGAATAGAAACACTATACGCATATCAGAGTTTATATAGCGAATAGGATGATAAGATCTCTTACAAAACCATGACATTTTCTTTTTGTAGAATATTAAATGAAAATATGTTAAATCGTTGCCCGAGTACGGCACCCATTTTCTATTGAAAGATTGGCAATTTAATTCGCCGTTTTTTCCCACCAGGAACGCTTTTAGCTGGATCTGTGTGACGTCATATTATTTGAAATACTTAGTTTCCTGCACTAGAAAAGGCGAGTTGCTCCCAGCGAAACTGGGGCCCTATTCTACTCCCGACCTAAAACGTAAGGATTTTCCGAGTAAGGATCGAGCCTTTAAAAGTCGTAAGGCTAGCTAAGGGACAGTCCGATTTTGGGGCCAATTTTGAGATTCTACAAGCTCTATCCTTAGCTTCTCTTTCCAATCGAGAGGCGGAAGGATAGCTTTTATATATTTAGCATTGGAAGTTCCAGTGACGTTGTTTCCGGTCACGTCGACCAATCATCTATCGATCTATCCATTCACGTGACAATAACAACGCGAGTGATAATAAAAAAAATTTTATCGTTTTTTTTCCAATACGCCTTTCCCATCTAACCAAGGCCTAACGTACAATTTTTTGTTGATTTAAAAATAATAATGGAAAAAATAGTCGGTCGCGTAGCGGATCGTCAAAGGGAGATTATGCTAAATTATATGACGCAAAATAGGGATTAGTATCAAATAAATTTACAGCAACCATGACTAAAAAGGTTCAAGACGATTTGTGGGATAAATTGGTTTTAACACTCAATAGTGAAGGTAATGGAGCGGTCAGATGTGAAACAATGGAAAAAGGTACGAAAATTGCTAATTAAATTTAGATTGATAACACTAATATAATGGTTTTGATAAAGTGTTGGACAAGCTGGAAAAGCGATACCAAATCCAAAGCGTCCCAAGGAAAAAAACAAAAACAGATTACTGGTGGTGGGCCTCGGCCTTCACCAGATTAAATTGAGTTAACTCCATTGGAAACGAAGCTATTGGATTTAGTTGGTCCCATAGTTGTTGATGGGAACGAAAAAATAATTGAAGCTTTCTTTCTGACGACGAAGGTATACCGTTATAGCAACCTGCTTTTTGACAAGCTTCTTCGTTGTAACATGATTCAATCATTTTTATAGCCAAATGGCCAAGAGAAAATTATTTCTACATCAATGCTGATGAGTGAAACCACATCAGCTGATGCATTGCATGTTTCAATGCATTCTTTTCAAATAGAATCTCAAGAATATATGTTGGTTGAACCAACAGAAGATAGTACAACGCAAGAACCAACTCAGTCGTCTAATAACGAGTTCCCTACTGAGAAAAGCTCATCAAATACATGTGATATCCCAAATGAATCTTTTCAAAATAAAGGTTTAGTTAAAAAATCTAAGAAACATTAATAAATCATTATGTATGCTAGATGTTTTCATTCATTATATCTAGCTATGGATAACAATGTTGACCATCTAGCCAAGCATTCAGTAGCAGTGGAGGCAAATGGAAAAAAAGTGATGCTTAATCATTCTGTTAATATTGGAATAGTTAAATGATATTGGCATCTTTCACAGGTAAAGGAAAACCATTACATTATGAAAGTGCAACCGAAACTTTGAAAGAAATGGAAAATGAAAAACTTTGAACAGACAAGCCGCAGCTGAGGAAGTCAAAGCCGAAGCACAAATGAGGATTGCAGCTGTCAAAGAGAAAAAAGCTCAAACGGCTCAACTAAATGCTGATGCATTAAATCAAATTGCTAATACTCTGAGTTCATGCAATTTGCAGCTCAAATTATAAATAGTTTAAAGTGTTATATTAATAAATGTACAGAAACATATGTTGTAGATAATGACATGTATAAAAGTTCCTATTAATAGATGTTGTAGATAATAATATCTATTAAAGTTGCAATTAATAATTCTCAATTTGGCTTTATTTTTGTTTAGTCATATTTAACATATCTAAAAGTAAAACGTTTTATTTTCATGAATATTGACTACATATTTTATTATTTGGGGTTAAGTTAACAGTTGAAGAGGTTTTTTTCCTTCTCACCGAAAGTCGTTATAGCTAAATCTACGTACTATAGCATTTCTAACGATTTCTCCTTGCACGAGCCAATGATTTCCTCGAGCTCCCACAACATTTTCATTAGGAATTGGAACATTTTGTCGCTGCTCTTTTCTTTGACGTGCTCTTTCACGCCTATTTCGCAACCGCTGCCTCGCTCTATCATCTTCTTCGTCGGAACTGTGTTCCTCTTCTGTCGATGTAAATTCGTCATCTTGCGGTTTTTGTTCAGTGTCACGTCTCATGTTGTGTAACGTACAACAGGCTTGTATGATGCGAGCCGCAGTGGTGGGGATGGTAGTGCAAAGTTCGTTGTCCCAGTAGGCACCGAAAGACTTGTTTTAGAACGCCAATGGAACATTCGACTATATTTAGTGTCTTAGTGAATTTTCGGGTGTAGCGCTCCCCCGGAGAACCATCAACTGCATCAAGTATTGTTGTCATTAGCCAAGGACGTAACGGGTATCCACTGTCACCTATTGAAAACATCATTGCAAATAAACAGCGCAAAGTATTTCAAATAATATAATTTTAAAGGAAATGGGGATACCAATGAGCCACGAATTTTTCCTTCCATTCATGTATGAATTTTCTAAATGAGTAGGCACCTGCGAGGTTTTAAAAGTGTGAACATCGTGGGTTGAACCTGGGAATTTCGCATTAACGTTTACAAATTTCATTTTGTGATCACATATCTGTAATTGTTATATTTATATTATGTATAATAACATAAGAAAATAATATATAGCTCCCTATAAGTATGAAACTCTCCATTGAAGCCATATAAACTGCATTTTCTTCCATTAAAATTTGTAAAAAGTTTCCAATGCCACCTAATGAAGGTAAAATATTTTTCTCAAAAATTTTACAATTTTATATTGTAATTAAATCGATATAGGTCGTGAAGTTATTATTATGATAATTATAAGTGAATAAATGCATGTCAAAATTATCATAATATATTAAAAGATGGTGCTAAAAATGCCTTGATTTGAACTTCTTATTTCCTATTGTCTGCTTCTGGCCTCTGGTTAATTCGATTCGCTGTGCTTGCTAAGCCTTGCTAAGAGTGATAGGCCGCGTTAGAAATCCATAGTTTTATATTTTGGCTAGATTAACTTAAGTTAGGTTATAAAAAGTAAAAACAGTTGAATTCTTGTTAAACATTGACAATGATTTGTCTGTCTGTGCATTCAATGAAAAATGCTCAAACGCAATGTAATTTCTATCTGTCACAATCCAAACTTGAGCCAGTGTCGAAAGTTAAACTGGTACTTCACAAAGTTGTCAAGAGTACTAGTACCAGTGAAAATAAATTGAGGCAAGTCGTATCAACTCAAACTGACCCGGTAAATTACAAAAATATACCAATTCGATCATGTTATGTGCAAACCAAAAAGAATATAAATGGTGAAACGCTTAAAACTGTGTCAACACAATGTTGTACTACGAGAGAGTTCAATAACAATAGTAAACAGGAAGTAGAATCTGTACCTTCATATAAAACATTCCAATCTGTGGCAAGTCAATGCTTATTGAAAACATGGCATGTTCAACAATTTGTTCCTGTCATGGTTGTTAAAGAAAATAAAGAAATTCAAACCGAAGTTAATGAACCTTCTCAAGCAGTATCGTTAATCAGTATTCCATCAAAATCATGGTTATTAATATCTGCTGAAACTTTTATTAAAGAATGTGCGAAGGGGTTTAATTTGCAATATGATGTAAACTTTCAAACAATAAAAACCATAACATTTTACCTTATTCATTGAAAAAGATGTGATAATTTTTATAGGTTAAAAAAGATTATAAGTCGGTGTTCTTCATACTTGTTACAAGACCTGACGTTAGAGGGATATTAGGAGCAGAATTCGATCCAGTTTCGTTATCGATAAAGGAAGATGGTAACTGTTCATTCTCGGTGCTCTTTAAAAAGACTGAAAAATACAATATTGCACGTGACAATGAAACCCTGGATATTGAAACTAGGTCTAGATTATTGGTAAAGGTATCGCCTCTGCGCAATAAAGTCTTTTGTCCTGGATTAACATCAAAAAAGGTGGAATATGAGACTGAAGATAATAGCGTAGTGATTAAATCTTTAGTTCATTTTCAATATCCTGTTGACAGATACCATTCCACGAAGTGTGAAATTTACTTTCACGCAGAAACACCCACAAAATTCAATTTGAAACAGTGCCCGAATTGTAAATACACAACTAATCTTGTAACTAAAGCGAAAAAACGTAAAGTAGTAGAAACACCCACTCGCAAATTTAAAAGGCAACGAATAACGAGCAATTTTAGCCTACAAAGGCTATCTCCTTCAAGTATAAATACCCGTATTTCAAGATTGCGTCAAGCAAAATATATTTTGAATCAGAAAGTTTTGAAGCTCGAAAAAAGCTAAAGAAGCGGGAAGTTGCCATTGAAGAAAATCAGTCTGAAGAATTAGAGATCATTACTTCCTTCATCAATACTAACTGCAAAAAAGATTTAAATAAAGTTTTAAATGATCAGAACCTTACTAGACAGAAAAGGCAGTTATTGAAAAGGGCATGGGAAAAAGACTCCCTATTAAGACAGAAAAAAGACACCGAAGATTTTTTTGAAGATCAAAGTCAAAATAAAACTGGAGAAAAAACAAACAAGTGGAGCGCTATAACTCTGCGAGTGGCTCTGGCGGTATATTGTCGCAGCCCAGCTGCGTACAACGCTTTAAGAAATTTCCACATTTTCCAATTGCCATGCGAGAAAACTTTGAAATTAAGAACAAAACAATTGAGTTTAAACCCAGGAATAAACCAAGATTACTTGGCGAAAGAAAAAATCAAGTACAAAGCTTTTCAGGCGGAAAAAACCAAGAGAGGAGAAAAAATACCACTCGGGTTGGGAACCTTAATCTTTGATGAAGTAAAGGTCATAGACAAAGTAGTATGGAATTCAAAGTCAAACAAGTTTAAAGGTTACGCGATGACTAGGGCTGACTACAATGATCTGAACGATGTTTTTTAGCCGAAGAAAAGCAACGCACCAATGCCAACGCAATATATATTACAATTTATTTGGCGAGATCTCAGTTCCGATTATCATTTGATTGGGCCATATTTTAGTGCTTCGTCCACATTCCCACAACATTTTGTGGCAGATGCTTTGTTTAAAACCATAGAGGCTCTAAATGCTTACTCTTTTCGGACCAAAGCTTTGGTCTGTGATGGAGCGTCTGAGAACCTTGCACTGATCAAGTGCACTATGAACGCCTGTGGAACGTTTCCAACTGATCCCGAAAATATAACCCTAGAACCTTCTTTTGCAAATCCTTTTGTTGAAGGCCAAAAAATTCATTGGGTGATATGCCCTTCCCATCAACTAAAGAGTGTAATTGAAGGTTTGTTTTCATCTAGGGTTAAGGGACCCAAGCAGTTTGAAAGAGACGGTGTAGAGTTTGGTTGGGCAGACATTTCAGCTCTGAAAAGAAGAGAAGAAGCCAGGTCCAAAAAAAAAACATTTCTAGATTTGTTCCCGGACTCATGACTAGTTATATTGTACGCGATTCTTGGACACGTCTTAATGTCACTCCAAGCAAAATGATGCAGCAAGAAGCAGTACTTGCAAAGCTTAATGATTTTGTTCAAGGTTTTGAACCTGCAAAGCCGCAACAAAAACTAAGTGCGCAGCTCACGCACAATTATTTAAGGGCGTGCAATTTAATCTTTGAAAAAGGAATGCTGTCACATCAAAAAATTTCCATCACAGAAAACATAAAGGAAGGTTTTTCATATTTTTGTGAATGGGTGAAAGCTGAACTCAAAGATCCCAAATTCAAAATTACGTCCCCACTTCAAAATCAGTTTTTAAGCTTGCAGACCTGGGACTTGCTAAGAATATGTGTTTTCGGAATGATTTATCTTTCAGAAGATTTTCTAGAACAATATCCCGAGTATTTTATATCACCTTTGAGAATTAACGGTAGCTCTGTTGAAAGTTTCTTTTCCCAGATTAAATATGCGACAGGTGGAAAAATAAGTGGGAGAAATTTTTCCGAGGGTCTAAAAGCGGTACTTTCAAAATCAAACGTGCATGGTCATGCTAAGAGTAACAAAGATATTCAAGACACTCATCTGTTTCTTCGTGAAATGGATATTTAAATAATTTAAATATCTATATGCAAATTAATGGTTTTCATTTTCAATATGTTAATGTTTTCTAACCACAGTACTTAGATTTTTTAAAGGACAAGTGTAATGAAAAATACTAGCCCAGGACTTTTAGGGTTTGACCTAGAACATTTGAACATAAAGATGAAAATTGGTACATGTGTTGTTTTTGACCCAAAAAAAAATATACTAAAGTCCCCTGCTGTAGAGCGCGAGCTTTCGCCGCCATCTAAGAAAATGGCCGTTGGAAATGCCAGCTACAATGTATTCCACGTTCTTCTTCAAAAAATATGAAAATTGGTACACATTATTATTGTAAACACTTGAACATCATGGCAAAATTTTATAGCTCTGTGTTCAATAGTTTGGCCGCCATATTGGAAAATGGCCGCCGTTAATGCTAGGTACAGTATATTTCACCATGTTGTTGAAAAATTATGAAAATTGATAGGTATTACAATCAGAGCTTTGTGAACCTCATAGTAAAATATTGAAGCCATTAATCAGATAGTTTGGCCGCCATGTTGGAAAATGGCCGCCATCAATGTTATATAGATACAGTATATGGTTCAAAAATTATGAAAATTGGTAATAATTATGTTGAAGACCGTCCAAACATCATACTTGAATATTGAAGACGTGGGCGCCATCTTCGAAAATGACTGCTGGAAATGCTAAATATATTTCAAATATATCAATCTTTTCGAAGTTCCTTTTTTGAATAGATGATTTTCATTAACGTAATAAACAACAAAAAATGGATATCTCGAAGTCGAAATTATCGACGCCATCTTTAAAAATGGCCACATGAAAATCATATCCCTAAATTCTGAAAGAAAGAAAAGTTATTCTAAGCTGTTATTCTCAACATGTTGATTAGAGAATATGATTTAATATGGGGTTTATACATTCTACTGTTGTTTAAGATTAGAATTTAGACAGATCTCTAGCATTTCATACATATTCATCGTTATCCTGAAGATTTTTCATAATAATTGCATGTCACAACCCTTGATTAGGCGCTACACATAGCTGGGGGCCTTATCAGCGCCCCTCCCCATCATATTCCAAATTGAACCTGCGGAACCGCCGTCATGGCACACTAGATCGGCCAGTGGGCCCGACAAACGCCACTTGAGCAGGTGAAAAAGCTGGACACCGTCAGCGGCGATCCCAGTCAGGAGGTGGTCGGTGACAGGGAAGGATTAAGGCAGCAGAAGACTCGAGGGGACGGGGGAGTTCTCTCCAAGCACAACAGTGCCATACGGCTCAAATAAATAGTGTATCCGCGACCCCTAGAGGGTTGCCAATAGCGGAGGCGAGCCATGGCAACACCTGAGCGGGGGCGAAGCGGCCCAGCAAAACCTTCACAGAATGGGGCAAGGAACGGTCTGAACCAAGGGCTAACCCAAGGAACTCCCGAACCGTCACTCCGAACTCGGGCCCCTCCGCCACGATAAGTCCTTTGAGTAAAAAAGGTTAAGAGAACATTTCTTTCATTTACGTGCTGTAACTGGGTGTGGTTATGATAAGGCGTGGTTTAAAGTAATGACAGATAATACAACATCTTACAAATTTGTTGCGCTTTTTTAATGACCATATTGCATCTAGGGAAGCCAAAGCTGCTGCCAAAGAGAGATTTCTTTTCGCTTTTTATAGGGTGATAATTGACACGTCACGCATCAACTATGTAGATATTACACGTATAATGTAACCGTTGCCACACATACTGTCAAGTCCTCATTTTATCTCGCTTAGCTTCATCCAACAAGCGACGCCGCAAAACTACATTTTTCCTAGTGTATTTTATTCCAACAATAGCTAAGAAACGATTTAATCCCGAACAGTGGGGACTAGTTCGCGATCGCGAAAGTCGAAGACCCATTGACACCATACTCCTTCCGGCATCAGATGAACTTATAACACCCATTATTTGTACCTGCAGTCTGCAGAATATCTTGTATAAAGAACTGTGAATGTAGACGATCTGGATTAGCTTGCTGGGCCATGTGTGGTCATTGGCAAGGTATTATTCGTAATAAAAAATCTTCAGGATGAAGAGAAATATGAACGAAATTTTAAAAATGTGTCGTAAATCTAATCCTTAACGACACTAGAATGTTTACACCCCATATAAAATGGTTTTTCCTAACCAAAATCCGAGTAATATGGCTTTCCTTTTTTTCCAGATTTTAGGATAGTAATATTTCAGGGACCATTTTTGAAGATGGGTCGATAATATAGACTCGAATATATTTATTTTTATAGCGTTTTATACGTTCATGAAAATCATCTACTCAATAAAAAAATATTGAAAAAAATTAATATATCGGTAATATATTTGGCATTTCAAACAGTCATTTTCGAAGATGGCGCCCAAACTATCAGTAGCACGTCTTCAATATTCAAGTATGATGTTTGGACGGTCTTCAACATAATTATTACCAATTTTCATAATTCTTGAACCATATACTGTAACTAAATGACATTGATGGCGTCCATTTTCCAACATGGCGGCCAAACTAACCGACTAATGGCTTCAATATTTTACTATGAGGTTCACACAGCTCTGATTATAATACCTATCAATTTTCATAATTTTCCAACAACATGGTGAAATATACTGTACCTAGCATTCACGGCGGCCATTTTCCAATATGGCGACCAAACTATTGAACACAGAGCTGTAAAATTTTGCCAATATGTTCATGTGGTTCCAATCATAATGTGTACCAATTTTCATAATTTTTGAAGAAGAACGTGGAATACATTGTAGCTGTAATTCCCGGCGGCCATTTTCCAAGATGGCGGCGAAAGCTCGCGCTTTACAGCAGGGGACTTTTAGTATATTTTTTGTTGGGTCAAAAACAACCCTTGTACCAATTTTCATCTTTATGTTCAAATGTTCTAGGTCAAGCCCTTTTTTGGCCTATCTGTCCTGGGACCCTATTCTCTAAATATCTAAATCATTTGGACGATGATCCAAATCTAAACGTTTGGATCGGCTCCATTTGGATAGGGCTCTTAAAACCGTATTCTCTAACCCAAATCCAAATCGACATTTGGATCTCCCGCCAAACCTTTATCCAAACCAAATGTACTTCACTTCCTCTTTCATTACGTAATTTTACTTAGTGTTTATTGGTCAATTCTTTTGCGGCGTTTTATATAAAAGTAAAATGTTTTTAAGCCTTGGATTTTTGCATGTTAGATTGTAATAATTTTGTACAATTAGGAAACCTCTTAAATTGATAGTTTAAGCTTATTAGGCCTAATTAATAATAAGTGGGAAATTAATTTGATAGTTTAAGCTTATTAGACCTAATTAATATTAAGTGGAAAATTAATTTGATAGTTTAAGCTTATTAGGCCGAATTAATATTAAGTGGGAAATTAATTTGATAGTTTAAGCTTATTAGGCCTAATTAATATTAATTGAGAAATTAATTTGAATGAAAAATAGGTGGATATCTTTTATTAATTGGAAAATAATGCACACATTTTACATTTAAATTTTACAAGTAAACATTTATTTTGTGTATATAAAATTCATAATTAACTTCACTAAGGCAATAAATTAATTACCTACGAGCAAAAATAAATAGGGGAAAGTGTCGGACTGCCATATTTTCCTGCCTTTGCCTTAGCTTGACATGCATTTCGAGACGCTCAAGCGCGCGAGAGGTGTTTAAAATGGTATCAGCCAATCAGATTTGTAGTTGATGATGTCATTCTTCCCGAGAATAACGCTCGTTCGCCACCAAACGGGAGAATTTGCATAGGCGTATCTCAAGGAAGAGACCTCCGCGCTCCGTTCTATTTTGTTGTTTAGTGTTATTTTCGCGTTTGAACGAGGTTAAAGTTTGTTTAAAACGTTAGCACGCCGAAATTAAATTAAAGTTGTCGCGGATGTTCTTGAAATCCTCATTTAATTATAAAAAAAACACATCGTTAAAATCCTTTAGAATTTCGTTTAAACTTAGGCCTTGGGTTGTCATTATAAGCTAAAACGTTTTAATATTAGTAAATAGCATCAATATTAGCAAACTAAATTAATACAATCATGTACATCATCAAATTAAATTGTGGCGATAAACCGCAGTGGCCACAGTTAGCCTCAGTCAAAAGCGGCTAATGTAAAATGAAACCGCGCTATTTCTTCACGCGCAATATCACAAATTATCTTAGGTACGTGGTGAATAGGCGAGGGGGATGAAACAGATTTCGCGAGTATGCATTCACCCCTCCAAATGCATGTCACAGACGAAGGAGAGAGTCCGACACTTTCCCCTATTTATTTTTGCTACGAGGAATTAACTAGTACATATGTTTAATATTAGAATTTAACTCGTTTCAAAACTGATAAAGTTTTGAACTGGTTTTTTTTTAATTTAGTTAGTAAAATTTGTGATTGCCGATTGGTCAATATTTTAAATTAACCAATGGTGGAAGCAATTTTTTTAAACTCAATGAAACTGAAATATCAATCAATCATCTACTGAAAGAGGTATCAATCTACTTTTTTTTCAAAATAAGGTAAATAAGGATTAGATGGCCGCTTGCTACTTCAAACAAGATTTTTAATCATGAAGAGAATATATTGTTAATTTTGGTCAAATTTAGATATTCGGTAATCGAGTTGATATGACTTGAAGCACTTTTTGCTCATGTCTATTTTAAACTTTAATCACAGATTTCGCTTACCATTTCACAAGCATAATAAACACTACTGAAGGGCGCAAATCTATCTGTGATCGGTAACAGTGACCAATATAGCAATTTGCCCAATTAATCGGTTTGAACTTCATTTGCACATTTCTATTCGTTAATTTGAAATGTTGCGAGAAATTTGAATGGAATATAAGTAGATATCTCTTTCAATAGATAATTTTTGATGTTGATATTTAAGATTCGTGGAGTTAAAAAAATATATTAAGCTTTGATATCAACATCGGTTAATTTACGATATGGGCTTATGATGGTAGTCTGTTTATAAGATTAAATCGTTACTTTAAGTGTCACTAGACAGTATCTACCTCTAAAATCGAGAGTTAGTAACTTTATAACCATCTCCTAGTCACAGGATATCCGAGGGTCAATTTCTTATACCATATGACATGATGTGATAATCTGACGAAGGCTTACTATAGCTCAGTCAACTTTTGGCAAGGCCTAATACCGTTTTGCTTGAGTTTCGCGGTCAAATTCCTTTAAAAGCATAAATCATAGGTATATAACCATTGAACAGAGTTCCATTGGAACGAAATTCCATTGGACCGAAATAAAAAATAAGTTGTTCTAATTGACCGAAGCTAGCCGGCTGTTCCCAATGGACCTAATTCCCATTGAGCAGACTTGCCATTCCTGTTGGACAGAAGTCTCGTTGGAGCGAATTTCCCATTGGCGCGATTTCGCATTTTATCCTATTCCCATTGAGCAGACTTCCCATTCCTGTTGGAGAGAAGTCTCGTTGGAGCGAATTTCCCAATGGTGCGATTTCGCATTTTATAATGCTATATTAATTAAGGTCGTTGAAAAATAAACATGGGCCTTTTCCAAAATATTCTTATTTTCTAGGTTGGCCTAGGGTTAGCTTAGGTTAGCTTTGGTTAGGTTAGGTTAGGTTAGGTTAGGTTAGGTTTGGTTTGGTTAGGTTTGGTTAGGTTTGGTTAGGTTAGGTTAGGTTAGGTTTGGTTAGGTTTGGTTTGGTTTGGTTAGGTTTGGTTTGGTTTGGTTTGGTTTGGTTAGGTTAGGTTAGGTTAGGTTAGGTTTGGTTAGGTTTGGTTAGGTTTGGTTTGGTTTGGTTTGGTTTGGTTTGGTTAGGTTAGGTTTGGTTAGGTTTGGTTAGGTTTGGTTAGGTTTGGTTTGGTTTGGTTTGGTTAGGTTAGGTTAGGTTTTTGGTTTGGTTTGGTTAGGTTGGTTAGGTTAGGTTAGGTTAGGTTAGGTTAGTTTGGTTTGGTTAGGTTTGGTTTGGTTAGGTTAGGTTTGGTTAGGTTTGGTTAGGTTTGGTTTGGTTGGTTGGTTTTTGGTTAGGATAGGTTAGGTTAGGTTAGGTCGGTTAGGTTAGGTTTGGTTAGGTTTGGTTAGGTTTGGTTAGGTTTGGTTAGGTTCGGTGTGTGGAATCGGATATAGACGAATTCATTTATTCCATAAATAAGCCGGAATCGTCGTTAACAGCAGCTTCAAGCTTGGGCCAAAAAGCGACGCCAGTCATCGTTCACTACCTCTAGCGTTGGCTCTTGGCAGAACGAGAATGGCTGCTTGCCCCATGTACGGTTGGATTCTCTTTTTGTACTTAATGATTTCATTCACATGACCAGTCTGTCGAATGGGACTTTCGGCCGAATGGGATTTCTTGTCGAATGGGATTTCCGACCGAATGGGATTTCTGTCGCATGGGATTTCTGTCGAATGGGATTTCTGTCGAATGGGATTTCTGTCGAATGGGATTTCTGTCGAATGGGATTTTCGGCCGAATGGGATTTCTGTCGAATGGGATTTTCGGCCGAATGGGATTTCTGTCGAATGAAATTCTGCCCAACGGATTCTATCCAATGGGATGTAAGCTAAATCATATAGTATCCACCCTTGATTTTCATTTCGCAACACACGTTGGATTCGTAAACCTCGACGCGCACCACGATTAGAAGCATTAATGCAAAAACAACATACTGACCGCATACATTTTTAGTAAATAACACTTCTCACTACAGCTGTTTTCGGGGCTGACAGACGGCGATAAAGAAAGGGGGTAGTTCCGAGGGAACGAAATTCAAATGCAAGACGCGTCCCTTGAATTCGTAAACACCGACGTTTAACGAAATTATAATATTGAAATCTTATACAATTAAGTTAAATTTAAGAAAACAAAGCACTACTTTCAAAGTCTAAACTTTAAAAATACGACGATAAGAGAAGGCGAAGTAAAGGGCAACGAGAGGCAAACATTTTTTTAAATGGCAAAAATTAACGGTAAGCCAAGGCTTAGCGCAATTTCACCGCCTTAAAAAAAGGGCCAAGTTTAGAAACAGATTGTGGGACAATAAAAAGGTGGAAAATTATGATATTAGGCTTATATTAAAGCTTGAAACCTACTTTATATTATATTAAAATCCATCCATAAGCAAATCCTCAAAAAATATGAAAATGACCACGAAAAAGTACCCACTCTCAAATTTTTCCCCTTAAAAAAATGGCGGCCACAAACGGGGTGAAAAACGCGAAAAGACTCTCCAAATGACGATTTGGCTTGCCAAATGTTTGGATAGGGTTTGAACCAAATGAAAAGGGATTTGGAGTTACAGAATACCGATTAGTGTCATTTGGGGATGAATCGACCCCAAATCCAAATCATTTGGATTAGGAACGATCCAAATGCAGTTAGAGAATAGGGTCCCAGACCTTTAATGGCGGGCTGCAATATAGTTGGAGGATTACTCGACCAATGCTTTGATTATGTTATAATAACGATGCTATCTTCATCACATTGCATTCAATTTGGTAATTTTCGAATCTTTACTAATTTTTATTAGGTTTCGTTGTAAAGGTATTTAGCTGTTATTAATTTCGCTAAAATTGTGTTTAGCGTTTAAAGATTTTGAAGTAATTGTAATTCGCTAACTTTGCTATCGCTATAAAGATATTTCGCTATTGTTTCATTTCGCTGTTGTTGTTTTCGCTATTTTGACAGTCGATATTGTGCCTTCAATATTTTGGATTTCGCTATTTTGACCTACAAGCGATTATAAAACATCAATTATTTTAAAAAATTCTTATCTTACTTTCTTTCTTTAAAACTACATTTTCCCAAAATAATTTTCAACAAGATTTCTCCAAGTATTTTGTTCTCAATAGTAGTTCAAGGAAAAATGTCACCTAAAAGAATTTACGGGACACTAGCTTGATACTAGATTATACTTTCGACTAACATTCGGTATTTGGAAATACAAATACTTTGATATCTGAAAAGATTATCTTGATGAGTTTAAATTTTATATTTTAAAATAGGAAATATTGCGAAGCGGAAAATACCATAGGCCTTTTCATTGTGATTTAGTTATTAGTGTCGAAAAGATCTGTAGATTGATCGTTATCTTTGAGAGCTATGTAGCACGTTAATATTTAATACTTGGAAGCTTGAATTGAAGAATACGATTTGTTAAGCTTTCATGCGGCTTTACTTATCAGCTCTCAACTATTTTCAGTCCATTTAATTCTCTTATAGGGCTAAATTCTCTACCTAATTGTAAATTTTTGATAGAAAATAAAATGTAAACGCGTACTATTTTTAAAATGATGCGCATGTTACTTGTTTAAATATTTTACCTAGGTAATTTTAGTGAAAAAAAGTAAGATAAGTTTTTTTTAAAATAATTGATGTTTTATAATCATCTCTTCAAAAGTTAAATTTTAATATCTGTTAATCAGGCAGTTAATTTTCTACACTTAGCTTTTACACTTTCCGGTCTTTGTCTACAACGACAGTTTTTATTAATTTTCATTGAGGTCCTTGCATAATAAAAGCGGGAATTTTAAAACAAATTATTTTTATAAAGATTCTGGAACAAATAACGCTACATTTTTAAGTTCCTTCAACGATAAATATATGCCTTTTCCAAAATATTGAGTGCTTTACGGGTCATTTCAGGTTGGATTTGATTCGGCTCGGTTACAATGAGGCATCCTTTTAAACTTGGGAATTTACCATCACAGTATCATTATTTATATAGGAAAGTGTATTGATAGACGCAAGCTTAAGGACAAGGGTATTTTCTTTAAACCAAAAGAGGTATTTTTTAATTCGGTTTTAAAATACGGCGTTAAAATATATCGTTTAATAGCAATGAAAATTTTAACATAGTAAACCGCACATTTTGGCTATATGCGGTGCAACGGGATTCGGTTCAATGGGACTTTCGTTCTAATGGGATGCGATTCAATGGGACATTCGGTCTAATGGATTCGGCCTAATGGGCCAGCAGCATTTCGACTGTCTTTACGACGAGCTTATGTGAACTCACTTGCCTCTAATCTATTTTTAAAGTACTTTACGTAAACTCGTATGTAATGTTAAGTTACTTGAGAGTTAATGTTAGGTTTCTTCACGGGCAAAGATAGGGCTGGTTGTTTTTGATAGGCAAAGTTAGACTTCTTTGTACTTGATAGGTTATGATTTTTTATACTTAATAGGTAAGGTAAACGGTAGGATAAAGAATGGTTCAAAACTTAGTTAGAAACAGCTATTCGCTAAAACTGCAACCGCAATTCAAAAACAGTAGTTTTGAATTACACAGCTGTTTTGCAGAACAGCGGTTCCATTTCGGGTGCTGCTTTTGCATGTCACACCCTTTCTATCAACGGGCCTTATGTTTTTTTGTGTCATCGTTTAAAGTGACGCCCAGAAAAGAAAACACCGGATGTCTTTTTTCTTATTTTTTAAGAGTATAAGTCTATGCAAATTTGAGCCTTCTGGTAAAGTGGTTTGGGCTGCGCGTTGATCATCGGTTACAAACAGTTATTCAGTCAGGTTTTAAACTTTAAATAGGCAGGCGCTATAACTTAAATCAATATTCAAGTAAGATTTGTACATCTGAAGCACCAAATCAAATCGAAGGAAATTAATTGAGTGATTATATTAAGCTTGCAGAAGAAAAAGAATATTATTGTTGTAATCATTTTAACTCGCCGCAAGCGACGATTGAAACATAGTCGGTACGACACCACCAAGTCTTTTTAGAATCTTGAACCAATTAACTTCTTCAATGTTAGGATGATCTGTACTAACGAAAGTAAGTATCCAGTTAGCAGAATCAAGAACGGCAAGGACAACATGTCCATCTTAATCGCAGTTTCCCCATCCTCGAAGGCTTTATGGTTCAAAAAAAAGCGTTTCTTGCCCCGAAACGAATTTGTCCAAACTTGATAAAACATTCCGGAACTGAAAAGTACGTTAGTTCTACAATTGTAAAAATTTCATATTTAATTTTAACATTTGGTCTTACAATTTTACTAATTTAAACACCACAAGCCTATCCTACTTTCTGTAAGTCTGGTCAAAAGAATTTTTACCCACACTTTAAAAAAACAGCAGAGCGGAGAATTTCTTGTATGATATCCTGGTGGCGGATATGACATAAACAGAACATAATACTATGACGTTATATAAAAAAAAAAAGCGTTAAAGGGACCGGAGGCTAAACTGGATAATCGGTCCTTGAGTGTAGAATATGATGGACACTCGCAAGCTCAAAGAAAGCTTTGTGCTTTTCCAATTTCTATGCAAGGATAATGTGACTCTAGATCTCTTTTGAAAACCCGAATAATAGCATTAGGTCAGATATAGATTCCCAACGTAGCACACCCGTAACGGCTCAGAGCGTGTTGCCCGCATGCAGCGTTGCTTCCTATCTCTGATATTATATTTAAAAAGACTTGGTTTGCCCAAGCCTAAAAAACAAACGATAAGAGTTTTTACCAGTGACTGAAGAGCGGATATTATTTTTCTAATGAAATTTAAACACAATCCGTATTTTACAACTCTTTAGAATTTAATTCAATCTCCTGATTTTTTTTGTAATGCATTTATTTCCTAGAATTAGTTACTTTTCTAACGCGAGCTAGCCTCGCTCTGTAACTGTTT
>JAEQBA010002824.1:0-26671 GCA_019434445.1 Phalangium opilio
TATGAGACTCAACACGTGGACGAAGTGTTACAGAAGGCGTCTTCTCTGGAGCAGTTGGACGAGGAGGGCAGGACTGGCACAGGCCAAGTCTCTTAAGGTGTAACATCGTGGACTGGTATGGGACGACTCTTGTGGAAGTGTTGGATCACCAGGAACGCCTTCTGACTCAGTCGGGTGCAATGGTCCTGAAGGCGGATCTTCCTGGTCGGGTTCTTGTATAGATGACGGTAAGGACTGATCGATTTTTTATATAGCTTGAGATAAGCTATATTTTCCAACGATCGTTTACCAGTAGCTTTTCCTCCAGCCCGTAGCGTAAATCATCCAACCGCTCGATGACGCGATAAGGGCCATCCCATTTGGGAACTAGCTTATCTGAGATATAAGAAGCACCATGGGACAGGGGGTGTGTAGTTTTCCATACAAACATGCCTACATCTAAGTTTCACATCTACATCTAAGCGTAAAATTATAGGTGGTGAAATACTCGCGATTTTCGAAGAGCTTTTCACCGTGTTTCAGATGCAAACCCTAGACGTCGCAAAATTAGAGAGTCAGGTAGCACTGTTAACTAATTTTAGAGCGGCGTGCGCTTCAGAAGTCAGACCTGAAATAGGTAAGGAATATATAAATCTCTTAGCTAGTCCAGGGGCGGAAGAGGAATGCGCTTCGCAAACACCAAGCAACGCAGAGTATAAATTAGTCACTAGGAAAAAGCGAAACGGATCAGTTGCAAATTCAAACACCCCGAGCAATAATAGGAACACTAGTAATGACAGTAATAGTAACAAGGGTAAAAAAGCCAGAAGATTAAACTCTAACTCTAACAAAATTAGCGATAATAAAAAAGTGTAGATACCAATGATAAAAGTAGCAACAATAACCAAAACAATAAAGATAATAACACCGCAACACCAAGTAAAGGAAAAACTAAGGAGCCTAAGTTCGTCCTAGAGGACTTTACCCTAATAGTTTACCCAAAAGAGCAGCGCCCAGTTATTACAGCGAATACGAACGGAGAAAAAGGGACTAGTAGCACCGCGACCACTGAGAATGTTGAACCAGAACAGGGGACTAGCAGCAATGCGACCACCTCCGAGGAAATAATTAAATTATTAAAAGCCAACTTTAATCCTGGTAATTTAGGTATATCAGTCAAAAATATTAGACCATGTAGAAATAACGGTGAAGTCATTCACTTAGAGACCTTAGATAGCTTGGAAACACTCAAGGCGGCCATAGAATCCTCGGATGTCCTAAAAGACAAATTAATAGTTTATAGCTCTAGTAGGTATAACCCAAAAATTATAATTAGAGAAGTTAGCCCTGACTTACTTGAAAAGGAAGTCGTCGGAGCCATCGTAGCACAAAGTAACGGCGCACTAGTAACAGCCCTGACTTACTTGAAAAGGAAGTAGTCGGAGCCATCGTAGCACAAAGTAACGGCGCACTAGTAACAGCCGACCTAAAGCTGCTCTTTAGTCATGCATCTAAGAACTTAAATATGAATTTTGTTTTTGAGGTTACTCCAAATAAGTTTAAAGGTCTGCTTGGACTAGGGAAAGTTAAATTGGGGTGGGAGATCTGTCCTATAAAAGAATTTTTTAAAATTTAGCGGTGCTTCATGTGTTGCGGGATTGGTCACACTTCCAAAAAATGTAAAAATACTGTACAATTATGCACATCCTGCGGGGGGAACCACGTCTTCAAAGACTGTAAATCAGAAACTAAGCAATGTAAGAACTGCTCAGAAAGCAATGCGACGAGAGGAACAGAATATCGTACTAATCATGGGGCGCTCGATATGCACTGTCCTAGTTATCGTTTTGCGTTAGAGTATAGGAAAGGTCGTGTGGATTATGGGTAGTCCAGATCCTAACCGCGAAGGGAGTAACATAGGTTTAAGAAATTTCGCGCCCTTTAAGTGTCTACAAATTAATTTGAATAGGTCCAAATCAATTGCAACAGCAAATTTTGTCTGATCAATTAGATCTAGTCTTTACCCAGGAACCTTATCTGCTTTCGGGAAGTATAGCTGGCTTCTCTCTTAATGTAAGGACGTTTTGTGCGTCAGGAGTTGGGAAGGCGGCCATTATTTGCGCAAATAGGGATATGGATCTTATTGCCCTTAAAGTAACAGAATTGTATGTGGTCGTACATGTTAGGTATCGCAGAACTAACATCTTAACGATTTCAGTATATGCCCCACCCTCACGAGATAATTCTATGTTTTTCTAAGAAACCAACCAATCTCTTTTTCATTGCTTTCTCGAAGATCTTTGATATATGACTAAGAACCGAGATTAGTCTATAATTCGACAGGTTACTTTTATCACCTGCTTTAAACACTCCGGAAAAATACCTGACATGAAACTCAGATTTATTACATACGCTAGTGGTAGTGCAAAGTAGCAAATTTCACGGCATTTTCCAAGAGTTAGGTAAGCAATATTAGAAGTAGTCATGAACTCCCTGCAATATCTAAAGCGTATTCCACATTAGTTACTGTTATCCATTTCTACTCAAAGTAAAGCCGATATCTGTATGAGCCCTTTCACAAGCTTTGTTTATGAGCTGAAAAGATAGACCGTTTTCTCTCGTCTGGGGTATTTCAGAATCCCTTTATGGCGAGGGAACGCTGTTAGTTCTGACACTGATGTGTTACGTATGAACAGCTCCATCTCGAGTTTGCAGCCTGTGCAAAACTAGGAAACCTCTTGCATGCAACCTTTGGTCGGAGGGGTATTAGAGAGGCAAAGGTAACCTAAACTTGTACACGCACTGCTAATGCGAGTCGGAATTGACTAGAGAAGCATAACGCCCTAAGCTCAACACTTTACAAAAAAGCTGCCCAGTCTCAAGATTTGCAAACCGATATCTAAAAAGTCTGTAAACGCCTGTATAACTTGTACTCTTTCTGTTGAAGCCTCTCACAAGGAAGTGCAATGTAAAATCTGCTTACACTGGTGACATATTTCCTGTGCAAACATACCCGAAGAAATATACTCTCATCTCTCCACCACTAACAGTGATAACTTAATATTTCTGTGACCACCGTGCGTCCACAAAGGCCCCCTGTTCTTAGATCGGTGGATAAACTAGTCGAGGACTACTCATCAATTAAGCTACAGTTGTCATCGCTACCTGAAGAACTCTCACAGCTCCGCGAACAGTTTTCCACTCTCGCTGGTCGAATTCAAGGTTCAGATTTGCCACTTATTAGCCAAAATTTCTCTCCGCCAGAGCCTTCACTCGTTTCTCAGCAGAATGAACCCCATATCCCCTCTCTCTTATTGCGTCCCTGACGGAAGATATTGCTGACTGCAAATCGCAAATTACCACTTTACATGGGGATATTAACGGTAACTCGTCAAAGGTCTCTGCCTTAAAAGCCGATGTAATCCATAACCGTGCTTGTAACATTATACTTGCTGGCTCTATCACTACCATGGGAGTGCAGTCATCTTCTGACTCGTCTGTTCCCAATTCATCTCCTACCACTCGGCCAAAAGCCTTCATCGTGGAAAAGACCTGTGATCCTGGTCCAAAGTCACCACTGCTACAGCAACTAGTCTTAAACGACAGTACCGCTACTGCCAAAAATCCTCCCTCAGTAAGTACTAAGTAAGTCAGAACTTCAACTTCCTGAAGTTCCAGGCACAGTTTCTCATCCGCCAACTGCTACCCCTTGGCCAAATTGCACTTTACAACCGCACCGTAATCTTGTTGGCCATCATGTGAAACCCTCTTCTCACTCTCGCAAATTCAACGCCTTAATTTACCAAGTACCTGATCGCAACGATTCCAGAGAGGATTTAATATTTGCCAATAATATCTTGCAGGAAATGTTCTTTAGCAAACATGAGTGTAATGCTATAAGAGTACTTCGTATTGGACCTTACTCCAATGGGCATGCCCGCCCTCTACGATTTTCTTTTCGTTCTGTCGGTCACCGCCAATATTTTGTGCAAACCATTCGTGAATGGCGTCGGTATAATAACTTTTAATTCCCCGCGTCTCATGATCGTAATCCCGAGCAGCGTGACGTTCACCGGTCCCTTGTGGCCGAACTCAATGATCGAAGGGCCAAAGGTCAGACAGACATCTGTATCCGTCAGGGTAAACTGGTGAACTACTCTACGAACAACCCTGTGGCCTCTCAATTCGTCTCAACGCCTACCACCCGTCAGTCCGTTTCTCTCGGGGACCAAAGGGGTCAGTCCCTAAACCCTGTTAACCATGATCCTGATCCACACTCTCCCGCAACGTCGGTGCTACCTAAAATTGTGTCAAACTACGTATTCCCTCCGCCGTCTCGCCCACCTCCTCAACCTAATGCGACTCTAGTCTAACAATTTTATCGTTAAACTCTTAGGGTCTTTACGGTAAACGTGACGAACTATTTTTCCTTGTGTCTGCGCGTTACACTGATTGTATATGTATTTGCGAAACCTGGGCCTCGGGTAAACTTGATGATGCGGTTTTTAACCTCCCAATACACTCATTTATTCGAAAAGATCGTCTCGGCCGCTAAGGTGGCGGAATTAGAGTTCGCTGCTCTTCCATGAACTCCCCTTACTGACCAATTTGAAGATTAAGTCGCCCTCGTCCAAAACTTGGATCACCCTTGGTTATATTTACCGGGCTCCTAACACTCTCGAGACCTTACCTCAGTCCTATTCGACAATATTCGTTCTATCGCCTCTTCTAGGACAGACTTAATTATAATGGGTGATTTTAACCTCCCGCTCATTGGCTTGGATAGTCTCTCTTCTAAACCACAAGCTTCGAACGACCATGCCTCACTACTAATTTTAATAACAACCTTGGCCCTTCATTAACATGTCAGATTCCTTACTCGTTTTAGCCAGACACGAGTACCGGGTAGCAATATTCTGGACTTAGTCATAACACCTGACTTCTTAAAACCTGAGATTCGGGAACTTCCACCCCTCGGAGGCAGTGACCATGTGATTTTTTGTTCGCTTTACCCCCTAATAGATGCTACTATTGCCCCCTCGTCACTTTGTCCATGACTTTGACTACACCCGTGCGGATTTTCTCGCCCTCAATTCTCTATTGTATAACGTTAATTGGTCCCCCCTCGATCATTTACCAATTGAAAAATCCTGGCATTACTTCAAAGAGCTGTTATTCAAGTGCATTACTCTCACTGTCCCATTGTTTTCCTCTCAGCCACACACTACTCGCCCTTGGGACTCGCGCTTGGCCAAAAGCTCCTTACGAAAAAAAAACGCCTTTGGAAAAAGCTTCGGTCTGCCTCTACTACGGGTGATATCTCCCACTACAATGAGCTTCGTAACCAATATAAGGTTCAACTCTCGCTTGCTCGGTCAAATATTTCCCAGTGTCGTGCGCGGATGCAATGGCGTCAAATGTCAAATTTAAAACAGAATCCTAGAGCCTTTTACCGCTTTGTTCATTCGCGAATACATGCCTTGCCAAGTGCACTGGGAATCCGTCTCCCAAATGGAAATAAATCTGATTCTGACTTTGATATGGCCCAATGTTTAAACGACTCCTTAGTCAAAAACTTCAATGCAAACTTTCGTCACTCACCAGATAATTTTAACTTTTGTCAATTTCCTATAATGGATGAATACTTGCCCACTTTTTTGAAGTTAAGAAAACTCTCCAATTACTAGATGTCAAAAGTGCTTCTGGACCTGATGGCCTTACTAACAGGTTATTAAAAAACTGCAGTACCTATTATCTCTCCCCTACTTAAGCTGTTTGCCACCTCTCTATTGGAGAAATCTGTGCCCGAGGAGTGGCGAACTGCAATTGTAAGGGCAACGTTTGGAAAATATTTGAATGTTATATAAAATTAAGAGGGTATGCAATATTGCACGTCGCACTCAAGAATGGTCTATGAAGCCTTCGAAAATCTATGCAACTTTGGTTTTGTTCTATCAGAGGTGGTCCCGACTCGGACACATTGTCAACTATTTCAGTTTTCAATGTACATTGAGCTTTTGCAAAACATTTAAATATCATATAAAATAAAAAGGGTATACAGTTACAGATACATATATTGCACGTCGCGCTCAAGAATGGTCTAAGAAACGTTCGAAGTCTATGCAACTTTGGTTTTATTCTATCAGAGGTGGTCCCGACTCGGAGACATTCTCAACTATATCAGTTTTAAATAAACATTGAACTGTTGGAAAATATTTGAATGTAATATAAAATTAAGAGGGTATGCGATATTGCACGTCGCACTCAAGAATGCTACAAGAAGCCTTCGAAAATCTGTGCAACTCTAGTTTTGTTCTATCAGAGGTGGTCCCGACTCGGACACATTCTCAACTATTTCAGTTTTCAATAAACATTGAACTTTTGGAAAATATTTCAATGTTATATAAAATTAAGAGGGTATGCTTGCACGTCGCACTCAAGAATGGTCTATGAAGCCTTCGAAAATCTATGCAACTTTGGTTTTGTTCTATCAGAGGTGGTCCCGACTCGGAAACATTGTCAACTAATTCTATTTTCAATGTACATTGAGCTTTGCAAAACATTTAAATGTCATATAAATTAAAGAGGGTATTCAGTTACAAATACATATATTGCACGTCGCGCTCAAGAATGGTCTAAAAAACGTTCGAAATCTATGCAACTTTTGTTTTGTTCTATCAGAGGTGGTCCCGACTCGGACACATTGTCAACTATTTCAGTTTTCAATGTACATTGTGCTTTTGCAAAACATTTAAATGTCATATAAAATAAAAAGGGTATACAGTTACAGATACATATATTGCACGTGTCACTCAAGAATGGCCTAAGAAACGTTCGAAATCTACGGGTCAGTCCAGGTGAAATCAGGCAGTGTCCCGACGGCACCATCACCGATTTTGATGAAACTTTAACCAGTTGAAATATAGACTATTTCATCGGGAATTCCAAGTTTTCAAGTTAAAATTCAATCTAGATTTTAAGATATGAATAATTGAAAAATCCTCACATGGGGAAAGGAAACTTTTCACCCCCAATTCCAGCGATTTTGACAGCCGATATCTAGGTAATAAAACCTAATATAACCTTACAACTTTTTTTATTCTTCAAATGGGTGGTAGAGCCTAGATTAAG
Source organism: Phalangium opilio (assembly GCA_019434445.1). Taxonomy (NCBI): domain Eukaryota; kingdom Metazoa; phylum Arthropoda; class Arachnida; order Opiliones; family Phalangiidae; genus Phalangium; species Phalangium opilio. The sequence continues at coordinate 7,111 of JAEQBA010002824.1, forward strand.
CTAATAATATTTTGCGAAGAACATTTTGTTTTATTTCTATAAATCATCAAAGTGCTCTTTGAATTCAACCAAACGCGAAAAGTAGCCTATAACTTAATATCTCCCGATTCCAAAAACCAAGCTAAAATTAATCAAAGATAACGCTTTCTGGTAGTAATTGAACCGGGGAACACGAAAAAATTTCTAGATTTATGGTACGACCAAGGGATGCGGTACCATTTGACTTCGAACACCGCCAAGATTTGAAAAATAGTAAAAACATGGGGGAGTTTTCAAGAATAGCTCCCGGTGACGGATTTTAAAAATTTTTTTTTCTTCTGAAAGAGAAAAATGCGAAAAAAATTATGGTGCAAAAATTTTTTGGGGCAAACAATTATTAAGGAAGATAGAGCTAGTTTTTATTTTAATTGCCCTGGGTAGAAGATGGCACAATTTATGCTATAAAAAATGTCGACTGCTTATTTTCGGCTAAACCTAACCTAACCCAACCGAACCTAACGTAACCTAACCTAACCCAACCGAACCTAACCTAACCTAACCTAACCTAACCTAACCTAACCTAACCTAACCTAACCTAACCTAACCTAACCTAACCTAACCTAACCTAACCTAACCAAACCTAACCTAACCAAACCTAACCTAACCAAACCAAACCTAACCTAACCAAACCTAACCTAACCAAACCTAACCTAACCAACTGTAAACATGAACGTTTTGGAAAAGGTAATAAAAGTAAGGTAATATAGCTTAAATTGTGCTGTTTTCTGTCCAGAGCAATTAAAATTAAAACTAGCTGTATCTTCCTTAATAATTGTTTGCCCCAAAAATTTTTGCACCATAATTTTTGTCGCATTTTTCTCTTTCAGAAGAAAAAAAAATTTTTAAAATCCGTTACCGGGAGCTATTCTTGAATTTAGCCAAAACATGGTGGTCTTTGAAGCCGTGCCAAGGTACCACCACAATTGAAATATGTACCAAAGTACAAACCATCTGAAAGCCCGTGTTTTAATCTATAACATATCAAAAATCCAAGGATGATATAGAATTCCTTCGTATGTAAACGCGGCATCAAACCTGAAAGAAAATCTGAAAAAAGTTAAAATTTTAAGTTAGCCAAAACAATTGGAATATGATTATGAACGCAATATAGATAATATAAATACGTCTTGGTTTGGACCAAGGCCGAAAAACAAACGATATGTGTGAGGTTTATCAATTGACTGAAGTTCAGATATTGAAATTTTTTTCTAGCTATTTTTATCCACTCAATCCTTAATCATTATTTAATTCAATCAACTGATTTTGCTGTTAATCGATCTAGTCCCTCTAAATTAATTGAAAAAATTACATATCTACGCTTTTTCAAGAACAATTACATTTTCCGAAAACATTTTATCATGAAATTAATTATTTTGAAGGGATTTCGTGTCGATACTCACTAACTTGTGAGCACCTTGACCGACATAGTTTTAATTGTCGCTGGTTTGAAAAATTTTCAAGTTTGCACCAAAAGAAGTTTATATCTGTTTTAAATTGTTGATAAGACTGTCGTTCACAGTGAATGTCGTCTACTTAAGACAAAGCAACAAAGTTTATCCTGTGTGGTAAAGGGTAAAGATCACATAAACAGAAATACTTCTCAGTACTTGTTATATTCATTTCCCGCGGAAATAATATGGTTAAACACATCATTCATTACTAGTTATGCCAAGAAGGTCACATTTAACTCCGACACCACCTCCCTTCCTCTATTTTCCCAATATATGGCATTTTATAATCACCAGTGGTTTCAGTGTATGGGTCATCTGAGCCGTCGAAACACACTCAGCCAATATTACCATAGACTGAGTTATGACCAAGAAATTCTTAAGTACGGAAATGGAAGTTCCAGTGCAACTTTACCATCATAGAGGCGACAATAGAAATATAGCATTTCGATATACGAAATTAAATGTATAAATTCGCGCAACAGCCTTGTTTGGCATCCACGATTAAATATTTACATTTCCATTCGCTTGCTCTTTTTAGACATTCAATAGAACATTTCAAATATTCAATACTGTACCCTCAACACGTACTCCCTTCAAAATAATTAATTTCATGATAAAATGTTTTCGGAAAATGTAATTGTTCTTGAAAAAGCGTAGATATGTAATTTTTAAATTAATTTAGAGGGACTAGATCGATTAACAGCAAAATCAGTTGATTGAATTAAATATTGATTAAGGATTGAGTGGATAAAAATAACTAGAAAAAATTTTCAATATCTGAACTTCAGTCAATTGATAAACCTCACACATATCGTTTGTTTTTTCGGCCTTGGTCCAAACCAAGACGTATTTATATTATCTATATTGCGTTCATAATCATATTCCAATTGTTTTGGCTAACTTAAAATTTAACTTTTTTCAGATTTTCTTTCAGGTTTGATGCCGCGTTTACATACGAAGGAATTCTATATCATCCTTGGATTTTTGATATGTTATAGATTAAAACACGGGCTTTCAGATGGTTTGTATTTTGGTACATATTTCAATTGTGGTGGTACCTTGGCACGGCTTCAAAGACCACCATGTTTTTACTATTTTTCAAATCTTGGCGGTGTTCGAAGTCAAATGGTACCGCATCCCTTGGTCGTACCATAAATCTAGAAATTTTTTCGTGTTCCCCGGTTCAATTACTACCAGAAAGCGTTATCTTTGATTAATTTTAGCTTGGTTTTTGGAATCGGGAGATATTAAGTTATAGGCTACTTTTCGCGTTTGGTTGAATTCAAAGAGCACTTTGATGATTTATAGAAATAAAACAAAATGTTCTTCGCAAAATATTATTAGCTTAATCTAGGCTCTACCACCCATTTGAAGAATAAAAAAAGTTGTAAGGTTATATTAGGTTTTATTACCTAGATATCGGCTGTCAAAATCGCTGGAATTGGGGGTGAAAAGTTTCCTTTCCCCATGTGAGGATTTTTCAATTATTCATATCTTAAAATCTAGATTGAATTTTAACTTGAAAACTTGGAATTCCCGATGAAATAGTCTATATTTCAACTGGTTAAAGTTTCATCAAAATCGGTGATGGTGCCGTCGGGACACTGCCTGATTTCACCTGGACTGACCCAGATGCAACTTTGGTTTTATTCTATCAGAGGTGGTCCCGACTCGGAAACATTCTCAACTATATCAGTTTTAAATAAACATTGAACTGTTGGAAAATATTTGAATGTAATATAAAATTAAGAGGGTATGCGATATTGCACGTCGCACTCAAGAATGCTACAAGAAGCCTTCGAAAATCTGTGCAACTCTAGTTTTGTTCTATCAGAGGTGGTCCCGACTCGGACACATTCTCAACTATTTCAGTTTTCAATAAACATTGAACGTTTGGAAAATGTTTGAATGTTATATAAAATTAAGAGGGTATGCAATATTGCACGTCGCACTCAAGAATGGTCTATGAAGCCTTCGAAAATCTATGCAACTTTGGTTTTAATCTATCAGAGGTGGTCACGACTCGGACACATTTTCAATAATTTCAGTTTTCAATGTACATTGAGCTTTTGGAAAATATTTGGATGTTATATAAAATTAAGAGGGTATGCAATATTGCACATCGCACTCAAGAATGGTACAAGAAGCCTTCGAAAATCTATGCAACTTTGGTTTTGTTTATCAGAGGTGGTCCGGACTCGGACATATTTTCAATAATTTCAGTTTTCAATGTACATTGAGCTTTTGCAAAGCATTTAAATGTTATGTAAATTTAAGAGGGTATGCAATATTGCACGTCACACTCAAGAATGGTCTAAGAAGCCTTCGAAAATCTATGCAACTTTGGTTTTGTTCTATCAGAGGTGGTCCCGACTCGGACACATTGTCAACTATTTCAGTTTTCAATGTACATTGAGCTTTTGCAAAACATTTAAATGTCATATAAAATAAAAAGGGTATACAGATACAGATACATATATTGCACGTCGCGCTCAAGAATGGTCTAAGAAACGTTCGAAATCTATGCAACTTTGGTTTTGTTCTATCAGAGGTGGTCCCAACTCGGACACATTCTCAACTATTTCAGTTTTCAATAAACATTGAACGTTTGGAAAATGTTTGAATGTTATATAAAATTAAGAGGGTATGCAATATTGCACGTCGCACTCAAGAATGGTCTATGAAGCCTTCGAAAATCTATGCAACTTTGGTTTTAATCTATCAGAGGTGGTCACGACTCGGACACATTTTCAATAATTTCAGTTTTCAATGTACATTGAGCTTTTGGAAAATATTTGGATGTTATATAAAATTAAGAGGGTATGCAATATTGCACATCGCACTCAAGAATGGTACAAGAAGCCTTCGAAAATCTATGCAACTTTGGTTTTGTTTATCAGAGGTGGTCCCGACTCGGACACATTTTCAACTATTTCAGTTCTCAATGTACATTGAACTTTTGCAAAATATTTAAATGTTACATAAAATTAAGAGGATATACAGTTACAGATACATATATTGCACGTCGTGCTCAAGAATTGTCTAAGAAGCGTTCGAAAATCTATGCAACTTTGGTTTTGTTCTATCAGAGGTGGTCCCGACTCGGAAACATTGTCAACTAATTCTATTTTCAATGTACATTGAGCTTTTGCAAAAAATTTAAATGTCATATAAAATAAAGAGGGTATACAGTTACAGATACATATATTGCACGTCGCGCTCAAGAATGGTCTAAGAAACGTTCGAAATCTATGCAACTTTGGTTTTGTTCTATCAGAGGTGGTCCCGACTCGGACACATTCTCAACTATTTAAGTTTCCAATAAACATTGAACGTTTGGAAAATATTTGAATGTTATATAAAATTAAGAGGGTATGCAATATTGCACGTCGCACTCAAGAATGGTCTATGAAGCCTTCGAAAATCTATGCAACTTTGGTTTTAATCTATCAGAGGTGGTCACGACTCGGACACATTTTCAATAATTTCAGTTTTTAATGTACATTGAGCTTTTGGAAAATATTTGGATGTTATATAAAATTAAGAGGGTATGCAATATTGCACATCGCACTCAAGAATGGTACAAGAAGCCTTCGAAAATCTATGCAACTTTGGTTTTGTTTATCAGAGGTGGTCCCGACTCGGACACACTTTCAACTATTTCAGTTTTCAATGTACATTGAACTTTTGCAAAATATTTAAATGTTACATAAAATTAAGAGGATATACAGTTACAGATACATATATTGCACGTCGTGCTCAAGAATTGTCTAAGAAGCGTTCGAAAATCTATGCAACTTTGGTTTTATTCTCTCAGGGGTGGTCCCATCTCGGACACATTCTCAACTATAAGAAGTCACTTTTGCAGAGTTCATTCTACAACATCTGGACCAGAAAGAATTCCCGCCAGAAATCATGCATATAAGTGCTCCATTACACTTTGCCAAAAAACATTTTCTACACCAAAATTGCTCATGGACCATATGAGGCTTCATTTTAAAAACAACGAATGGTTTTTCTGCCCCTTCTTTGGCTGTAAGATAACAGGCAAATTTACAGTTAAAAGCACATTTACAGCTCATGTTTCAAGACACCATAAATACAGCAAAATTTCTGAGTTTGGCTCAATAGCTTTAGTACAACCAGAATCAAGTTGTAATGCGGAAGATTCCATCTGTAGTAATTTTAATGTACACGGTTCAAGAAGTTCAGGTTTATTTTATGATGCTACACCTGTAGATACGGAAAACATACATGAAAATGTAGGCCAATTTTTGCTCAAACTCGAGGCAAAACATCTAATACCATCAACTACAGTTCAAGAAATTCTACAGGGCCGGTAGGCCCTTGTAGATATGACATGACACCCTTCCGTAATGTTAAAGAAAAAGTCACACCTTTTAGGGTTAGCGTCCCATAGAAAAAGCATTAAAAAATTTTCGGTTTTTTAACGAAATGGTCATAGGTCATACGGGAAAAGTATAGCGAAGTTAGTTTTCGCAATACTTCTAAATTAACAAGCATTTATTAAATGGGAAACTTACGTGTTTCGATTTTTAATTAATGAATTCTAATTTTTGTAATTTAACTAATTAAGATAGTACGTCAAAAAATTACTTTTGGGCCAGAAGTCAGCCTAACCTTATAGCACGCTTAAACCTAATTCTACATTTCGTTCTCGTTGACAACTAGAAGGGCCTAGGTTTGTGGGTGCTAACAAGTTACGTTGACATATTTCAAATGTTGGCTTTCTTGCTGATTTTCCTAATTTCTTAGCAGTGGACGCTAACAAATTACTTTGGTATTTCAACCGAGCTTGAGCACCTTTATATGTATTTTCTAATTAACTGTAGCACCCTTAATAAGAAATACGTCGTTATCAGGTCGAATTTTCGTCTAGAAAAGTAATTCAGGTAAATAATTACAGTTAACAGAGGTTTTTATATCATTTAAAGTAAGTTTTTGAACGTTCTTTACGGCCAAGGCTTAAGTTGTATAGACTAATAGCACCCCATCTTATTTCCCCATAGAGCTTAATACAGTCGAAGGCAGAGGGCTGCCATTACCCTATTTTAGTTACTCTTTAAAGATTATTAAAAAGGCTGATTTCCAGCTCTCATTTGTTTTGGAATCCTGTGTATAGTCTGCTCAATTTTATGCTAGAAACATAGCCTAACCGGGTTAACACTAGGCTTTTTATGCTGTATTTACCGTGTGCGCTTCCAATAAATGGCATACCTATTCAAATTATTAACGTGTTGAAATAAAGATAATGCTTTTCACCCTGTGAAAAGATCGAAAACTTCAAAATACTACTGGTAAGATGACAAAAAGTTTAATATGTTTTCCCTACTGCAGAGTCGTGATGTTTACGTTAGCGCAGCTTAACTATTTGTTACCAACAGTGGATTTTGTTAATTCATAAATATAAGTAACAGTGGTGCTGATTAATCCAGGAGGACAGTGTCGTTATGTAATTTAATTAGTCAAATAATTTCCATGTTTACATCAGCGCAGATTTTTCCAACGTAACCACGTCAGCAACGGAGGGTTACGTTGTTGGCTATCTCCACAGTTCACATTTATTTGTCTAAATTGCTATGAATTGTTTAGGTATTTAATTTAATTACTGTTATTGAAGCCAAAGTTGCTAAACTATAGAATCACATCATTCATTAACATATGTTATAGATGATTTTTATGTTACCGCAAATTTAGCACGTGGTATGATAAAAGTTTAACACATTGTGTTGGCAAGAATGAAAAACTCTTCTAAACTTTACAATTAAGGTGATTTGAAACTCATTTTATAAGCTAAATCAACACTGCCAAACCTCAATCCTTCATTAATTTCATCTTAATTATGTATAATTAACGTTAATTTAAACATGAAATATACATATTTGGATGAGAACTCGAGTAACTTTGAAATAAAATACTTAATTAAGATTAAAACTGCACAAGCTGTTAGTATAGCCCCATGTTTTCTATCTCATACTTAGTTAATTTAAATTATCTTTAAAGTACATTAATAGGCGCGAAATTTGAAAGTTTAAGGTAAAATAAGAGTCAAAACCCACTAAAAATTGCAATTAAGGTTAAGTATATATTGAAAGTCATTTATAACCTAAATGTACACTGCCGAAATACAATCTTACGTTAATTTTAAATCAATTAAATATAATTAACGTGAAATTAAACCAAAAATATTCATTTTTTGGATTAAAAGCTCAAATAACTTTTAAATAAACTGTTTAATTAAGATTAAAACTACCCAAGCCGTTGGTAAATCCCAATGTTTTCTATTTCACACTTCAGTTAATTTCAACTATGTTTAAAGTACATTAATTGGCGCGAAATTCAAAAGTTTAGGGTAAAATAATGACTGTGGCAAAAATGTTAAACTGCACAAAATATTCCAATTAGGGTAAAAAATTCCAATAAATTATACTTTTAAGCTTAATCCACTCTCCCGAACTGCGCTCAAATTAAGATTAAAACAACGCAAGTTTTTCGCACAGCCACAGATGTTTCCTATTTCGCTTTCGAATTAATTTAATTCATCATTAAAATACATCAAAAGCGCATACATATTTTAGAGTAATTGCAATTAAAGTTAATATTTCATTGAAACTTGTATTATAAACTAAATCCACACTAGATAAACCGTTAAATTAAACTTAATTAAGTATAATTAATGTGAAATTAACCCAAAACACGAATGTTTTTGGTAAATTCATGGATACCTTATAATTAAACTAACAAATTATAATTAAAACTACACTTATCTTTCACTCAGCCTCCATTTTCCTGTTTAATTCTTACACTTAAAAAATTTAAAATCATTTTTCCCATATTGAAAAGAGAGCCATTGAAAAGGCGCGAAATTTAAAAGTGTTTTGGGGGGAGGGGGCGGGGGTACAGTTTGTGTGCCTTTTTAACAGGAGTATTGTTACAATTGTAACACTACAGACCTTGTATTTCTAATGGAACCGGCAATACCGCAACGCTGAGCCGAAAAACCAGGATGGTAATTGTTTGGACCTATCGGGTGAGGACATTGGAGCACCAAAAACATACCGCGGTGTCACTTGTTGAACGTTAAAGCGACCTTCATCACTTTAAATCCCATGACCTGCTCAATCTGGCAATCTTTGAAAACTCAACTTTGAGGTACTTCCGGTCCCTTTTGATATACAGGGTCTTCAGTGTAGGAGCTAAGTAGTAGAATTACAGTAGTTAGTCTCGTTTCCTAGCAAAATGCCAACCTGTTCTAACCAGGACAAATTGGACAGGATGTTTTTTTGGGTGAAGGTCGCAGTAACGTTCAACTAAAGGCAGTGCTTTATGCCGAACGGTTTCCACACCGACAACATCCGGTGCGAAGCACCTTTTCCGACATTGGCGAGCACCTTCGTGATTTCGGTAGTGCAAGATCATGAACGTAGAAGAGACTGTATAGTCTGTAATGAGGATATAGATTTTGACATCGTAGCACGTTTTGAAGCCAATTCATGCTAATAGTAGAGCGGTGGAACAAGAAGTTGCACTAAGCCATTCTACTGTTTGTGCCAGTTTACAAGGGCATCATTACTGGCATTATCATACCCCCTACATCAAGCCTTAACGGACGAGGATTTCCCAAGACGGCAATACCATTAGTCTTACCATGCGTCATGAGTTTACTGCTTGCAAATGTATTGCAAGACATGGACAGTCGTCTGGAAGATTGCCTAAACCACAATGGTAGAAACGTCGAATATTTACGTTGAGGTGTTTACCAAACAGTTAAGAGGTTGCAATTTGAGGCCCACGTTCTAAGACTAATCGTAGGACAGTGCTTTAAAATATTTTGTTGCATTCTCCAGTATTCTTTTTGTACCTTGTCACTCGTTGTCACTTGCATACAATAAAACATGAATTCTAAACATTTATTTACACCCTGTATAATTTAGTATGACATCACCCGTTGGCAGTATTGGGGGTTGTACATAAAGGAAGCTGTTGGTCTGATCTCGACACCACTGTATACGTATACAGTGTACGAAACAAATATTTTTCTTCCATATTTCAAATACCGTCGTTTTTAAGCTTCTTTCATAAATAAAGTGCAACATTATATGCTTATCGAAATCAATGTTATTGGATATAAGTTAAATGTAATTAACGATACTGAAGTACTTCTTTAAGCAATTAGAAATAGATCAACCCCAAATGTATGACGGTAAAGCAAACATAATTATTCAAAATTTAATTACATTAAGACTGAAGTAACAGATATTATAAAAAAACGTCTTGGTTTGGACCAAGGCCGAAAAAACAAACGATATGTGTGAGGTTTATCAATGGGCTGAAGTTTCAGATATTGCAATTTTTTTAGTTATTTTTATCCATTTAATCCTTAATCAATATTAAATTCAATCAACTGATTTTACTGTTAATCGATCTATTCCCTCTAAATTAATTGAAAAAATTACATATCTACGCTTTTTCAAGAACAATTACATTTTCCGAAAACATTTTATCATGAAATTAATTATTTTGAAGGGATTTCGTGTAAGCACTTGACGGACATAGTTTTAATTGTTGCTGGCTTGACAAATTTTCAAGTTTGCATCAAAAAAAAAAAACTTAAAGTGTTAGCGACATAATTTTCGTCACCCACAAACTTATAATGCTAAAAAAATCCTTGAAAAATCTAGTTTATTATGATATGTTTACTTTTGTATTTGGTTTCGTAGAAATTAGTAAAATTGCAATCAAAGTTTAGTGTTTGGAAAAGGCCTAGTTAAAATTTTGTTTCGCTTGATGACGTAGTAAGGAGAAACTTTCACTCTTGATGTCGCTCACGTGACGCCTATAAGTGTCTCAGCGCCGCGTTAAGCCTATTTTATTCAGATTCGCGCGGCATTGGTATACTCGGGAGTCTCGGGCGCGCGCGCTTGGCTTTTCCGCGAGATGCCGTGAGTGACGTAGCAAGGAGAAAACCCGCCAAAAATCTTCTCCGCAAATTTGCTTTTGCCCCCCAAATTTCAAGTTTTCAAAGTGTTTTTTCTGTGTTTTCCTTCATATTTAAATATTAATCAAGCATATATTTGGAATCAGAAGAGTTTATACTCTCAAAAAAGTAAGGTTTTCTTTAGATTTGAGATAATTTTTAAATTACGTCGCTATTCCTTTAAATCGGTAAGTTGCTAAGAAGACTGATGTTAAAAAAAATATGATAATTTAAATTTATTTTGTTCAGACTAGTTAATAAACGAATGCCGTATACTTAAGACAAAGCAACATCGTTTATCCTGTGTGGTTTTTGTTAGTAAGTAGCTATCTGTAGCACTGGAAAAATATGATATCGGTATAAATATAACCAAAGGTATAGGTAAAGATTACATAAAAAGAAATACGTTTCAGTACCAATGGCTTTTGTATTCATTTCCATTCATTACCAGTTAAACGAAGAAGGTCACACTTAACTTAACCCCCCGCCCCAAGAAAGTATAAAGTACGAAGATGAAAATTGCAGTGCAACCTTTCTTTCACAGTCGCGACATTAGAAATGTAGCATTTCGATATACGAAATTAAATGTATGAATTCGTGCAACACCCTGGTTTGGCATCCACTATTAAATATTTACATCTTCCTTTCGAATTATGTCAAAGTTCGCTTGGCCTTTTTAGACACAGTATTTCAAATATTCAATATTAAATCCCTCAACACGTACTCCCTTCAAAATAATTAATTTCATGATAAAATGTTTTCGGAAAATGTAATTGTTCTTGAAAAAGCGTAGATATGTAATTTTTTCAATTAATTTAGAGGGAATAGATCGATTAACAGTAAAATCAGTTGATTGAATTTAATATTGATTAAGGATTAAATGGATAAAAATAACTAAAAAAATTGCAATATCTGAAACTTCAGCCCATTGATAAACCTCACACATATCGTTTGTTTTTTCGGCCTTGGTCCAAACCAAGGCGTTTTTTTATAATAGATAATGAATTTAGAATTATTTTTGATAGTGAAAAAAAAACTGTGCTAGATTCGGTTTATGATATATTCAGAGACGTTGGTTTGAGGCTAGTAACGAAAAAATAGAGAAATTTAAATATCTTCTTTCTCAAAAGTTTGTCTCTGGTTGTGTTTTAAGTAGTGGCCTAAAAACAGAATATTTAAGGAAAACATATTTCAAAGAAACCTTTCGCTACGTAAGCCCAGTATCAATTAGGCTTGGTTGGGATCAATGGAAAGAGCCGTGCGATATGGATTACGTCCCAATTTAGCCCAGGACTTTTAGGGTTTGACCTAGAACATTTGAACATAAAGATGAAAAATGGTACATGGGTTGTTTTTGACTCAACAAAAAATATACTAAAACTCCCCTGCTTTAGAGCGCGAGTTTTCGCCGCCATCTTGGAAAATGGCCGCCGTGAATTACAGCTACAATGCATTCCATGTTCTTCTTCAAAAATTATGAAAATTGGTAAACATAATGATTTGAAGCACATGAACATCATGGCAAAATTTTACAGCACTGTGTTCAATAGTTTGGTCGCCAATTGGAAAATGGCCGCCGTGAACGCTAGGTACAGTTTATTTCACCATATTGTTGGAAAATTATCAAAATTGATTGGTATTATAATCAAAGCTGTGTGAACCTCATAGTAAAATATTGAAGCCATTAATCAGATAGTTTGGCCGCCATGTTGGAAAATGGCCGCCATCAATGTCATATAGATACAGTATATGGTTTAAAAATTATGAAAATTGGTAATAATTATGTTGATGACCGTCTAAACATCACACTTGAATATTGAAGACCTGCTACAGATAGTTGGGGCGCCATATTCGAAAATGACTACTGGAAATGCTTAATATATTTCAAATATATAAATCTTTTTGAAATTCCTATTTTGGATAGATGATTTTCATTAACGTAATAAACAACAATGGGGTTTATACATTCTTGTGTTGTTTAAGATTAGAAATTAGACAAATCTCTAACATTTCATACATATTCATCGTCATCCTGAAGATTTTTCATTATAATTGCATGTCAGAACCCTTGATTAGGCGCTACACCTAGCTGGGGCCCTTATCAGCGCCACTCCCCATCATATTCCAAATTGAACCTGCGGAACCGCCGTCATGGCACACGGGATCGGCCAGCGGGCCCGACAAACGCCACTTGAGCAGGTGACAGAAGCACGACACTTTCAGCGGCGAGCCCAGTCAGGAGGTGGTCGGTGACAGGGAGGGATTAAGGCATCAGAAGACTCTAGGGGATGGGGGAGTTCTCTCCAAGCACAACAGTGCCATACGACCCAAACAAATAGTGTATCCGCGACCCTAGAGGGCTGCCAGTAGCGGGGGCGAGGAGAGGCGGCACCTGGCCGGGGGCGAAGCGGCCCAGCAAAACCTTCACGGAATGGGGCAAGGAACGGTCTGAACCAAGGGCGAACCCAAGGAACCCCCGAACCGTCACACCGAACTCGAGCCCCCTCCGCCACGACAAGTACTTGAGTTAAAAAGGTTAAAAGAACACTTCTTTCATTTACGTGCTGTAATTGTGTGTGGTTATGATAAGGCGTGGTTTAAAGTAATGACAGATGATCAACATCTTACAAATTTGTTGCGCTTTTTTAATGATCATATTGCATCTAGGGAAGCCATAGTTGCTGCCGAAGAGAGATTTCTTTTTGCTTTTTTAGGGTGATAATTGACACGTCACTCTTCAACTATGTAGATATTACACGTATAATGGAACCGTTGCCACACATACTGTCAAGTCCTCATTTGATCTCTCTAAAGCTTCATCCAACAACCGGCGCCGCAAAACAACATTTTTTCCGAGCGTATCTTCAAGTCCAACAATAGCTAGGAAACGATTTAATCCCGAACAGTGGGGATTGGTTCGCGTTAGCGAAAGTCGAAGAACCATTCACATTATTCTCCTTCCGGCATCAGATGAACTTATAACATTCATTATTTGTACCTGCAGTCTGCAGAACATCTTGTATTAAGAACTGTGAATGTAGACGATCTGGATTAGCTTGCTGGGCAATGCGTGGTCATTGTCAAGGTATTAGCCGTAATAAGAAATCTTCAGGATGACGAGAAATATGAACGAAATGTTAAATACGTTTCTTAAATCTAATCCTTAACGACACTAGAATGTATATACCCCATATAAAACGGTTTTTTCTTAAGCAAAATCCGAGTAATATGGCTTTCCTTTTCTTTTTTTTCAGATTTTAGGATAGTAATATTTCAGGGACCATTTTTGAAGATGGGTCGATAATTTAGACTCGAAAATAGTTATTTTTATGGCGTTTTATACGTTCATGAAAATCATCTACTCAATAAAAAAATATCGAAAAAATTTATATATCGGTAATATATTTGGCACTTCGAGCAGTCATTTTCGAAGATGGCGCCCAAACTATCAGTAGCACGTCTTCAATATTCAAGTATGATATTTAGACGGTCTTCAACATAATAATTACCAATTTTCATAATTTTTGAACCATATACTGTATCTAAATGGCATTGATGGTGGCCATTTTCCAACATGGCGGCCAAACTATCTGACTAATTGCTTCAATATTTTACTATGAGATTCACACAGCTCTTATTATAATACCTATCAATTTTCATATTTTTCCAACAACATGGTGAAATATACTGTACTCACGGCGGCCATTTTCCAATATGGCGACCAAAATATTTAACACAGAGCTGTAAAATTTTGCCATGATTTTCATGTGGTTCCAATCATAATGTGTAACAATTTTCATAATTTTTAAAGAAGAACGTGGAATACATTGTAGCTGTAATTCACGGCGGCCATTTTCCAAGATGGCGGCGAAAGCTCGTGCTCTACAGCAGGGGACTTTTAGTATATTTTTTGTTGGGTCAAAAACAACACATGTACCAATTTTCATCTTTATGTTCAAATGTTCTAGGTCAAGCCCTTTTTCGGCCCATCTGTCCTGGCCTAATTATTGAATCTCTTACCTCTCTACTCTCTGACCGTTCAGTTTATAGAAGTTTTAAAGATGGCATTGCCCATGATAGTGGCATATTAAGTGATATTACAGATGGAGTTTCCTTTAAAAGAAACAAACTCATTAATGAAAATAAACCGAATGAAGTAATTCAAATTATATTATTCCAAGATGGGTTTGAAATTGCCAATCCATTGGGTCAAATTATATTATTCCAAGATGGGTTTGAAATGGCCAATCCATTGGGTTCGAGGAAATCCATCCACAAATTAATTGAGTCTACAATACTCTTGGAAATTTAGAAAACTACCGCAGATAAACAGTTGCGTCTATGCATTTAGTATGTCTTTTTAAAGAATCACGCCTAAAATTATTTGGATGGAATGCTGTACTAAGAAACTTGATTGGCGACCTGAAAAATTTAGAAATTGGAGTGTCTTTATCTATTGAGGGTTTTCCGTTTATAGTTAAAGGATTTTTACACTGTATTGATGGAGACAATTTAGGGTCCCACGGTGTTGGCGGCTTTAAGGAAAGCTTTAAGAGTGGATATTTGTGTCGATTTTGTGAAATATGTGTGCCAGATTATAATTTGTCTGAAATTAGCCAGCTTCGTACAAAAGAAACATATGAAATTTCAGTTATTAGGCTTCAATTAGCCGCGAAAGTTAGCGATAAAGTGAAACATGTTTTAGGAGTAAAAAAATAATCTGTTTTTAACGAACTGACATACTTTCACGTATGCGATTTTTCCTAGTTGCATTGGCCATGGCATGAGGGTATCATATCATATGACTTAATGTTGAACATAAAAAGCTTAACTAAAAAAAGGTGGTTCACATATCCACAAATAATCAATTATTGTTAAGAGAAATTATCAATCGGGATAAGAAATTTGTACCTGAATCACCGAAAATTAACGGTAAACGTATTTTAGAAATGAAACTAAATAGTCTGTTGTTCCTCGACTTGTACAAATTCATTCCCCTAGCTTTATTTAAATTTCCCGCCATTTTTGGCCTCCCTAATGATGCCAAAGGGAACTTTCGCCATTTCCTTTTCAAAGTAGTTGATCAAAAATTCGATATTGACAGACAAGAAGAGGCAAACTAAGTGTTGGAGAACACTTTACCCCCTACAGAGGCTAACGGTTACCGGTACTTTACTCGGGAAACTTAGATGTCTTTCTGAAATGGCACACTTCTGAAGACTGTAAGGGGAAAGGGTTTAACTTCTTAAACAAGCTATTATTATTGCGAAAACGACACTTCACTTCTCTTTCTAGGGTGCAAAAACCTTTCGATCTCTTCTTCTAAAATTTACCACTGTTACGCTGTAGACCCCTTTAATTGCAATTCCGTTACTCTCCCTGGTGTTTGTTCTTACGTTTTCTCAAATCGAACACAATTAGTATTATTCCCACAAACTACTACAGGCTTAGTGAGATTCAATCTTTCGGCGCCATTGAATGGCTAAAATGGACGTCACACGAATGAAATATTCCCACACAATCCTCATTTAGAGGTAAGAAGGTTAAAATACAGACCCTAAAGGTAAATGGCTATTGTTCTGAAAACAAAGAAGAATAGGATTCAATTATCATGGTTGCAAAATGGACTCCGTCTTACATGACGACCATACCCAGTCATTTAACAGGCGTTATGCGAGAACCGAGAAAAAAATGAGTAAACTAGAGGCACTCAAATATAAAGTAAATCTCAATGGGAACGTGAATAGCAACATGACAAAGAAAATAACCATGAAATAAACGATTTAAAACACAACGACATCCGCGTTAAGAGAGACAAATTATTAAATCCTCGCGATGCTTTCTTTGGTAGTCGCTGTGCGTAAACAAACTGTATCATAAAATAAAGGGTACCGAAAAAATCCACTATGTCGATTTCACTAGGTTATACCCTTCGTAAACAAAACGAGTAAAATTCAAATTAGTCACCCTAAAATAATTTTAGACAATTTCCCCGATATATTTTCTTTTGATGGACTCCTCATATGTGACTTAGTTCCGGGCCAAAATCTAACGCATCCAGTTTTGTACGCTCGTATAAATGGGAAGCTAACATTCCCTTTATATTTCATGTGCTATAAGACACAATTCCAAGCTGATTGTCGGTCCGTGACATTTAGGCGCCGCCACTTAGGCGCTGGTTATTTAGGCGCCGCCATTTAGCCGCCAAGACAATTAGGCGCCGCGACATTTAGGCGCCGCGACATTTAGGCGCCGTGACATTTAGGCGCCGCGACATTTAGGCACCGTGACATTTAGACTCCGCGACATTTAGGCGTCGAGACATTTGCGTGCCAATAATTTTTCCATTATTTCTTCTAAAAATCCGTATTGACCTCTCAATTTGGCAACCCGTGTATTGTCCCTGTGCGTCACTGCATGTTCGCAATCTTCATTAAAGGACACGAAAACTTACTTGTTTTTACAAAACAATCCTAAAATAATAAAAAAACAAACATAACCTAACCTAACCTAAGTTGGGAAGTCAATGAAAATAAACAACAATATTTTGGAAAAGGCATATTCCTTTGGAAAGTCAACGAACATGAACAACAATATTTTGGAAAAGGTATATTATTTTAGGAAGTCAAAGAACATAAACAACAGTATTTTGGAAAAGGCATATTCCTTTGGATAGTCAACGAACATGAACAACAATATTTTGGAAAAGAGATCTAAGCGTAGGTTGGGAAGTCAATGAAGATAAACAACAATATTTAGGAAAAGGCATATTATTTTGGAAAGTCAAAGAAGATAAACAACGAATATTTAGGAAAAGGCATATTATTCTGGGAAGTCAAAGAAGATAAACAATAATTTGGAAAAGGCATATTATTTTGGGAAGTCAAAGAAGATAAACAATAATTTGGAAAAGGCATATTATTTTGGAAAGCCAATGAAGATGAACAACAATATTTTGGAAAAGGCATATTATTTTGGGAAGTCAATGAAGATAAACAACAAAATCTTGGAAAAGGCATATTATTTTGGGAAGTCAAAGAAGATAAACAACAATATTTTGGAAAAGGCATATTATTTTGGGAAGTCAATGAAGATGAACAACAATATTTTGGAAAAGGCATATTATTTTGCGAAATCAATGAAGATAAACAACAAGATTTGGAAAAGGCATATTATTCTGGGAAGTCAAAGAAGATAAACAATAATTTGGAAAAGGCATATTATTTTGGGAAGTCAATGAAGATAAACAACAATATCTTGGAAAAGGCATATTATTCTGGGAAGTCAATGAAGATAAACAACAATATTTTGGAAAGGCATATTATTTTGGGAAGTCAATGAAGATAAATAACAATATTTGGAAAAGGCATATTATTTTTGCGAAGTCAATGAAGATAAACAACAGTATTTTGGAAAAGGCATATTATTTTGCGAAATCAATGAAGATAAACAACAATATTTTGGAAAAGGCATATTATTCTGGGAAGTCAAGGATGATAAACAACAATATCTTGGAAAAGGCATATAAAGAAGATAAACAATAATTTGGAAAAGGCATATTATTTTGGGAAGTCAATGAAGATAAACAACAGTATTTTGGAAAAGGCATATTATTCTGGGAAGTCAAAGAAGATAAACAATAATTGGAAAAGGCATATTTTTTGGGAAGTCAATGAAGATAAACAACAATATCTTGGAAAAGGCATATTATTCTGGGAAGTCAATGAAGATAAACAACAATATTTTGGAAAGGCATATTATTTTGGGAAGTCAATGAAGAAAAATAACAATATTTTGGAAAAGGCATATTATTTTGCGAAGTCAATGAAGATAAACAACAGTATTTTGGAAAAGGCATATTATTTGCGAAATCAATGAAGATAAACAACAATATTTTGGAAAAGGCATATTATTCTGGGAAGTCAAGGATGATAAACAACAATATCTTGGAAAAGGCAATATAAAGTAGATAAACAATAATTTGGAAAAGGCATATTATTTTGGGAAGTCAATGAAGATAAACAACAGTATTTTGGAAAAGGCATATTATTATGGGAAGTCAATGAAGATAAACAACAACATGGTTGAACTCTGATGTCAGTTGAATAAAAAGAATATAAGCCTAAAAGTACTTGTCATGTTCCTTTATTAAATATCTCAAATCTTTCGAGAAAATTTTACGGCAATGTCGCGGCGCCTAATTGTCTCGGCGCCTAAATGTCTCGGTGCCAAATTGTCGCGGAGCCTAAATGTCTCGGTGCCAAATTGTCGCGGAGCCTAAATGTCGCGGCGCCAAATTGTCGCGGAGCCTAAATGTCGCGGCGCCAAATTGTCGCGGAGCCTAAATGTCGCGGCGCCAAATTGTCGCGGAGCCTAAATGTCGCGGCGCCAAATTGTCGCGGAGCCTAAATTTCGCGGCGCCTAACTGTCCCGGCGCCTAATTGGCGGTGCCTAAATGACCGGCGCCTAAATATCGGCGCCCAAATGTCCCGTTCCGGCTGATTGTACCCATTCACCTGATCAGAGAGAGCTGCGCGGCACGTGGGTTACCGATTAATTAAGATATGTCGTAGAGAGGGGGGTATAAAATTACGTGCGTGTATGAAGCCTGGTCGTACAAAATAACTCTATACAACTCCGAGACTTAACAAGGTGGGCTTTTAAAGACTACATCAACGCCTTTTTAGAATATATAAAACCTTGCTAGTGGTTTCCCTTTCGATTGCGTCACACAAAGGAGAAGAAAGAAAATTGCTATATTCAATATCCAAACGGATATTTATTAGAAGGTAATAGCGCAAAACCATTTGGTGCTGAATCGCCCACTAATGCCTGGGCGAAGTATCATAAAACATAAGATATCTCTTTGATGTGACAGCAAGGTGTAAGAAAAGACCACCCTGCTTCTTTCCACATACGAGAGTGAGGACTCGCAAAATTTAAAAAAATCAGGAACCGAGAGTTCTCTAAAAGAGAAGAACACTACAAGAGCTAAAAGAATTGAAGGAATAAGCTATATTATGCTTCGAGCAACTTCGCTCAGAAATGGCCCGATTTAAAAAAAAAGCTGAAG
>JAEQBA010002826.1:0-25746 GCA_019434445.1 Phalangium opilio
CAGAAAAAATACAACTTTAGGGAAATACTGCCGATTGGTGTCTATGTCGAACTCTACAATCGACAACTTTTGAGTGTAAAGGCTCCTTTACAAAGGTGCGAGAAATCTCAAAGTTGACGCTAAAAGCGAAGAGATGAATTTGCTTGGTTTTTTGTTCCTCGTCTGGGTGTTTACATACACGCGAGAACTGCGACTTTGAGTAGGTAGAGCAAAATTTCGGAGTGAGCTTCTGACCTGCTGTGGCAGATTTTCCTTCTCTAGTTTGACTATCGCAAAGTTACACGTCATTAATACAAACAATAGTATCGTAAACAAAACACATAGTTTTAACTTTTGAATGAGGTGCTTTTAGAGAGTCGTGCCATGTCGTTAAAAAAATGTAAGCTTTTAAGTCCTCAATGAGACAATAGACAGTACACTCCATCTTGTTGGTTTCGTCTCGGCAATTTTACGCACATATGAACTCCACCTCTCAGCTCGTTTTTGAAAGAAACAACAGGAATAGAGGTGAGAGTGTAAGGTTTTAATTGGTCGACACAGAAGCTGTGGCGCGGGAAGACCGCTTCAGCTAATACTTCTCGCGCCTTTGTAAACGAGCCTCAAGACTAGGCGGATGAGCAGGATATGGAGAACTATTCTCCAGTCACTAGAGCTCTGCATTATCTATACATTATCCACGTGATTTTATCTTTATCCATACTCGACAATTGTCTACAATACTAGTAGATAGGAAGTGTTACCTTTGAGCCACTGGCGTCAGACAGTGCCAGATGGCACATGATCTGGCACCAATAAATATGGCGTCAATGGGCGCCCACATCATTTTTCTTCTTATGGCGCCAGCGAATCAATCATTTTCACCCAATCTTGTTGTGACGTCAGTGAAACGTACATGACGTGTCGTCCTATGGCGTCAGTCCATGGCGTCAATGTTAGGCTTAAGCGACATATTCGGCAACGTGGTAAATAACCCCTGTCATACACGTGGTTTAAACGCCATGTTCACTGGCTGGGGAAATACGTGAAGTAGTTTAACTGGTTTAATAATAAACATTTTTAAATTCGGCGTTCTGTAGGCAGATGCTTACGTTAAATATTTTGTGTTTCTAATTTTTTTTGGTTGGCCCATCTTAAATCTTATAACACCCATAAAATATTAATTTTATTATTTTTACTATTAAAAACAAAAAAAATTCTCTTATCATATTATATTATTATTTGAACTGATAAGGGAAATAAACTCTATGTCCAAAACTTTGTCTCACATTGCCAACAGTAAAGTGAACTTTCGATCTGATAAGAGAACCAATAATGATTTGAAATGATAAAAGCATATGCCTCGATTTATCCATTCTTTCACATACATGTCGAGGAAATGAACAAATATTTGATCTTCCTAAAAGTATGGATTAACAGTAAATAGAAAAGATGGCAATTGTATCTCCTAAACACAAACAAAATCAAATTCAAACCATAGTAAACAATGATAAAAGGGTAAAACTCATTTCAAAATCATCGGTAAATTTCCTCCGAGCTTGAGCAAGCAAAGGTTAAATTGATAAGTGCAGAAGTGAACTAATTTCAGAAATATGGCGGGTAGACTTTCGAACTACCCACGCTTTAGTCCATGCGTTTAATTCATTTCTAAAGTCAACATGATTAGAGAAAACTTTCATATTAGTGTTCAAACCTTCCCTATTATTGTTCATACTTTCCCTATTAATGTTCCCATCCCGATATGAACACCAGATACTAGTGTTGTCGTCCTTAAAACAATGTTTAGATATTAATAAACCTACTTTCTATTGATTAAAGACATTTATTCCGATAGCACCGTATCATAAATATCTTTATCATGTTTATACAATGAGCAAATATCGGATATCATAATAAAGCGGAATAAAATTAAATCAAATACCCTCTATTTTATTTGGTGAATCTATAGATAAAAATATTTGTAGGATAAAGCAAGATACAGATCTTAGATTCTATCCCTAAGCACTTTGTCAAAAGTGTATCGAAATGGGAGAATATGCGATTTAAAGTGTTGTGAACCTACCAAACTACAATAAAAAGTGGTGGAAAATAATTGAAAAGATAAACAAAATACTATTTAAAGTGATGGAGAATGATAGAAAAGATGACGAGAATAATACTGAAAGCTACACTATTTCTGTTCAGAGTTTCACTATTTCTGTTCGGTGTTTCACTATTTCTGTTCGGTGTTTCACTATTTCTGTTCGGTGTTTCACTATTTCTGTTCGGCGTTTCACTATTTCTGTTCAGTGTTTCACTATTTCTGTTCGGTGTTTCACTATTTCTGTTCGGCGTTTCACTATTTCTGTTCAGTGTTTCACTATTTCTGTTCAATGTTTCACTATTTATGTTCAGAGTTTCACTACTTCTGTTCAGAGTTTCACTATTTCTGTTCAGTGTTTCACTATTTCTGTTCGGTGTTTCACTATTTCTGTTCGGTGTTTCACTATTTCTGTTCGGTGTTTCACTATTTCTGTTCGGTGTTTCACTATTTCTGTTCGGTGTTTCACTATTTCTGTTCGGTGTTTCACTATTTGTGTTCGGTGTTTCACTATTTCTGTTCGGTGTTTCACTATTTCTGTTCGGTGTTTCACTATTTCTGTTCGGTGTTTCACTATTTCTGTTCGGCGTTTCACTATTTCTGTTCGGCGTTTCACTATTTCTGTTCGGTGTTTCACTATTTCTGTTCGGCGTTTCACTATTTCTGTTCGGCGTTTCACTATTTCTGTTCGGCGTTTCACTATTTCTGTTCAGTGTTTCACTATTTCTGTTCGGTGTTTCACTATTTCTGTTCGGAGTTTCACTATTTCTGTTCTGTTTCACTATTTATGTTCAGAGTTTCACTATTTCTGTTCAGAGTTTCACTATTTGTGTTCAGTGTTTCACTATTTCTGTTCAGTGTTTCACTATTTCTGTTCGGTGTTTCACTATTTCTGTTCGGTGTTTCACTATTTCTGTTCAGTGTTTCACTATTTCTGTTCAGTGTTTCACTATTTCTGTTCGGTGTTTCACTATTTCTGTTCGGTGTTTCACTATTTCTGTTCGGTGTTTCACTATTTCTGTTCGGTGTTTCACTATTTCTGTTCGGTGTTTCACTATTTCTGTTCGGTGTTTCACTATTTCTGTTCGGTGTTTCACTATTTCTGTTCGGTGTTTCACTATTTCTGTTCGGTGTTTCACTATTTCTGTTCGGCGTTTCAGTATTTCTGTTCGGCGTTCACTATTTCTGTTCGGCGTTTCACTATTTCTGTTCAGTATTTCACTATTTCTGTTCGGTGTTTCACTATTTCTGTTCGAAGTTTCACTATTTCTGTTCTATGTTTCACTATTTATGTTCAGAGTTTCACTATTTCTGTTCAGAGTTTCACTATTTCTGTTCAGAGTTTCACTATTTGTGTTCAGTGTTTCACTATTTGTTCAGTGTTTCACTATTTCTGTTCGGTGTTTCACTATTTCTGTTCGGTGTTTCACTATTTCTGTTCGGTGTTTCACCATTTCTGTTCGGCGTTTCACTATTTCTGTTCGGTGTTTCACTATTTCTGTTTGGCCTTTCAGTATTTCTGTTCGGCGTTTCACTATTTCTGTTCGGTTTTCACTATTTCTGTTCGGAGTTTCACTATTTCTGTTCGGAGTTTCACTATTTCTGTTCAATGTTTCACTATTTATGTACAGAGTTTCACTATTTCTGTTCAGAGTTTCACTATTTGTGTTCAGTGTTTCACTATTTCTGTTCAGTGTTTCACTATTTCTGTTCAGAGTTTCACTATTTGTGTTCAGTGTTTCACTATTTCTGTTCAGTGTTTCACTATTTCTGTTCGGTGTTTCACTATTTCTGTTCGGTGTTTCACTATTTCTGTTCGGCGTTTCACTATTTCTGTTCAGTGTTTC
Source organism: Phalangium opilio (assembly GCA_019434445.1). Classification (NCBI taxonomy): domain Eukaryota; kingdom Metazoa; phylum Arthropoda; class Arachnida; order Opiliones; family Phalangiidae; genus Phalangium; species Phalangium opilio. Next base: position 3,925 of record JAEQBA010002826.1, read on the forward strand.
ACTATTTCTGTTCAGTGTTTCACTATTTCTGTTCGGTGTTTCACTATTTCTGTTCGGTGTTTCACTATTTCTGTTCAAATTTTCACTCTTCCTGTTCTATGTTTCACTCTTTCTGTTCTAAGTTTCACTCTTTCTGTTCTATGTTTCACTCTTTCTGTTCTATGTTTCACTCTTTCTGTCCTATGTTTCACTCTTTCTGTTTTATGTTTCACTCTTTCTGTTTTATGTTTCACTCTTTCTGTTTTATGTTTCACTCTTTCTGTTCTATGTTTCACTCTTTCTGTTCTATGTTTCACTCTTTCTGTTCTATGTTTCACTCTTTCTGTTCTATGTTTCACTCTTTCTGTTCTATGTTTCACTCTTTCTGTTCTATGTTTCACTCTTTCTGTTCTAGGTTTCACTCTTTCTGTTCTATGTTTCACTCTTTCTGTTCTAGGTTTCACTCTTTCTGTTCTAGGTTTCACTCTTTCTGTTCTAGGTTTCACTCTTTCTGTTCTAGGTTTCACTCTTTCTGTTCTAGGTTTCACTCTTTCTGTTCTAGGTTTCACTCTTTCTGTTCTAGGTTTCACTCTTTCTGTCCTATGTTTCACTCTTTCTGTTCTATGTTTCACTCTTTCTGTTCTATGTTTCACTCTTTCTGTTCTATGTTTCACTCTTTCTGTTCTATTTTCCACTCTTTCTGTTCAAAGTTTCACTCTTCTTGTTCAAAGTTTCACTCTTCCTGTTCTATGTTTCACTCTTTCTGTTCAAAGTTTCACTCTTTCTGTTCAAAGTTTCACTATTTCTGTTCAAAGTTTCGCTATTTATGTTAAAATTTTCACTCTTTATGTTCAAAGTTTCACTCTTTATGTTCAAAGTTTCACTCTTTATGTTCAAAGTTTCACTCTTTCTGTTCAAAGTTTCACTCTTTATGTTGAAAGTTTCACTCTTTATGTTCAAAGTTGCACTCTTTCTGTTCAAATCTTCACCATTATTTTCACTATTTATGTTCAATTTTTCCCTGTTTCTGTTTAGACATTTCTTATTTCTGCTGAAACGTTTTTTTATTACTGTTCAAACTTTTCCTATTTGTGCTGATACGTTTTTTATTACTTTTCAAACTTTTGTTGTTCCTGCTGAAACGTTTCAAACTTCTTATTTTGTTGCAAGTTATTTATCCTTTTTCCTCAAGCTTTTCATGTTTCTGTTCTAATTTTTATTATTTCGGCGATTTAATTCCTTTTTCCGAAATTCTACATCGCTTTACTAATTTCTATGGTTTTGAAATCGAATTTCAATGTTCCATAACCAAAATTCCCATGTGATATAAATGTGATGAACACCTTATTACCTAATAATGTATGAATTCCTAGAATATAAACGTCTTACTCTTAATCGGAATACATTAATTTGATTTAGATAAATTCCTAATCCAACTGCAAAAGTTTATATGGAAAACGAATTTTCAAGGTGAAAGATACTAGTGTAAAACGGATGATTTCAAGTTCAGACTAAATAACAGAAAATCAATGAAACACCATCTCCTCATTAACATTAATTTATGTTTTGATATTATGCAGTTTGGTTTCTAATATGTTTATAGGTATTAACGTTACAGAAAACGTTTTCAAATGACGGAATTCCGATTAAATTTCCATTATCAAACTGATAAGAAAGTGTGTCTTGAGAAGATCTATACTGATAAAATAAACAAACTGGGATAAATTCTGCGTTCAAAGCCTTAGTTATATTGCAAACAAATTTAGCAATTGTTAATTTCTCACCAATGGGTTTCGACTAGTATTAAGTGTCTAAAGGTCTCCTCGAAACGTCGTGATAAACCGAAGTTTTGGTTATGATAGTATCAAATCACGATTGAAATCAAATGGGTTTATTTCTTGGTAATCATCCACATTTGTTACGTTAATGGACCAATTACTGGTAACATTCGTGTTATCAAATTTCACACACTGTTGAGATCCGCGAGAAGTATTTATATCCTTGCAAAATTTATAAAAATATTAAACACATTACTTACAATTGTACTTTTGTCATTTCATGAACGTTCAACTGCTTTTTAGTTCCTTTGAATGTGATTTGAACCACATTTTAGTAGTTTAACAAAACTTTGATCCACTTTCTTAGTCGTATTTTCGCTTTCAATCGAATGCTTTCATTTCACGTCAGTTTCATCCGAATTTTAGTAGATTAACAACACTTGCGAGCACTTTTTCGTCATTCAACTTCATTATCTGTTTGATAATAGTCATATATTAACAATATCGGATATATTTAAGTCGAATAACGAAACGTTTACTAAACATTTATCGAAACTTTAACCAATTTTTAGTGTTTTGCCGATACTTTAAAATGAATTATACACACTTCATGTCACTTTCAACCACTTTTTTAGTTCCTTGTGAAGAAAACTTAATCGGAATTCCGTCATTTGAAAACGTTTTCTGTAACGTTAATACCTATAAACATATTAGAAACCAAACTGCAATAATATCAAAACATAAATTAATGTTAATGAGGAGATGGTGTTTCATTGATTTTCTGTTATTTAGTCTGAACTTTGAAATCATCCGTTTTACACTACGTATCTTTCACATTGAAAATTCGTTTTCCATATAAACTTTTGCAGTTGGATTAGGAATTTATCTAAATCATAAATTAATGTATTCCGATTAAGAGTAAGACGTTTATATTCTAGGAATTCATACATTATTAGGTAATAAGGTGTTCATCACATTTATATCACATGGGAATTTTGGTTATGGAACATTGAAATTCGATTTCAAAACCATAGAAATTAGTAAAGCGATGTAGAATTTCGGAAAAAGGAATTAAATCGCCGAAATAATAAAAATTAGAACAGAAACATGAAAAGCTTGAGGAAAAAGGATAAATAAACTTGCAACAAAATAAGAAGTTTGAAACGTTTCAGCAGGAACAACAAAAGTTTGAAAAGTAATAAAAAACGTATCAGCACAAATAGGAAAAGTTTGAACAGTAATAAAAAAACGTTTCAGCAGAAATAAGAAATGTCTAAACAGAAACAGGGAAAAATTGAACATAAATAGTGAAAAACATAAATGGTGAAGATTTGAACAGAAAGAGTGCAACTTTGAACATAAAGAGTGAAACTTTGAACATAAAGAGTGAAACTTTGAACAGAAAGAGTGAAACTTTGAACATAAAGAGTGAAACTTTGAACATAAAGAGTGAAACTTTGAACATAAAGATTGAAATTTTAACATAAATAGCGAAACTTTGAACAGAAATAGTGAAACTTTGAACAGAAAGAGTGAAACTTTGAACAGAAAGAGTGAAACATAGAACAGGAAGAGTGAAACTTTGAACAAGAAGAGTGAAACTTTGAACAGAAAGAGTGGAAAATAGAACAGAAAGAGTGAAACATAGAACAGAAAGAGTGAAACATAGAACAGAAAGAGTGAAACATAGAACAGAAAGAGTGAAACATAGGACAGAAAGAGTGAAACCTAGAACAGAAAGAGTGAAACCTAGAACAGAAAGAGTGAAACCTAGAACAGAAAGAGTGAAACCTAGAACAGAAAGAGTGAAACCTAGAACAGAAAGAGTGAAACCTAGAACAGAAAGAGTGAAACCTAGAACAGAAAGAGTGAAACCTAGAACAGAAAGAGTGAAACCTAGAACAGAAAGAGTGAAACATAGAACAGAAAGAGTGAAACATAGAACAGAAAGAGTGAAACATAGAACAGAAAGAGTGAAACATAGAACAGAAAGAGTGAAACATAGAACAGAAAGAGTGAAACATAGAACAGAAAGAGTGAAACATAGAACAGAAAGAGTGAAACATAAAACAGAAAGAGTGAAACATAAAACAGAAAGAGTGAAACATAGGACAGAAAGAGTGAAACATAGAACAGAAAAAGTGAAACATAGAACAGAAAGAGTGAAACTTTGAACAGAAAGAGTGAAACATAGAACAGGAAGAGTGAAAATTTGAACAGAAATAGTGAAACACCGAACAGAAATAGTGAAACACCGAACAGAAATAGTGAAACACTGAACAGAAATAGTGAAACACTGAACAGAAATAGTGAAACGCCGAACAGAAATAGTGAAACACCGAACAGAAATAGTGAAACACCGAACAGAAATAGTGAAACACTGAACAGAAATAGTGAAACACTGAACACAAATAGTGAAACTCTGAACAGAAATAGTGAAACACTGAACAGAAATAGTGAAACACTGAACACAAATAGTGAAACTATGAACAGAAATAGTGAAACTCTGTACATAAATAGTGAAACATTGAACAGAAATAGTGAAACTCCGAACAGAAATAGTGAAACTCCGAACAGAAATAGTGAAACACCGAACAGAAATAGTGAAACGCCGAACAGAAATACTGAAAGGCCAAACAGAAATAGTGAAACACCGAACAGAAATAGTGAAACGCCGAACAGAAATGGTGAAACACCGAACAGAAATAGTGAAACTCTGAACAGAAATAGTGAAACACTGAACAGAAATAGTGAAACACTGAACACAAATAGTGAAACTATGAACAGAAATAGTGAAACTCTGTACATAAATAGTGAAACATTGAACAGAAATAGTGAAACTCCGAACAGAAATAGTGAAACTCCGAACAGAAATAGTGAAACACCGAACAGAAATAGTGAAACGCCGAACAGAAATACTGAAAGGCCAAACAGAAATAGTGAAACACCGAACAGAAATAGTGAAACGCCGAACAGAAATGGTGAAACACCGAACACAAATAGTGAAACTCTGAACAGAAATAGTGAAACACTGAACAGAAATAGTGAAACACTGAACACAAATAGTGAAACTATGAACAGAAATAGTGAAACTCTGTACATAAATAGTGAAACATTGAACAGAAATAGTGAAACTCCGAACAGAAATAGTGAAACTCCGAACAGAAATAGTGAAACACCGAACAGAAATAGTGAAACGCCGAACAGAAATACTGAAAGGCCAAACAGAAATAGTGAAACACCGAACAGAAATAGTGAAACGCCGAACAGAAATGGTGAAACACCGAACAGAAATAGTGAAACACCGAACAGAAATAGTGAAACACCGAACAGAAATAGTGAAACACTGAACAGAAATAGTGAAACACTGAACACAAATAGTGAAACTCTGAACAGAAATAGTGAAACTCTGAACAGAAATAGTGAAACTCTGAACATAAATAGTGAAACATAGAACAGAAATAGTGAAACTTCGAACAGAAATAGTGAAACACTGAACAGAAATAGTGAAACACTGAACAGAAATAGTGAAACGCCGAACAGAAATACTGAAACGCCGAACAGAAATACTGAAACGCCGAACAGAAATAGTGAAACACCGAACAGAAATAGTGAAACACCGAACAGAAATAGTGAAACACCGAACAGAAATAGTGAAACACCGAACAGAAATAGTGAAACACCGAACAGAAATAGTGAAACACCGAACAGAAATAGTGAAACACCGAACAGAAATAGTGAAACACCGAACAGAAATAGTGAAACTCTGAACAGAAATAGTGTAGCTTTCAGTATTATTCTCGTCATCTTTTCTATCATTCTCCATCACTTTAAATAGTATTTTGTTTATCTTTTCAATTATTTTCCACCACTTTTTATTGTAGTTTGGTAGGTTCACAACACTTTAAATCGCATATTCTCCCATTTCGATACACTTTTGACAAAGTGCTTAGGGATAGAATCTAAGATCTGTATCTTGCTTTATCCTACAAATATTTTTATCTATAGATTCACCAAATAAAATAGAGGGTATTTGATTTAATTTTATTCCGCTTTATTATGATATCCGATATTTGCTCATTGTATAAACATGATAAAGATATTTATGATACGGTGCTATCGGAATAAATGTCTTTAATCAATAGAAAGTAGGTTTATTAATATCTAAACATTGTTTTAAGGACGACAACACTAGTATCTGGTGTTCATATCGGGATGGGAACATTAATAGGGAAAGTATGAACAATAATAGGGAAGGTTTGAACACTAATATGAAAGTTTTCTCTAATCATGTTGACTTTAGAAATGAATTAAACGCATGGACTAAAGCGTGGGTAGTTCGAAAGTCTACCCGCCATATTTCTGAAATTAGTTCACTTCTGCACTTATCAATTTAACCTTTGCTTGCTCAAGCTCGGAGGAAATTTACCGATGATTTTGAAATGAGTTTTACCCTTTTATCATTGTTTACTATGGTTTGAATTTGATTTTGTTTGTGTTTAGGAGATACAATTGCCATCTTTTCTATTTACTGTTAATCCATACTTTAAGGAAGATCAAATATTTGTTCATTTCCTCGACATGTATGTGAAAGAATGGATAAATCGAGGCATATGCTTTTATCATTTCAAATCATTATTGGTTCTCTTATCAGATCGAAAGTTCACTTTACTGTTGGCAATGTGAGACAAAGTTTTGGACATAGAGTTTATTTCCCTTATCAGTTCAAATAATAATATAATATGATAAGAGAATTTTTTTGTTTTTAATAGTAAAAATTAATAAAATTAATATTTTATGGGTGTTATAAGATTTAAGATGGGCCAACCAAAAAAAATTAGAAACACAAAATATTTAACGTAAGCATCTGCCTACAGAACGCCGAATTTAAAAATGTTTATTATTAAACCAGTTAAACTACTTCACGTATTTCCCCAGCCAGTGAACATGGCGTTTAAACCACGTGTATGACAGGGGTTATTTACCACGTTGCCGAATATGTCGCTTAAGCCTAACATTGACGCCATGGACTGACGCCATAGGACGACACGTCATGTACGTTTCACTGACGTCACAACAAGATTGGGTGAAAATGATTGATTCGCTGGCGCCATAAGAAGAAAAATGATGTGGGCGCCCATTGACGCCATATTTATTGGTGCCAGATCATGTGCCATCTGGCACTGTCTGACGCCAGTGGCTCAAAGGTAACACTTCCTATCTACTAATACTTACATGTTAAATCGTATTATAATCCACAACTTTGTCTATAAATAATCGGTTATCCACCAATTTGTGAATAATGGATAGACAATGCCGAGCTTTACCAGTCACCATCTGGTACGGTACTTACAGTTACGTGGCGGGGATGACACAATGAAATCATTATGGTTTTAATGTCATGAAAGCGCAAAAGAGTTTGTTTCGGTTTGTAAATTGCATGCTTGACGAACAACAAGCAGTCCTGTTCAGTATTAACCTCTAATGGAATAGATGGTTCACTAAGAAAGGTAACAAATTGAAATTGTCTCGTGATTTATAATTAAAATATAGCATTTAATTTAAAATATTTAAATGGAATTGTCAAAGTTTCTATTTATATCGATTTCATATACAAGTTTTGCAACACGGAATAGCATTTTAATGTGTAAATACAATGTTCTGAAACACAGAAATACATATAAAACTGTTACGTATGAATTTAAAACCACCTCAAAACAAGAATGAGGTTTACAGCACTTATAGGGCCATTTGTGTGAAGATTCAAATACAGTCCTTAGAAAAAGTTCTATTTTCCATCAGTTTATGACGTTAGGTAACTATTATAAAGAGTTTGTTTTGACTTTGAAAATGTTTTAAATCACTTCAAAATGGTTTCCCTTGAAAAATGGTTTTAGGGATAAAGGTAGTTCATGGACTTTTTTAACATAAGACCTCTTTCCTCCGATAAATAATTTTTTGGTAAAACAATATCGAGTCCTCTCAGTCAAATTGCGCGTGATAAACTTGAAATTCAAACTAAATCAGAAATAAATAGAGCTCGGTATTATCTATCCATTATCCTCGTTATTTTATTTTTATCCATACTCGGAAATTACCCATAGAACTTACAAGTTAAAATCGTATTATAAACACAAATTTATTTATTAATAATCGGTTATCCACCATTTTTTGGATAATGGATAGAAAATGCCGAGCTCTAGAAATGAACTCCATTTCTTGATCAATTATTCTTTAACCGTCCGCACTTATCAGTTAAGACATTTGTTTAAATTCTGATTGCTTGTTTTGGCAACGATAAAAGCTGAGAAATGCATAATAATCGAAGAATTGGTAAATCGCTGGTATAGACATTCCAAGAAATATGCCCATGTAACCTCCAACGAAACCTAGTATCTCCATAGTCTAAACAAAAAGTCAAAATAATTTAATATTAATTCTCAATTATTATTCGTGAAATGCACTGACCATATACATTTTACCAAGTTATATTAGAAAAATGTTTTCACATTTTAATTTCACTTAGAACTCGTATAACAAACTATTATATTTAATGTAAAGAGCAATTTGAATAAATGTTAATGTAATATGGCATTAATCTAACTTAAATAATTTTTAAGTTTATTCAAGGGTCGAAAAAGGTTGAAGTCTAATGCCACACCCCAATTGCCACTGTAAGAAACTCAAAAGGTGTTATCTATATCTATATAAATCAAAGTCCTGACTGACTGATTGACTGAATGACTGACAGACTGACTGATAATCAACGCCAGCCCAAACCACTTGTCCTAGAAAGCTGAAAATTTGTAGGAACGTTACTCAGAAGTAGAAGGCGCGTTCTAAGAAAGATTTTTGTAATCCGCCGCCATCTTAAAAAACGGCGCCCAGAAATGTAAAAAATCTTCTCTATGCAACAAAGTTTGCGCGTTGTAACCGATTTCGCAAATATTTAGGAGACTGGTTTGCTTTAACCTAGGAACGGGCTGAGTCATCTTTTGGGTTCGATTTGTTGCCATCTTTTTAAATGACGGCCAAAAACTTAAAAACCCTTCTTTATGGAATAATTTCCGCGTGAAAAGTAATAAAAAATGCATCCCTAGGGGCTTATGGGCAACGCCGAGTGCTTTCGTTCCTGGGGTGCTTCAAAAATATTAGTCATCAGAAAAGTATACCAATTCTTTATAACCTTTTGATGTAAGTTCTTATTACAAGCGAGCGACGCCGCGGGTAACAGCTAGTTTACTATAAGAGTCCACAACAGGGCATTTGGATGGAACTAAGGGGGAGAGACCCGGGGATTGAACTCGGATATGAGTGATGCGTACAAGGATTCTCGTATCATGGGATCGCGAAGTAACGATTCCCCTCTTTTTCCCGATATTGATAATTCGAAATCTTTTCACCCTCTACTACAGGTTACAGGTTTTTCTACATTATCACATTATTTTACTTAATCTTAAAAAGTAGCCAAAAAGTTGGCTATATTCCCCTGCATTTGCCCCAGACGAAGTAATACATCAAATTAAGCGTAGTAACCACCTTAAATTGGCCGTTTCTCTTGAATTTCCTTCCTGAGCTAATAACTTGGAAACTAGCATAGTGTAAAGCATTTTAGTACGTTAGGGTTAGGATTCTATTGGCTGCTAGCAACACTGCGAGAGTATAAATCAATTGAATAATAAAGCTCCATATGCAACTCAATTTGTATTCCTCATACTATAAAGATGGCTTTAACGAAACCTTAAAGCAATGCTTAAAATCATACATACTTGTAGCTTTGGCGAATGATTGTAGACCAGCTGCCGAAAGGTTTCAACATAAAGGTGAACAACTGCGGTGTTCTGCTCACTTTATTAATTAAAAATGAGTTTTAAAACTTGTTAAGAAACACTAAAACGATTGTTCTTACCAATCTTTATCTTGACATTGAAACTGAAAAAAATAATCGTCATTATTTTGTATAGGTATGTCTGTGTTAAGATATTTATACCATTTCAGTAACATCAGTTAGTTTGAACCGGTTGGATTTGATATCGTAAACATCTAAGCTATATAACCGTGATAAAAGTGATTAGAAAAGGACAAATACTTTTTCGCAAGGTCACGGGGAATTGCTTCGTCTTATAATAAGGTTGTGTTTAATTTTTTCAAACCAGCCACAAACTACGTATTTCATTTCAGTTAAATCAGAAAAATATTTTTAATAAGCCTTTAGAAATTCCTTAAAAAGAGAATCCAATGATATATTGCCATATTTTTCGTCGATCGGGTTGATGGTGATGACGGTTCAAATTAACATTACCAAATTTTCAGAAACTACTTTTCCTGACTATTCTGATTCCCTCATCATGTAAGAACGACATAGCTAACCACGACAATAAAAGCTTGCGCTGTCGGCCGAAACCACCACGGTATTTACTACGGTTCTCTAAGACTGTTTGTAAATCAAAAATTGCTCTTGGCTTAGCACAGCACCAGTTGAAACTTTTGAAACTATAGCATACTGTAACCCTTTCTTAATGTTGAGCTGGCCCGTAATCTAAGGAATCAATTTCCAGTGGCCTTTGTTCATCTGAAATTCTGAAGCTCGAAATTACTGAAATTACGAACATACTCGCAACGATTTGGACACAGGTTTTCACATACAGTCAAATTCTTCTCGAAGGTTTCATTGTAGCAGTGAGCTGTTGACACAATATATTTTAATAATAATTTGACATGAACCTTACATTAAGAAAGATGGCACTCATTTTTATCAAGATTAATATTGGAAACAGAATAAGGAAAATTATATTGAATAGAGAATAGTTGATGAGTAAATGGTTTATAAATTAGTCACTAGCAAAACTCGATAATTTTAAAGTGTTCCAAAGATTAACATTAGAAGTTTTTTCATGTATCTTTCGATATTAGTCCTTGCTTTTCAGAAAGTGCCAACTTTCTACATGATGCTCGGTACAGTAGTGTAATTGTCTTACCGAAGCTTCCCACACATTTCTTGACCCCCTTAGTGACTATATGTACTCTAGCTGGTACGCAGCCACATTGCTTCATTAACAATTTAATTCGACAATCCACGAGACAGTTCTAAAATAATAAAACATAACCTTCAAGGGTGAATATTAACAGAACATGCAACCCTTCCTATTTCCTTAATAACATATTTTATTATATGAAGATGATATCAAAGTAGAAGTAGGGATTTAAGTGCCACTAGAGAATTTCTTCAAACGCACAAAAAAGCATATTATTTACATGTGGTTTACTTGGGCTTGTATGTTTGTTCGTCACGCAAAGGTACAAATCGTTACAGAATTGCAGTAATTAAGCTACATTATTGATATTTATTGAATTTCTCTTGGTGTCTTAATACTGCTCTATTATATATCCGTGACATTGTAGCTTTATAATTAAAAACTAATCAAGCTTTATTTTATTGAAATTAAAGTTGCAAAACAGTTATGTTTTAAAAACCAACATCCTGCAGATATTTTTAAAGGGTGAGTCTAAAGATTATTTAGAGTTAAGTTTAAGGAAGTCTTCTCCTATTTCAAGTCCCTTAAATTTCACCCAGGTAGCTTAGTAATAATATAAACGAATATACCCGTACAAATTTTGGATTTAATAACTCACGTATCGTCCAATGTAAGGAATGGTCCTGTTGCTCATTTCCCAAGCTCTCGAGTAGTTTCTGCAAGCTGTTTTGTAAGGAGGCTCCAAGAGAAGAATTCTTGTCTTAAATGGGACCGAATCTCTTATTTATAAAAGTTAGTATAAATTGAAATATTCTTGTAAAAATGATTACTTGTGAAGCAGTAACTTCGTAAAAATATCCAGGATTTACTCGGACCTTTGCTTCTGTTTCGAACGGTATAGCGAAAGGACTGTGGATGTAAACTATTCCTTGCCGAGTTCGAACTTTACCCAAAGTTTCGTTCGGGTTCATAATCATTTGAAAGTAGTAGTCTACTTTAAAAAAACGTACGAGATCATGTTATTTCTCCATGAACTTGATTTCAAAAAAATTGGTTCAGGCAATATTTATGTATATACATAGCACGTGACATTATGAATCGTTAACCCGCACGAAATTTCAAAATTCAAAAAGGCATAATATTTTTTTCAATTTAGATGTTAGCACTTGTTGTATTATTCACTTTGGGCTTTTCAGCAGGACAGTATATACTACCTTGTAGTAGCAATAATGGTATTTCATGGGCAGTAATTAGCATCTCCCAGATTTCCTTGCCTTCAGGTAGGGGCGTGACAAAGTGCTGTCACGTTTCTGATTTCTTGTGTGCGAACAACTTATATGTTGAATACAACGGGATCTTGACAGTCACGACCCTAACGAAACGCTGAGGATTCTGGGAGGACTTCATTGTCGTTCATGTGGGTCAAGTATGGGTGGGTGTACATTGATAACTGTATAGAGCTACCTAAATTCTAGGTAGCTATGTATAGAGATTTCATCTCAATATAACTCGCTCTTTCAAAGGCACTACAAGAAGGTTAAGAGTTTGGAGGTAACAACAGAAATGATAAGAGGCATTTCAAGATGGAAGTAATGGGTATTTTTAAACTCTAACCTATCAGCGTTTTGAGAACATTTTATCAAATTGATTGATACTTTTTAAATAGTGAAAATATAATTTATCTCAACGTGTTCATTAACCGGCCGTGTATCAAGGTTTGGTGTCCAATTTGTAACAGAACGATTTGCGTAAGGGCTAGAACTTACATAATTGCTTTATGCCTGACGCCCTTCTTAATGGTGATTTCTGCCATTGTTCGTTGGCTGTGAAACATGAATGAAGGCCGCGGTGAGACCATGAACTGTTTCTAAAAATATTAAATCAAATTCAATATTTTGAAATATGGGAATAATTCAAAAACAAAACTTCTTACAGATGTATATCGTTTTCGACGAAACCACCAAAGCCTGTAACATTAAAAAACTTGAAGAGACTCTTAGGAGTTTGTCTCATATCTTCGAATTCTTTGGTTGAAGAGTTTCTAACGGTGTCTACTAAGTCCTGAAATATTATTATATTGTATTAGTTTCTTGGTACAGGGTTCAGACGAAATTTTTATATTGAAAATCCCTGACTTTTCCAGCTTATTCCTGACCAAATTTGCCAATATCCCTGACCATTTTAAGGTGTTTACCAAAGCCTACTTCATCACACCTGGCCCATGATGATGAAGCATGGTTTGGTATATCATACGAAATACCTGACCTATCACTGACGTTTTACGTTAATTTACCTTACTACGAAAATTGGCTTAAGGTTCAGTTATTTGCAAATTTAAACATCTCAAAACATCTTAGTGGGCCTATATGTTTATAAATAAATAATTTCAATTCCTTTTTACCCTTCAGCCATTATTATATAATTTACGTTTAATATTTGAATGCGACTGCAGGATTGTCAAGCAAACTGTTTCTTAAAAGTTCAAATTTAATTACCAAAGTTTCATTCTTCCTACATTGCTCAACATATTTTTCGAGTGCGCACGCCTTGCTTTTCATAAGGCTAAAATAAGGTAACAAAATTAAAAGAGTTGTAGAGAAATGTACTTAGCAGGAATTCTAGTTTTCAAAATCACATGTCTTTATAGGTGTTATTCTCACTACTACAACTAGGAACTAGCTCCATCCTTTCGCGATAGACTCTTAATTCTCAAAGCTGTCAAGTAGATTTTGCACAGATCCCCAATCGACTCGGGGAAAGAAAAATTTGTAGAAAATTTGTAAAAAAAATTTTGAATAATGCAACCCAACCGTACAGAATTAAATTAATGATATTGGCCCGGGTAGAGAAAATTGAACTTAATACCATCATATGTAGCATGGCAAGGTATTTCTTTCGAATTGCATTATTGCCTTGTGGTAATAGCAAAGACGTTATCGATTTCGTTAAGAAGAGAATTGATGGTTCAAATGAGGTAGGCCTATAGTTTTAATAGCTACGGATTGCTATTTTTTTTTGTTAAGGTTTAAGACTAACATGAGCACCTTAAGTATTAATGTAGGAGATTGAAATGATAGGGAAGCATAGGACAATTTGTAACCTGGGAAAATAAGCAAGTAGAGGGGTATCATGGTGGGTTATTACCTATTGGTAATTAGGTGATCCATCCAAAATATTAATTTTATACTCCCTTTAAAGACACTTGCTTAATGAAAATTTAGTATGTTTAATTTTTTAATTGTTCTATTTCAACACCTGAGTCACAGTAGAATATTTTATGATAACTTTGACTTACGGATGGTTGTAGCAGGCTGAAATAGCTGGTAATGTAATATCAGTCGGAAAAATTACTTCTACGTTAATAACCATGGGGTATTGCTTGTATTGTACGTAAAAGTCGTAAATAAAATAGGTGAAAAATCCAAAGGAGACCATGAATATCCCAACATAAATAATCCTTCTAATCTATAAAGAATAAAATAATTAAACAAAATGAATTTTAATATAAAATAATTATTAATATGAAAACATTTGATAATGTAAAATATATTAATATAAAAGATATTATAAATATAAATATAAATAAAAAAGTAATTATTAAAATAAAAAAACTATTAATATAAAAATAATTTTAATATAATTAAAGTATAATTAATATGAAAGCAATGATATGAAATTAATTATTAATGTAAAAATATTTTTCAATTTCAGCGAAATAATTTTCAATTGGATCGAAGTAATTATTTATTGGAGCAAAATAATTATTTATTGGAGCAAAATAATTATTAATTGGAACGAAATAATTATTAATTGGAACGAAATAATTATTAATCGGAACGAAATAATTATTAATCGGAACGAAATAATTTTTAACTTGATTAAAATAAATTATTTTTATTTTTAACGAAATAATTATTCATTGGAACGAAATAATTATTTATTGGAACGAAATAATTATTAATTGGAATGAAATAATTTTCAACTTGAACAAAATAAATTATTTTAATTTTTAACGAAATAATTATTAATTGGAACGAAATCAATTCATTTTTTAACGAAATAATCAGTAATTGGAATGAAATAATTACTAATTTGAAAGAAGTAATTCCTAATTGGAACAACTTAATTATTACTTCGAACATAGTAATTATCACTCGAACAAATTATTTATTTGAACAAAATAACTATTCATTTGACCAAAATAATTATTAATTTGAAAAAAATAATTTGCACAAAATGATTATTCATTTGAACAAAAGAATTAATTTGCACAAAATAATTATTCATTTAAACAAAATAACTACTAATTTGACCAAAATAATTATTAATTTGCGCAAAATAATTATTCATTTGAACAAAATAATCAATTTGCACAAACTTAATTATTAATTCGAAAAAAAATTATTTGAACAAATTATTTATAATTCTGAAAGAAGAGCTTGGGTTTAGAAAACTACGCAAGGAATATGTTTCTATTTTAAAAAAGTATTATATTTAAGAGTTCGTGTCCCTGTTTATATTCCTAAAATGTTTGGACATAAAAGGAAATATTTTTGTAAATATTATTTTTATATTCACCTAATAGCTCTTAAAATCTAACTTTGCAAAATTAAATAAAAACCAAAGTAACAGCCTATGCCGTTTATCAAGAGTAGCAAAATAATTACAACATTAAGACAAAAGAAAAGTAAAAGTTACCTTATTCAAATTCCCAAAGGTAAGCAATCCGAAGGCACAGTTCTTTTCATTATTGCTGGATGCAACTTTGGTTTTATCAAGTGTTGAAAATCTGCGCCGCGATTTCAAATCTAGTTTGCTTCGAAGAGTTTGCACCTTACGAGGCCTTCGTTGGTTTTGATCTTGATAATGATCGTAACTCCAGTTTGAATACACCATTATGGGATTATATGCATAAACCACAAAGTGAGAACAGAGATTATAATTTTCATAAAAAGAGTTAGAAATAGAGGCCCACTCTCGTGGCAACCAACATTCCTAGTGTCGGGAACTGTCAAAAATAGTAGCGGCTAAAATGTCACAAGAAAAGCGCATAGTTCAACTATAGGAAGAACCGGTTAGATGCAGTGACTTGTCTTAAATGAGATATAATTTTCGTATGGGATTTCGCTCAGATGTAGTTATTTCAAGTTAAAGTATATATTGAAAAAGAAAGTCACACGAAAGTCTTTAAGGTTTTATCATAAGCTTATCATACTCTCCCAAGTATGGGTCGAAAGGGTATTTCCTAAGAGCGCTTAGTTTTTTAAAAAATGGGTAGAGCTTGGCATTATCTATCTGTCCATTATCCACGTTATTTTATCTTTATCCATTCTCGAAAATTATCCACAAAACTTACATGTTAAATCGTATTATAATCCACAAATTTGCTTATAAATAATCGGTTATCCACCAATTTCTGGATAAAAGATAGAAAATGCCGAGCAATAAAAATGGGACAGTTACATGCATTTCTAGTAGTAGACAGCGTTATTATGGCGAATTTTTTAGAAACCTAAAAACATAGCCTATCTCTAAACGTAATCCGACTGAAGAAAAAATAAGAGAATCACAATAAGCAATGCTTCCATACCATTCAGTTCCGTTTTGGATTAGAAACTTTTATACGAAGATGGCTTAGCAGTTCTCTTGTATGAACGAACCCATACTTATACGTTATAGTTTTATAGTTCAATGATTTACGCCAAGGAACGCGAACCAGCTATTGTTTATTTAAAATTTTAATGTAATGTATATTTTAACACGAAAATTCTTTAATGTACATATGGGTGCGGCTGCATGAAATATCTAAAAGCGAAAACAAATTGGCCTAGTTTTCTTTTTGTGATACTGAAGTTAGGAAAGACGTGTTAGTCAATTGATCGATAATGGATAGTTGGAAACCTTTCGGAAATATGCCATAATCGAGTTTGCAACATGTTTCTTTTTGCATAATTTCCCTAGAGAAAGAATATTTTCCTTCAGCTTTTTAGGCGTAGTTGGGTTTCAAGACTTTCTACGACATTAAGGAAACTTATTCAAAGTAAATTGCTATTTTTAGCAAAGACAAATAGAAATTAATTAAAACTGTCTTTGTAGACCAAGACTAGGAAAATTAAAAGATAACTGAACAAAATGTAACGACTACAGCCCCAGATATTGAACGAATATATAGGATATTGTTCTTTTATACAGTGCATTGTAATTTCCGACCATTCCAAATGTAGGTTACGATTCAGTGAAATACCATATCATTAAACTCCAAAACTAATTTATTTCCTGAAAAAGGAAACATTATCTTAAAAAAACAGGTTTTACTTGGCAGTCCTTTATAGTGCATTACACGCAATCCTTGACGAAAAAAGGACAATCTTTCAAACCCACAAAAGGTCAAAAATTTTAAATTAATATAAATATCGTTAGTTGAAATTAAGTTTATTAAAAAGCAAGTGTAAATTAAGTTCAAATTGAAGTTAAGCAATATCACATAAGGGCTGGGTCATAATAGTAGTATCACCGTTTTTCTACTTAGAACATGTTTGATAAGAAAGGAACGTTCCACAAATCACCTAGTCTTAAACTTTTCCAAATACATCCGGATATGTCAATACTCGAAAGACTCAATGAAGTTTCGATTTTCTAGCCCTACGAGGCCGAATGAAGAAATTCCCACACAAGGGAAAGATGACTTTAGTTCCTGATGTCACAACTGAGATTCTTATAAAAAAAACCCTAACCCCATTGTACTGTACATACTTGTTTTTCTTTGTACAATGCAGACGTGAGTCTTAGTAAAGAACAAGAGAAGTTAGAACCCACTTCAAGGTCATCTATGCTTGACACGACAAAACGAACTCTGTTAACCTGAAAACTCTAACCGATCCATAATCAGTTCATAATTTAACCAATAAATCCCTCGACAAGTATTTTGTCTTATTTTTCGTATACGTTGAGGCTGAAAAGCTTCAACGATATACGTTAATGAGAATTTAATTAACAAAAAGCAGGTCGTGACACGATTGGTCGGAGATTCAAATTTAAAATTATTATAGCTTCAAAGTTCTTTCCAAAGAAATATTTAGTCCAAAGTTTAAGGTTGGGGTGTTTTAATATTGGCCTGCAATTATTGCTATGGTTTTTAGCCACATCGTAGTATACGATGAGGCTCTTAGTTTGACCCGAGCCGTAGTAGTAATAGTAACAGTAGTAGTAGTTTTGGCCGGAGTTTTCGCTTTCGTTAACGTCAGATTTTAGCTTAAAAGGAACTCGATAGTACAGCAACTCACCCATAGGTGGAACTCAGCTCGGTTAGAGATTTTATTTTAAATAAAACTTTTCTTGGTCGCAGCCGGGATTCGAACCCGGGTCGCGCGCGCAGCAGTAAAACACGCGATCACTGAACCATAGAGACTCGATAGATCTTCTGAGTTTTCATCCTTTAGTATATCTCTAAAGTGTCGGGGATGGGATAGGGTACCTCTCTATCTGTGGGGTCGGATACTTTTGAATTTTTATCTGTGGGGTCGGACACTTCTGATTTGTTTTTAGGGTCTTCGAATTTTTTTCTTTTTATTTATGTGCTAATTTAATAGATAACGATGTGGCTACTATTAAGGTACTTGGGCCATCTTGTTTAACACTATTTGTGCCTTTTTAGCAGGCGTAATTAACAAATTGGACAGGATGTTTATTTTAGGTTGAGGTCGCGGTAACGTTCAACAAACGGCGGTGCTTTATGCCAAACGCTTTCCACACCGACGACATTGGAAAAACCTTCGTGATTTCGGTAGTGCAAGATCGTGAACGTATAGTCTGTAATGAGAATAGAGAATTTGACATCGTATCAGGTTTTGAAGCCAATCCCCGTACTTATAGTAGAGCCATTCAGTTCTTGTCATTTTACAAAACATCACTACCGGCCCTATCATACCCCCTACATCGAGCCCTTAACGGACGAGGATTACCAAAGACGGCAAGACCTTAGTCTTACCATGCGTGAACTAATAGAAGCTGATCCATTATTTTTGAGAGACTTACTGTTTTTGGACAAAGCTAAATTTCACAGAGATGGAAAGGTAAACCGGCATTACGTACGTTACTGAACCCAACAAAATTATCACTGGTTACGACATCATTACCCTAAAATGCGATGAAAGGTAAATGTCTGGGTGGGTTTTCTTGGAAA
Source organism: Phalangium opilio (assembly GCA_019434445.1). Lineage (NCBI taxonomy): Eukaryota > Metazoa > Arthropoda > Arachnida > Opiliones > Phalangiidae > Phalangium > Phalangium opilio. The sequence continues at coordinate 22,839 of JAEQBA010002826.1, forward strand.
CTGAATTACCGGACCCATCTTCACTGTTAGAAGTTTGAACCAAAGGTAGGCAGATTCCAAAATGGCATGCCAAGTTTGTACGATACTTACCAAATTTGCACAGATCCCAAAATGGCATACCAAGTTTACACACTTTTGACCCACAAATCCTAAATTAACACGCCATATTTGCACACTTCTGACCAATTTCGGCCAGGCAATAAAATGACCTGTCAAGTGAGTACCGAGCGTAGTCGTATATTGCGTGAACCCTAGCCGATCGCCGCGTACATCTTAATCCTAACGATGGTAGTAGAAGCCAACAAGTTGGGAAACCAAAATAACTATTATTGATGTTTGAACTCTAGCGTAGCCCTAGCCGATCGCCGCGTACATATTAACCCTAAAGATGATAATGGAGTCAAAGTCGATATTGTTTACAGCGAACGCGGTCCGGATATTGCGAACACATAAACTCCGTTTCGCCAACTGCGAGCGCAGTGACAGTCATATACTGACAGAGACAGACACACACGCACAGACACGTCTAGTGTAATACGTCTCCGTGACCTGATCGTTACTCGGAGAAGTGAAAAACAAAAAACGTACGTCCACAGTATAATCCTTGAACTATCTAGGTTAAGAATAATTGATCTTCTTTCAGTTGTGTTTAAGTGATTGCAACGTGTGAACAGAAATTGGACAAAATGTATCACCAGGAATGTATGGAGGGGTTGGAATGGCTAAGGTCAAATCGTAGTCGGCGTGAAATGATCCTGGAAACAACTGGCGTGGCTTAATTTACGCTAGTGACGTCATAGCCTGACGTAAAAATCGTATTTACCACTTAAATTATTTTCATTCATTCATTCATTGGCTGCCAAAAAAACTTGTTTGCTATAATTCTCCACCCTCTACCTAGGTCCTCTGCCTAGGCTGAGAGAATCGAATATGAACGCGAACGGGGGCGAATCAGCGCATTTAACTTTAAAAAATCTAAAAGGTCACTTCTGCCACGCCTTTTTTAACGAGTCATGACATTATTCGCCTTCGGTAGACAGCTAAACAGACGTAGGGGGAGGAGCAACACTACAAAAAAAAGGACTCGCCTTATGTTTCCACCATCAAGGGTACAACGAGAGCCCCCTTAGCCATTCCAGCCCCTCCATGCATTCCTGGTATCACCAAATTTTAATTTGATCACTGACCAATTTTTGGTGACTCAATATTTTGACCCATGTAGTTGTGTAAAAAGGTGTATCGTGTGAAAAGGCCTTAAGAGTTGGACAATTATTATGGGTTAATGAGGGAAAGCCCAAATTACAATCTAGAAAATTATATTTTAATAATAATTGATAATTAACTAATTAGGGTCACACCGTGAGGGGAAACAATGGTGCCCCTCCAAATATTCTGCGACTATATCAGTCTCTAACAACCAAATAATAAAATAATGAGTCTAAATCATTATAGTTAAATAATAATGTCTTTAAAGTATGGGGTGTTTTCCAAAATGGGAGGGTAATTATAGGACGTGCAGTAGGATTGTTCTATAGGACATCAATTTTGAGTGGAAAATATTCTATACTTCTATGACAATCGATTTTGTCCTAGCCTAGGTGACAATGTTTACGAGTTTTACCGATGACCACTTAAATTTATGTAAGAAACTGAAATATAATGCCGATTTAATAAAAGGGGTCATCCATTAAACAATACATTCACAACTTGTAAACCCGTGTCCCTTAGGGGAAAAATGTCATAGAACTTTTCGACTCAAATCTCAAAAATTTAAATAAAACTCAATGCTTCTACGGTTCTACCATCCTTTTTGGAACAATCTGCATTTCGGGTCTTAATTATTTAAATATTTTCTTAACTAATTATTTTCAATTTAGTTTATTTAAATTTTTACTAATTATTATTGAGACGCTTTAAAATTATAATTAAATAAGATTCACATTATAGTTAGGTTAATTTTTCTGAACTAATTCGTAACGTTCCAGGAGTCATCATTTTCATTAAACCAACTGCAACTACGATTTAAGATTAGTTTAATCATTTTTGGAGACAAGGAATGTCTTGTTCAAGATTGAAGTCTGCATAAAGGTGTAAATTCTTCCCATTTCAAATAAAAAATTTTCACCCTCTACGCATGTCTTTTCTGGATCAAGAGTTCAAGATGTTCTACTGGGATTATGCGGTTTTTGGTTTTAGAAACATTTTTCTTGAAACGTATCTATTTTTTTAAGCAAAATTTGGAACATTTTGACGAAAGATTTTTTAACCATGTTTAGACATAGAAATTTAATTGTAGATTATCATTTTATGTGTTAGTGTAGAAAGATTACTGTACGCTGTTTGCGTTCAACCTCAAATAATAGCGTTAAATTCGCCCGATATAAATTTGAAAAGGTGTAACGTGGGATACTTATTACCAAAAACGGATTTATGGGATAAGAACGTCGGATCATAGCTTTAGCCTCTAGTACCATCCTCGCATACTTTATTGAGAAACTTCGTCTGCTTATATTTTGACTCCACCCACAAATTCGATCTCTAGAAGTAGCTATATACAGAATTTGTGGGTGGAGTCAAAATATAAGCAGACGAAGTTTCTCAATAAAGTATGCGAGGATGGGGAGTGAATTCGCTAACTCCGACGTTCTTATCCCATAAATCCGTTTTTGTTATTACTTAATAAGTTAATTTAATTTTATATCCGGTTACTTTAATTTAAGTTCGATATGGCCGTCCCGGGTTTAACCTATCCTTTCACTATTTGGGGATGGTTTTTAGTTTATCAAAAATTAGGTGTCTAGGGGTATGATGTTTTTTTTGTTACGAGCAATAATTAGAACAGCTTTTTCACAGTAATCAATAGTATGCAAGTTTATTCAATAATCAATGTTTCCTAGTCAAGGGTTAC